>CM031598.1:56573616-56576116 GCA_018398815.1 Conus ventricosus | reverse complement strand
CCCCCCCCCTCCCTCCTTCGGTCCCACTCCTGCCTTCTCTCCTCTCCTCATTCCATCTTCCTGTCTCTTCTCATCTGCTGTTTCCATTCTGAAGTGATTTCCTCCCAGGCGTTCTTGTTCTAATCCAGGAGGCTTTAGGCTCCCCACAAGAAAGTGAATTTCACATCACCACAAGACCTAACGTGGAGGAGGGAAGGAGGCGGGGGAAGGAGAGGGGATGGGGTGGGTGGGTGGGAGGAAGAAGGCAGGCAACACAACACACCGAGTAGAGGAGGAGGGGACTGTGGAAGAAAGGGGGGTGGTGGTGAATGTGCCGGGAGGGAGGGGCGGGGGGCGCCTGTGTAGGTGGCGGAAGAATAGAAATGAAGGAGTTGGAGAGGGTGTTTAGAAGGAAGACGGTACGTTGAAGAGGGAGGGAGGGGGGGGGAGAGAAGGAAGGAAGGAAGGGTTTGAGGGGTAGGTGGGTGAGGAAGGGGGAGGTAGTGAAGAGGAGACTGCACACGCCAGGCGGCAAGAAGCCCAAACAGGAGCCGATGCCCAGTGACCTCTTTTCATTCCCCTAATTAGACCTAAGGCCAGCAAAGGAGTCCGATGATCCCCCCACCCATCCACAGCCCACCCCACATCTTAACCCCCCCCCCCCCCCCCCCCCGTCTGCTCTTCTTCCTCCTCTGCTACTTACTACCCACCCACCCACCCACCCACCCCCACACACCCCGCCCCATTCGCCCCGTTTAACAAGATTAGTGTCTGTCTGCATCTCTAGTTGTTCCAGTGTGTATCTTCGGGTAGACGCTTGGGGTCTCTTGGACTGGTTGCTTCGAACAGTGAATGCCATGGGTGTTAGCAGTAGTAGAAGAAGAAGATGTAGCAGCAGCACCATTAGTAGTTGGAGGAGTAGGAGCTATGGTAGTAGAAATAGCAGAAGTGGTATAATCCACAGTGATATGATCAATACCATTTAGCATGAAACACTTGAGAAAGAAAATCAATCGACTCATAACCCTTTCAGATCCGCTGTCATTGGTTTCATACTTTTAAAATTAGTAAAAAGATAGAAGCGTCAGATTCAGTGCCAAAGTCACGAAGTTTTTACGGAATTGGGGAAATGGTTGGAAGATTCTAAAGGCACGAAGTTTTTACAGAATTGGGGAAATGGTTGGAAGATTCTAAAGTCACGAAGTTTTTACGGAATTGGGGAAATGGTTGGAAGATTCTAAAGTCACGTGATGTATGCTGCCCCCTGTGTGCTTGATTACTTTCCGTAGTGTGTGTGTGTGTGTGTGTGTGTGTGTGTGTGTGTGTGTGTGTGACTTTTGAACGGTCAGAAACAGTTGACTGTTTCATTGAAATAAAAGAACCTCCGATATGGTGAGAGAAAAAAAATGCAGGCCTGATTCTACTAGTAAATGAAATAAAGCAAAATGAAGAGTTCAACAGTCCTAGTAGTAACGGTAGCAACAGTAAAAGCTGAGTACTTGACAAGTATTCTCGGCTACGAAGCGAGAAAATCCGAATATTGGACTCCCCCCCCCCCCCCCCCCCCCCCCTCCCTCCTCCTCACCAGTCCCACCCACCCAGACCTTGGAATGGTGGTGGTCTTGGGGGAAGTCTTTCAGCTTCAACGACGAAGCAGACACTAAGCGCAGGAAAAGAGCCCATGCAAACCTCGCTTGTATCTATAGCGCGTCCTGGAGGGTCAGCTGGTTGACAGTGCCTGTCGAGGAATGACACCACTTCTTCCAGACCTTCCCACGACACGCTGTCTTTGTGTCACGGCAAGGTGCATAACAGCCTCTGCTCGAATCAAGCACAAAGAACAGCCTTCCCAGTCATGATTGAATTGCAGAACATCGCATACAAGTATCACCGGATATACATAAATATTCCACCCAACGGACACAAAGATCATCAGTGCTCATGAGTATTACCCGAATGCTCACGAATGTCAACGATGCACACGCATTATCATGAATATGTTTTAAACGCGCGCGTGAAGACGCACGCCATTTCAGTTCATTGTGTGAAGCGGTAAAGTGGTGATTGGGGAAAAGAGAGAAGTTAGAATTTGAATGGATAAGTAAATGTTGTAATGGAGTGGTACGCATCAGAAAGAAAATGGCTTTGAACAACCCGGTGCTGCAGCCAGAGAGAGAGAGAGAGAGAGAGAGAGAGAGAGTTGACGTGCACGCACATTTTTCAGGAGCATAACATCTACTGCAGTGGTAGACTGTATTCAGGTCCTAAGCCGATAGAGCAGGTACAGAAATAAGATAGATCTAATTGTGTGAGGTATGGTCATTTTCCTGGCAGAATTTCAAATCTGGTATTATCCTTCTTTGTACCTGTCTTTTTTATTTGTCTGTCTGTATATAAATCTGTCTGTCTTTATATGTAGGTATACCAGTATGTGTCTCTCCGGCCATCAATCTATCACTGTCGATCTATAAATTGTATGTATTTATGTGGACATGTATCTGTGTATGTATGTATCTGTCGA
>CM031598.1:56568616-56571116 GCA_018398815.1 Conus ventricosus | reverse complement strand
TTTGTTTTGATGTAACAAGTAAATAAACATGAAAATAAATGAATCAGTAGTTTAGTGGGTGGAATGAAGAGCAAGAATCTTAAAAGTGGAAGTTTTATAGAAATGAAGAAGAAGAAGAAGAAAGGGGGGGGGGGGGGGTGGAAAGGAGATTAAAATCGGGGACAGTCCGTGCGTCCTGTACAAATAAAACGCTTCCTTTGCTTTGTGTTTGAAAACAGTTGGCCCAGACGTGGGCACCTAGCTACACAACAATGTCACTGGATGAAAGCTAGGGAGAGTAAGGGGAGGAGAGGTTGGTGTGTGTGTGTGTGTGTGTGTGGTATCATTGACGTATATATGTCAATGGTGTGTGTGTGTGTGTGTGTGTGTGTGTGAGAGAGAGAGAGAGAGAGAGAGAGAGAGAGAGAGAGAGAGAGAGAGAGAGAGAAGAGAGACTACAGAGAATAGAAACTTGACAATTTCATGATGATTGTCAACCTGCGTTCACCCGCCACCCAAACCTCTTCACCTCCTCCCCCTTCTCACTCGCAACTCCTACCCCCCGCCCCCCCCCCCCCCCCCCCCCCACACACACACACACACACACCCCACACCCACCCTCCCCGAACCACCAGAAAGCCGAAAGTCCTGTCGAGGACCGGATCTCTCCCTCCATCCTTCCCTCCCGCCCCCCTACCACCCCCCCCCCCCACACCACACCTTCATTCCCTCCTCTCCTTCCTCTTCTCCCCCCCCCCCCCCCACCTCCTCCATCACCCTCGCCACCCTTCTTCGCCTCCCCAACGCATGCATACCTCTGCGGCGAGATGTGGGCGATAACCCCAAGTACAGCAGAGAGCAGGCAGGCCCACGAGTTGGTTGGACTTGGATTCAGGAAACCCTCGTGCCTCTCCAGGAACCCCCCCCCCCCCCTCTATACCTCTCCCCCCCCCCCCCCCCCCGTCCCCTTCTTCTCCCCCACCCCTCTCCTTGCCCCCTCTCCTCCACAGTCGGGGGGATCGTGTGGTGCGCTGCCTCACAACCAGGAATGCCGACGACGGCTGCCCTGCGCCCGCTTCTGGCGGGTAGCTCTGGTCTCTCCTCTCCCTCACCCCCCCCCCCCCCCCCCTCTCCTCTCACCCCCCCACCCAACCCACTTTCCCTTCCCTCCCCCCTGATAACGCAGGTTCGTCGCTCTGCTCTTCAAATAGACTCGCTTGCGCGATAACGAAGAGAAGAGAAAGAGAAAGCGAAGGTGGGACGGACGAGAGGGAGACCCCGAAAGCGCGAGTCGGTCGGTCGGTCTGTTGGTTGGTTGGATGGTTGGCTGGTCTGTCGGGCGACCCGGACCCGACAGGCTGGGCCCCAACCCAGGTCCTCTTTGCCTCCCTCCCTCCCTCCCTCCAATGACGACCGACCTTCTTTTTCATGTTCATCCTCTCTCCGAAGCCTGTCTGTGTGCCAGAGAGTCCAGGTGGGGGGAGATAACACCCGGGTTGTGCTTGTGTGTGATCCCACCTTTTCCCTTTGATTGTTCTTTTCTCTCCCTTTCCATCTTGACATTTTATGTGTCCTTTTCATTTCTTTTTTTTTTCTTCTCATTACTCTTACTTTTTGTCACTACCACACAATACTCCTCCTCCCCTTCCCCCTGAAAAAAAAATGGTTGCGAAATATTTTCATGCATCAGTTCCTCGATAATCTGGAATGTTTAAGCTGGTAGATGGGACTAACGCCCCCAGTTCCAGTTCCACCCCCTGGTTTCGATCCTTCGAATCCTCTGTTAATTGCGACATTCTGTAGGCAAGATCTAACGAAGACCCACTTCGTCTGTTCTGAAGGGAAAAGATGAAAGGTTGCAGTGATGGTAACTGAAGAGCAGACCGAAACAGCCTTGCCCCCACAATCCATTTCATGTTGCGAAATGATTTATGCGTGACTTAGAATGTACGCTCATGTTTTAAAAGTGGACAGACAGAGACACGCACACACACACACACGCACGCACGCACGCACGCACACACACACACACACACACACACACACACACACACACACACACACACACACACACACACACACACACGGACACATAGTCTAATATCACTTTTAGTGAACAGATGTTAAACAGAATAACAACAACAACAACACACACACGGATACGCAGATAGACCCCAGTCCGTTCTGATTGCGTATTAATACATCGCGCATGAACTTGAAGTAAGACCATGTTTTTTTTCCCTAGACTAAACTCTGGAACAAACAAAAAAAAAAAGACAAAAGCAACAGCAAAACAATCCAGTCCTGTTAATCTTTGGAGAACCAGAGACAGTGCAAGAAGCGTGAGGAGTGTACCTGCTATTAAGATCAATAATTAATGTACACAACAAGTCTCCACGTCTGGCAGTTGGCGGGGTTCCAGCTGTTGCAGAGGGTTTGGGCAACGCCGTGGCAGGCGGATAAGCTGAAGAGCGGGCCTGGGCAGCTTCCTAGAAAATACCCTCAGGCTGTCAGAGACAGA
>CM031598.1:56558616-56563616 GCA_018398815.1 Conus ventricosus | reverse complement strand
TGTGATTGCTCTCGTAAAAGTGTTGGCTGTGAGTTGTTGGTTGGTTGGTCGGTTGACTGGCTCATACATAGTTGATGAATTAACCAGACTGCCGGTTGGAGAGGTTAGAGAGAAATAGTTTCGCTGACTTTTTATTTTCTGCTTCTTTGGTGAGTGTATCTGCCTGTCATCTGGGGCTGTGCATGTCCTTTTGTTTATACCTCTCTCTCTCTCTCTCTCTCTCTCTCTCTCTCTCTCTCTCTCTCTCTCTCTCTCTCTCTCTCTCTCTCTCTCTCTCTCTCGTGTGTGTGTAAAAACTTCGTAAAACTTCGGTGACCAGGTTTTCTCAACATTTGGATGTCTCCCACCCGCTTAGAATACGGCCAACTTAAAGATATACAGATAAAGTTTGAAACCGCAGAAGTTATTTATCACTTGGCGTTGTAGGGCAGCAGAGTTGTCACACCAGAGACAATCACACGATGCAGCTTTTCTCAAGCTGTTCATGACGTCGAGTAGTAGTGTTAACAGTAGTAGTAGTGGAGGTTATGGGATAGCAGTTGTAACGAGAGTGTTGGGACAGAAAGACGTATTACGCTTCAAAGAATTTTCACTCCTTTTTTTTTTTTTTTTTTTCATTTTTCCTTCTTTACAAATCCTTTCACTTTATTTTCCGTTGCCGTATCAATTCTTGGTCAGGACTTTTACTTAGTGCGTGTATTCTTTCATTCTTTGTCCATTTCGTACTTTTGTGCCTTTCTTGTGCGTGTGCGCGCACGCGCGCGCGCGCGCGCGCGTGTGTGTGTGTGTGTGTGTGTGTTCTTCAGCTTTTAGTCCCGTAAAGACCCTGAAGCTTCCGCGTGTCTCAGAGTAGCTCACAACAATTCACCGCATCATTTCGTTGTCTGTCTCACCTTTTTATGTTTATCCTTTTGGGGGGAGGTGGAGGTGGAAGACGTTTGTTTGTTTGTTTGGAGGGGGGGGGGGGTTGTGAGGAGAAGGACCTGTCATTGCAGCATTGTTTTCGTAAAGGACGGGGTAGAGGCAGAAGGGAAGGAAGGGGGGGGGGGGGGGGGGGGGAGGGGATAAACAAACAGCACGCACAAAAACGAGCATCTTTTTACTGCTCTGTGGAGGAGGTTTATATCGTCGTTGGATCGCGCGACCTCGTCCTCTTCTCATCCCTTGAAGTGCTACCTTCAGGCGCGCGCTTCTTTATTCGACTTGCACTTTGGATTGATATTGTGAGTATCACTTGTCTTTAATGGATACACCCTGTGGCGTTTGTGGGTGGATGGGAGGCGAGAGGTTGAGGGTGGGTGGTGGTAGCTTGTTGCTGAAGAAGAAGAAGAAGACGACAAAGACGATGATGACGATGATCGTAAAGCGTGGCAGCGAGTGGGGCCCCCTGCCAGGCCGTGGCAGGTAGTGGCGTGATGTATGAACTGTTGGCAGCGATTTATTACACAATGCTGTGACAGGTAAATGCCATCTCCGCTGACGACGCCGCTTGCCTTCTTTTCGCGCTCGTTAAGGCGCTAATTACCATCACCCTCAGCTGTGCGGGTAGACAGGCAGTTGGTCTTTATCTTTCTTTTCTTTTTCTCTTTTTTTTCTTTTTTCTTTTTTAAATCCATCTTCTTTGTAGTATGGTGGTTCGTTGTGAGAGAGGGGGAGGTAAGTAGGAGGGTGTGGTGGGGGGTGTGTTTTTTTCTTTTCGTTTTTTTTCTTTTATGCTTTTTGGTTTTTTTAAAAGCAGTAATGTTGGTGGTAGGGGCGTGCTAATAGTTTATGGTTGACAAGACCAACTAGTGGCAACACGTGTTTAAAAGAAAGAAACTTTTTTTTTTGTTGTTGTTGTCTTTTTAGCGTATTGATTGACGTTTAACGACGTACAGGGCCCGTGTAATGTGCACGTGCATTCTGGAAACTAAAGTTGATCGGGATAATGTTTTTTTTCTCTCTCTCTCTCTTTGTCTTTGTTCAGTCAGGTTTAAAAGATGCATATTCAGGACAAATTTGTCGTCTACCCCACCCCCTCCTCCCCTCCCCACACGTCTCCCTATCCCCCTCCCTGACTCTGCCGCGGATGTGGCTGGGATCTGGACTGATGGGCTCCCAGTGTTTCAGTCCTGGGTGGATTGCTGTTCGCTTCTGACACGCTTCGGGTCCCAGTCCTGCTGGAAGAAGTCGGCTCCGAGCGTGTCTGGAACCAATTTAATGCTCAGTTTTCAATCCCAGAAAAGTTGAGTCCTGGGACAGTTCAGTCCAGTTTCTAATTGAAGTAGAAATGCCCCCTCTTACTCCCCCCCCCCCCCCCCCCCCCTAAAAAAAAGAAAAAAGAAAAAAAAAGACTGCTTTGTACCGAAGCTGGCATGGGCTGGTAGCCTGTGGATGTGTTCCTTTGTTTACTTGGACACTCCAAGATTAATGTTATTCTGGTTAAAGGGAAAGACGAATCACGTATGATGTTTAGCTTATTATTTGTTTGTTTGGTGGTTTTGTTCTTCTTTTTTAATCTTAAGTTAATCTTTAAATAATTTGTCTGAAATGTAGATTGTTCAAGTCCTCGTCTCTTCAAAATGATGAATAACAAATTAAAACGTTATCGTCATCGTCATTATTAGACAGCTCGTCGCCTTTTCTGCCGAGTCGTCAGCATAGTCCACCTCCATTTCGTCACCCTTCTTTTAGCATCTTAGAGATCGCTGTCAGAGTGTTCTGCTGACAAGTGTTCGTCTTTTTTTGTCTGCCGCTTCCTCTTCCTCGTCCTTCTCCTAATCTCTCTCTCTCTCTCTCTCTCTCTCTTTTTTTTTTGTCGTCGTCGTCATCAGGTCCGAGATTTCATCAGCTGCCTCCGCCTACACCTCTGCTCCTTTTTGTCCAAACAGAATTATTTTGAATTCCGGCATCGCCATTTTTGAGGAATTTTGCTTCTGTTTTCTATAGAACATGGAACTTTGTTGCTGTTGTGAATAATTATAATTCTGATTATGATGATAATGAAAATCATAGTAATGATAATTAAAAAGAATGTAGTAACACCAACAGACGTTTGCGTGAGCCCCATTTATCTCCGTTCGAGTTAGGAGGCTAACGGAAAGTGAACAAACTATGAACGTTGGAAACGCTCGTCCAGTTTCACTGCCATCTCGGTGGCACGCACATGAATTAACACGTCAACACGTCACCACCATTTCGTGGCAAAAACCGCAACAGAGTTCAACGATGTGATTTGATTGGATAAATTCACTCATGATTTATCAGTTCCCTCGCACACATTCCCATCTTTCAAAAGGCGAAGAGGCTGTTTGGCGCCAACCAAGTGGTGAGCAGCTAGCTACTCGGTATGAAACATGTATTTGTATAGTGTTGGGATTTACATGTGGCATGCGATATGAGCGTTATGCCACAGATTGTATGGACACTTTGTGGAGGGATTTTCAAACAGAGTTTTGTTGTTGTTTTGTTTTGTTTGGAAGAGAGGTAGACGTGTTTCATTTCATCTAAGAATTCTGGAAAGAGATCGCTCCGATTTTATGTCTCTCTCTCCACACACACACACACACACACACACACACGCACACAATGCCCCACCTCGGCACATCAGGAACGATGTGGGTTTTTCTTTTTTTTGGTATTTTTTTTATCCCCACACGAAAATATGGAAAATCGATTTTGACATGGAAACAGCCTTGACGTGGCTCAATGCGAGCGGCTGGGCCACAGACAACAGGAAGGAAATGAATCGTACAATCAGTCATTGCAATCGCCTAATTTTGCCGATTTAGGTTTGTTTGTTTTTTCCCCTCCGAGTCGGTGTACATGTTAGTACAGGTAATAATAATAAAGACGAGAAAAACGGAGTGAGAGATTTGGGGGTGGAGGAGGAGGTGGGGGGGGGGGAGTAGATATTCTTTCCGATCGCTTTCAGACTTGAACCCGTGACAAGACGAGATGGCCAGATTGAAAGAAAGGCGGTGGTGGTGTAGGGAGCAGGGTTGGGGGGGCGGGAGGGGGGGGGGGGCAGAGTTATGGAATGGTTGAGCGATTGGTCGAGTAATTGATTGATGGACTGATTGAATTAATGAGGTATGGAGTTTCACGGTGAGTGATCCCTCGCGGAGATCAGACACGGGGATAAAGGGAGCGGATCGGGAGGGACGACGGTAGCCTTGCCCTTCCCCCGGGGGGGGGGGGGGGGGTGATGGGGTGGGGGGGAGGAGAGGAAGGGAGGGTGGGGGGTTAGCAGTTTATGAAACAGGTATGCCAGTAAATTAGCTCGTGTTCAAGAGTTGCGAGACCCTCACTCGTTCCGACTGACTTCCCCTTTTGAGGCGCCCCTAAGCTCTCTCCCGACCCCGCGGCCTCTAGCGACGAGCAGCCCACTGAGCAAAGAGTGCTCAGCCTTTAGGGGCTAAACAGTATGCAGAGAGATTTGGAAGGTAAGGTAAGGGGGTTTGGAGGGGGTGGTGGTGGGGCGGGGTGATGTGGGGGCGGGCGAATGATGGGAGGTGGGGATGGGGGGAGGAGCAGACACCAGCTCTTGTCATAATGACCCGGTGGCGCTTGACTGTCGAGGCGACAGGAGTTTGTCATTTGACTGTTTATCGGCGAGAAATCGGGTGGAATTAACCAGGCAGAGAGAAAGAGAGAGGTGAGGGGGAGTCGGGCTTTCCTTCTCCTGCACCTTCATTCGAAATGAAAGGAAAGGGACAGGATGAGGGGGGGGGGGGGGGGGGATGGGGGTTGAGGTGAGCGGTTTATCTTCAGTTAAAAAAAAATTATGATGATGATAATAATAATAATAATAGTAATAATAATAATGATGATGATAATAATAGTAATAGTGATGAAGATGATGACGATACGATAAAGGAGAGAATAAACCAGACGAAGGTCAGTCCAGGTTGTTTTTGAGTGTGTGGACGCGGAGGGGTTAGCGGAAGGGGGCGAGTAGGTGAAATTGTCGCCAGTTTAGGATAGTTGGAAGTGCGTATATAAAAATACCAGGCTTTATC
>CM031598.1:56555711-56558516 GCA_018398815.1 Conus ventricosus | reverse complement strand
ATTTCATTTTTTGCTTCTTTTTTTTTTAAACTTGTTTTTCATTGGGGACGAATGAAGATGAGTGGTAGTCGAGGTAAAATAGATCAATCCCAAAGAACCAAGGTTCATACCTTTCTTCTATCATGGTGGAGACTACATGACATTTTCACTTCAACACTTTTTGGTGTTGTTGAAATATTTGTCGAGAAGCGGTTACCTCCGTGGGGATGCCGGGTTTTTTGTTTTTTCATTATACGCTTTATCCTAGTCTTGTGGATACTTTTTGCCAGCAATTTCCACCTTTCTGTTAACCCCTCTCTCTCTCTCTTATTCTGAATCTTGTTTGGTTTCTGGGTAAATCACGGCAGTTTGTTTTTTTGTGGGTTTTTTTTTCCCCTTCGGGGAGTGGAACACAGTAGAAGGCAAAATGTCGCAGAAAAGGAATACTTTTGGGGGTTTTGTGTAGCTGCTTTCCGGTTGGCTGTTAATCTGACTATCGCGTTTCCGATTGGCTTACGTTTCGTTTGATTGCCTGTCAGTCTTTCTGATTGGCTGTCATAGCTGCCGTTTTCCTTCTTTCTTTTTCTTTTTCTTTTTGGAATTGAAGTGATTGAAATTTCCGGGTGGAGCCCCGCTCAGAAAAGAGTCCCGCTGTGTGCCGCCGTGCTCGGATCGTGTTCGGCTTCACCAGAAAGAGAGGAGACGGGTCAATACTAAAGCGAGTCTAAAACCCGCTGGCGCCCAGCGTGGCTGCCCCTATTTTAACGTGTTGTCGTTCTGGTCGCTATGGTGTGGTAGCCTAACATAGATCCGGGTCATCCCCGTTCATGTCCTCCTCCTCCTCCTCCTCCTCCTCCTCTTCGTCCGATGTGCTGAGTTGATTGTCCGCACCTGCCACGCCTCCGTTGGTGGCCGTGGATGTGATGCCTGAATGTGATTTACTGATGAACATGTCAACACGTGTTAGCCATGGAGGTGGTGACACCTTAACAATTAGAACATGGGAAAGTTGACCAATTTAGCCTTGAAAAAGCAGCTGGCAACCGAGAAGCTAAGGGTGAAAATACGGTAATTGAAAGCATGCACGTAAACCCAGGTAAACTGGAACCTTCGGGTTAAATTGTGGTAACCAGGATTTTACGTGAAAGTCTGGTAATCTTGAACGTACGGGCGAAACTCTATTAATCTGCAAGTCAAGGTTGAAAGTCTGGTAACTGGGAATGTGAACGTGAAACTCGTGTAACTTGGAACCTAGGGGTGAAAGACTGGTAACCAGGAATCTAAGAGGGAAACGTGGGTAAGCTGGAACCTGAGGTTGGAACGATTCGGATAACCTGAAACCTAAAGATGGAAAACTCGAGTAACTTGGGAGTCTGAGGCTGGAAAACTCCGGTAAGAAGGAACCTGGGGATGAAATTTTGGATAACCTTGTTGCCGAGGTGGAAAAGTCGGGTAACTGGAACCTTAAGGTGAAAAACTTGGGTAACCTGGAATCTGAAATTGAAAAATTTGGGTTACCTGGAAAGTCAGGTAGCTGGACAAAGAATTTAATATTTAAAAAAAAAAGGGGGGGGGGGGGAACTGGTAACCTCGAAGGGTGAATTTCCGGTAACGTAGAACCAAAGGATGAAGCTTGAGTAATGTGGAATCTAGGTGTGTAACATAGAATCTAAGGAAGAAACTCGGTTAACTGAACACTTAAGGGTAAAAGAAATCGGTGGATCTAAAATCTAAGATTAAAAACTAGGATAATCTCAAATGAAAGTGGCGTAACCGAGACCTTAAACACGGCTGGCATAGAACCTACGGGTGAGGTGGATAGATGGGTGAAAGAAGAATTGTCCAGACCCTAGGAGTTAACGCTGGGATAGTTGAGAACCTGACCGCCAAATCTCAGCAACCTGTTGTTTGATGGCGTGTCTTATCGGTCATGATGATTTGTTTAGTTCTGTTTTTATTTGCGCTTGTGCTCTCCTTTCTTCTCTTCAGTCTTTTCCATTCCATCGGTGTAGGCTTACGCGTTTCCCACCCCTCCCATTCGCTCGTTGCCGAGGGATGTTCTACCTTTTCATTAAAGCCGCGATGTCCGCCGGTGGTGTGTTTTAACACACACACACACACACACACCGTCTGCCGTGTTTATTACGGACGACAGTAGATAAAGCACGACATTAAGCCTGTTTTTCCACACGGGGGCGACTGTTTGCTCCCACGGATGGTTTATTTCCTTCCCGGCTCCCCCCCCCCCCCTCCCTTTAGTCGTATCGACAGCTGTCTTCTCTATTAATTGCCTCCGACGGCTTGACATCAATGGACTTGGGGGGTAGGGAGACGACCTCGCTGGGGCCTGTCAGGGGGAAAAGTCAACTTCAGTTCACGACGGATGTTTGATCCCCTCGATTGACTTGTCTGATAGCTCATCCCCGCCCACCGTTACAAATGATACAAGCTCATCAAGCTAACTACGGTATTTCTAAGGTCGTTTGTTTTATAGTTCTTGTTGTCTTTTTGTCAAGTCCTGCTCTTCCTCTGTAAACAGCGGGGTTTTTGTTGTTGTTGTTGGTTGGTTGGTTTGTTTCCCTTTCGTGAGCCAGCATTTTCAAAAGGTTGTCGAGATGTGTGGGAGAGAGAGAGAGAGAGAGAGAGAGAGAGAGAGAGAGAGGAGGTAGGAGACGGAGGGGTGAGAGGTGGGGGGAGGGGGGGGGGGGTTGAGGACGGATCGAAAAGTAGCGTGACAAGGCCAATCAGAGTGACAGTGAAAAGCGTATCATTAGACCTTGTCATCGATTCCAGGCCGCCCGTGCTTGCCGCACGATGATGTCTGCC
>CM031598.1:56535711-56553211 GCA_018398815.1 Conus ventricosus | reverse complement strand
GACAAAATGATTACTCAAGGAAACAAAAACTTTACAAAGTGTTGTTTTAAGACGAAACCCCTTCGTTTAAGCTAAATGGAAACATTTTCTGTTGCCTTTTTTTTTAAACATCATGTTGTTGTTGTTGTTTTTAGAAATTTGCTCGTTAAACACTTCACTCTTTTTTTATTCGGGAAAAGAATTTTTTAAAAAGGAAATATTTTGAAAACTATACCCCGCCCACCTGACCCACTGGGGGAAAAAAGAATGGGTTCGTGGAGAAAAATTGGCGAAACTGAGAAAGGACTATTTGTAAAGGTTTCTACGTATTTTCTGCCCTATTTTATGTCGTGCATATACATTCTCTCGTATACTCACCAGCTCATATACATACCCATACCCACCCACACACACCTCGTGAATGACCTGTTTTTGAGGGGAAAGATCATTAAACTAAAAAACAATAAAACCCAAACAAACGTCTACAAACAAACACACATGCGCGCATGTATACCTGCACTCGTACGCACGCGCGCGCGCACATCTTTCATTTTATTTTCCATCAAGGAAACTTTCACTTGCAATGATTTTCCTCCTTTTTCATAATAAATCTATCTCTCCGCATCTCCTCTCATCTCTCTCTCTCTCTCTCTTCTCTCTCTCTCTCTCTCCTTCCTCTTCTCTCTCTCTCTCTCTCTCTCCGACTCTCCCTCGCTGTCTCTCTCTCTCTCGCTGTTTTATTTTTTTGTCGCTCGCTTCCTCCGTTGCTGCGCTCCCAACGATCTCTGGTGAAAGGAAATGCATGTCTATAGGCGTGGTAGCCACACAGGGTGAGGACGAAGCAGGGACGAGAAGTAGGGGCTCCAGAGAGAGGAGAGAGAGAGAGAGAGAGAGAGAGAGAGAGAGAGATGTCAAGAAGAAAACAACCCCCCCCCCCCAAAAAAAAAAAAAAGGAAAAGGAAAGAAAGAAAAAAAAAGGAATTAATGTAGATGTTCAGGGAAGTCGGAGGAGAGTAGGGGGGGGGGGGGGGGGGGGGGGGGGGGTTATGGCAGGGCGGGGAAAGCGGGAAGTCTGTGTGTGTGTGTATGTGTGTGTGTGTGTGAGAGAGAGAGAGAGAGAGAGAGAGAGAGAGAGAGAGAGAGAGAGACGGGATGAGCGGAAGCCAAGGGGGGAAAAGGAGGAAGGAGAAAGGAAAACATCCGTCATAGATTTGTATCATAGATATTGACCAGAGAAACTGAGAGAGAGAGAGAGAGAGAGAGAGAGAGAGAGAGAGGGTCGGAGAAAGAAAGAGGGAGAGAGGGAGATTGGGAAACTGTCATCTTGGGCAGACGGGAAGTCTTAACGATCACGTCTGGGTTTATTAGATACGTTAAGACTGCGTATTGACAGTTTTATGGCGTTATGTTTATCTTCTGTTTGAATGCGCGTACAAAGGTGATCTGGCAGGGAGGGAGATACGGGACCCATGCGCGCGTCATCTTTTGGGTCCGATCAATACCTGCGTTCCCGCGGCCCCTCATCCCCTCCCCCCTCCCTCCACCCTCTCCCTATTTCCTCCTTCTCCTCCCGATCCTCCTCCCCTTCCCGCTTTCCCATCCCCCATCCCCATTCCTCCTCACTGCACCTCCCTCTCGTTTCTGTATATGTGTGTGTGTGTGTGTGTGTGTGTGTGTGTGTGTGTGTGTGTAACGTGTATTCACTGAAAGGGTGATTGGAGGTGTGTGTGCGTGTGCGTGCATGCGCGCGTGTGGGGTGTGTGTGTGTGTGTGTGTGTGTGTGAGAGAGAGAGAGAGAGAGAGAGAGAGAGAGAGCGTGCGGGCAAGTTTACGCCGGTGTGTTGAGATTTGTCAAGAGTCACGGAGCACACACCTTAATCCTATCCTCTCCGTGTAAGGGGTATTAAAAAAAAAAAAAAAAGTGGTCAGGTGCTGCTTCATGTTATCAGCCCCGCAGATTGAGTGGCCCACCGAAAGCGGTACACTCGCTCTGCTCCCTTCCCCTACCCCCTCCCTCCCTCTCTGTCCTTCTCTCTCACCTCTCCCACCTTCCCTGGATTTTTCAGGAGCTTTGCAAGATTGCTATGGGGTCATTATGGTCCCAAAAGGCGTGTGTTACTAAAGTGTTCTTAGAAAGAAGGTGTATATTACCTAATTAGGGTTCAGGTCAGTCATCACGACAAAGCTCTGCGTACTCCATTCCTGCCGGAAGAAAAGTCCCCGAGTTAAGTAGAATGGAATAGCAACAAGCTAGTTTCATTAGGGACAAACAATGTTCTTATGGTGAGAAAAAAAAATCAACGAAAGCTGGATCTTTAGAAGGAATATTATTTTGGGAGGCTATCTAGCACAAACAGAATCTTGAACAAGTTGCAAAGCGTATAAACGTACTCCCAGTTTATCTTGAATACAAGTACTTTCTGAGATAGACCATAAAGAAGAAAACCCGTGTGGGGCCGTTATAGCCCTTAGTAACGGCTATTCTGGTAAAATAAAACATCGGGCATCATCCGTGACCCATGATGAACATACGTACACATTTTCAGAAAGATCGGCGTAGACGTTTTGTCTGGAGCGAGTGGAACATATTTTGACCACAGACAGACACACAGACTGCATTTCTTCATTCCCATTGTAAAGTACTCCTGTTCTACAAGAACTGGGAGTACAGAAAGGAGAGAGCCGTGTTTGCCAGTAGGTTCATCTGGTACAAAGAAATTCGTTGGAAGAAGAGAGATCTTCCAGATGAGAGTTTGTACAGAAAGAATCGTTAGAATGAGAAAGCCAAGAGAGGTAAATTAAGTACAAACAAAGTACACACACAGAGAATCGTTAGACGGAGAAAGGCTCTGGAGTTGAAATTAGTACAAAGAAAATCGATAGAAGGAGCATTTCTTGAAGGTGAATTTAGTGCGAAGAGAATTCAAGAAGAACAAAGTCGATGAAGTTGATTTTAGTTCAAAGAGAATCGTTAGAAGGAGTATTCCTAGGAGGTAAGTTTGATACAAACAGAATCGTCAGGAGGAGGGATTTCTTGAAGGCGAATTTAGTACAATGATAATCGTTAGAAGGGGATTCCTTGAAGGCGAATTTAGTACAATGATAATCGTTAGAAGGAGGGATTCCTTGAAGGCGAATTTAGTACAGTGATAATCGTTAGGAGGGTTTCCTTGAAGGCGAATTTAGTACAATGATAATCGTTAGAAGGAGGGATTCCTTGAAGGCGAATTTAGTACAATGATAATCGTTTAGGAGGGTTTCCTTGAAGGCGAATTTAGTACAATGTGAATGATAATCGTTCGAAGGAGGGATTCCTTGAAGGCGAATTTAGTGCAGTGAAAATCGTTAGGAGGAGGGATTCCTTGAAGGCGAATTTACTGCAGTGAGAATTGTTAGGAGGAGGGATTCCTTGAAGCCGAATTTAGTGCAGTGAGAATTGTTAGGAGGAGGGGGGATTCCTTGAAGGCGAATTTAGTGCAGTGAGAATTGTTAGGAGGGGTTCCTTGAAGGCGAATTTAGTGCAGTGAGAATTGTTAGGAGGGGTTCCTTGAAGGCGAATTTAGTGCAGTGAGAATTGTTAGGAGGGGTTCCTTGAAGCCGAATTTAGTTTCAGTGAGAATTGTTAGGAGGGATTCCTTGAAGCCGAATTTAGTGCAGCGAGAATTGTTAGGAGGGATTCCTTGAAGGCGAATTCAGTACAATGAGAACCGTTAGGAGGGATTCCTTGAAGGCGAATTTAAATAGAATGAGAATCGCTAAGAGGAGGGATTCCTTTGAGGCGAATTTAGTACAGTGAAAATCGTTAGGAGGTGGCGGTTCTTTAGCGGGGATTTAGTACAAATAATCTTTACAACGCCTATATAACGTATTCATAATCTTTTAGAACGAGGTTTACCATGGAGATAATTCATGCAAAGAGAATGTCAGGAGGAAGGGGGCATGTTTTGAGGGACCAGTCTAGCTCAAGAGTGTTGTCGGAAGGGAGTAATGAATTGGAAGTAAATTCGCCATCGGGAGGTGAATTTTTTTTGTTTTTTTCGGGAGGTGGATCTAATACAGAGAGAATCTTTAAAAGGAAGAAGGCGTTCTTTGGGGTAATCTGTACGTGGGGGGGGGGGGGGGGGGGGGGGGGGGGGGGGGGGGGGGGGGGGGGGGGGATTGTTTTAGAAGGAGAAAGGGTATTTAGAGAGTCGTTAGGAGGAGGTTTCACTATACAACTTGCTGTGCTCGTGAAGACAAGTGGAACGCGGGATCTTTGAGCTTGTGGCTCCCATAGTGTGTAGACTCTCTACCCCGACTGAGCTTTGTAGTAGAACGGACTGCGTTATCTGCGATCTGTCAACGGGTCTCACTTTGCACTGGGGGGCTTGAGGAGGTGAGTGGAGGAGGTGGGGGGGGGGAGGGAGGGAGGAAGGACGGGGACCGCCATCACGCCAGCTCGTGACATGCTAGTGTACCACTTTCCGTACTGTCGTCAGCTTTCCCCCCCCCCCCCCCCCCCCCCCCCCCCCCCCCCCCCCCCCCCCCCCGTCTACGGTTTAGGATTGTCGTAAACTATGGACGTTGACTTTTTTTCCCCCTCTGTCTGTCTGTTTTTTTTGTGTTTTGTTTTGTTTTGTTTTGTTTTGTTTGTTTGGTTGTTTTTTTTCCGATTATGGTTCGTTTTTGCTGTGTGTGTGTGTGTGTGTGCGCGCGCGCGCGCGCGCGCGAGCCTTCGTTGCGAGATTTATCGAAACCTTCCCACATTGGAGTGAAGAGGGGGAGGGGTAATGGAGGGAAAGGAATAGTGAGACGAGGTAGGGGATAGGAGAACGAGGGGGGGAATAGGTGAAGTGTGTGGGGGGAGGGGGGTGTCGCGGAGGCAGTCCGAACAGATTACCGAGTATGCACTTGGCCTAGATGCAACAGAGGACAAAGCCTCCAAAAACAATGCATCGTCCCCCTGCGCGCGCTGTTACATTTTGCACCCTGTCATGATGAAGTCAGAGAGAGAGAGAGAGAGAGAGAGAGGTGGGGACGGAAGACCCAAGTCAGCCAGTTGATGGCAAGCAGCTCCCCCTCTGCGTTATGTAGCCGTTAGCTGTCGTGTCGACGGTCCATGATGGCTAAGGACGAGCCGCCTGACAAATCGCTGTGGAGAGCTCCTTGTACTCTGTCCGCCCCATGTTTTGGGGACCAGACTCGGACTTTGACGCGTGTGAGTGTATGGAGAGAGAGAGAGGGGAGGGAGAGGGAGGTGATGGTGGGATAAGGAGAGGGATGATGGGGCGGGAGGGCGCCTGGACTTTTTTTTTGGTCAGGAAAGGGAGGCGACTTTTGCGATCTCGACCTCTTCCACCTCCTTTTCTCCCCCTCCTCTCCCTCCTCCTTATTCCCTTCTTCCTTCAGTCCCTCCCACGTGTAACCCCCCCCCCCACCACCACCACCACCACCAGCAGCACCTTCCACACCCTTGTCCATTGAACCTCCTCCGCGGCCCATGATGATAAATGGGCCTGCCTTCTCCTCCCCCCCTCCCTCCCCCACCATCCCCACTCCCCCCATCTTCTCTTCCTCCTCCTGAACGTGCTTCAGTGCAGGGTCTGGCTCAGCAAAAAAAAAAAAAAAAAAAAAAAGACAAGGAACAAAAAAGAAAGAAAGAACTGGCCAGCACAGTTAGTACTTGCGAGGTAGCGGTAGTAGTGTTCCCGCAGCCCACCCTCCCTCCGCTTCTAACTCCCCTCTCCCCCCTCCCGCTCCCCCTTTGCAGTCCTCCTCGGCTTTTAGCTGGTGACAAAATGGTGGCAGACAGGTGGGACAAGAGAAGGGAGACATTTATCACGATTTTCTCTGTGACTCTCTCTCGCCTTGGTTTGGCTCGCCGTTTGCTCGCTGTTGATTCGGGCTCTCGCCCACCCCTCTCCACCCCTCCCTCCCCCCTTCTTCCACTCGCCCCTTCTGCCTGAAAAAGTGGACACCTTTTTGTCCCCTTCCCGTCTCTCTCTCCTTCTGCCTTATCCTCCTCACCGGTCGGTCGATCCGTGCAAGGTCGGGTGCGACAGCTTTTGTGCGTGTGTGTGAGTGTGTTTGTGTGTGTGGTGTCGTGTATGTGAGTGTGAGTGTGTGTGTGTGTGTGTGTGTGTGTGTGTGTGTGTGTGTGTGTGGTGTGCTTGTGTGTGTGTGTGTGTGTGGTGTGTGTGTGTGTGTGTGTGTGTGTGTGTGTGTGAGCGCGCGCCTTGTTTCCATTTCCATTTCTGTTTTGTCTCCGTTTGCCTTATTGTTTATATCTCCCCATCCTCCCCTTCCACCATCTCCACCTTCCACCCACTCTCTCTCTCTCTCTCTCTCTCTCTCTCTCTCTCTCTCTCTCTCTCTCTCTCTCCCCCACTCTCTCTCTATCTATCTCTCTCTCTTTAGCGCAAGGATACAAAGGTTTGGGGGAGTGAGAGGACAATAGTTTGTGCTTCATTTCCTTTGGTGCATGATTATTTTGTTGTCATTGTCTTGTTTGCCCTTACAGCGTGTACTGCACATTATTATCATTTTGTCATAGTTGTTTTTGTTATCATTGTCGATGCTGTGTTATCATCGTCCTCATCGTTTTCTTCTTTTTATTGTCATTATTAGTATTGGTGTTGTTTTGTTTTTATTGTTGTTGTTGATATGTTGTTGCACTTCCGAATGTCCAAAGGCAACATTCATCAACTAAGCGAGCATAGAACAGAGCTCTAAAGATGTGTATTCATTCAGCAGTATATTGACTTTAAAAATATTGATTTACAGAAACAACAAAGGCTTTTAAAGTAATACAAGAAAAAAAAAAAAGATGAAAACGAAAAATCGAGATCACAAGGTAGTTATAACGCACATTCAGTCACCACACACACACACACACACACACACACACACAGACACACACACAGAGACTCGCGCGTGCGCGCGCGCGCGCACACACACACACACACACACACACACACACACACACACACACACACACACATGCTGCCAGAATGCTTTTGCTGTGATTAATATGGGCTGGTAAAAATCAGTAGCCTGGATAATTGTTATGTAAATGAGTTTGCCTTGAATACTTGTACTCGGGTGTCGAGTCTCCTTGGAATCCAGGTGTGGCATTGATTGCGTAGTTTTTCTTTAACGCCATCGAGCTGGGTTTTTTGTTGTTGTTGTGCATTTTTGACCTTAGAGACAGTCCATCCAGTAACGCAGACACGTACAATAACAGTTCGTACCCACTGACGTTACTTTGTCTGTGTGAGACTTTTTGTTTAATTTCCACTTTTCATTTTTTGGTGTGTTTTTTTTTTTAAACTTTATTTTATTGAATGTTTCGTTGGTGTTCAGTTTGACGAGAGCTGCCAAACACACGGTGAAACAAATGTTTTAAGTAAATGCTATTAACTGCAGTTTTATACAGAAAATGCTGAATTTAAACGTTGGTTTGTTTTAGCATTAATTGAAATTCAGAATATGCAGCACTTCATCCAGACAAGACAATGAACTAGAACAATAACAATGCACAGAACTTGCATCCTGTGTTCAACACAAAGTTTGTCAGAATGTTCGCGTTAAACACAGTGTGTAACTCACAGTATTACACGACCAATGAAAAGGAAACACACATAGCTAAATAACATAATAAAATTTCAAAATGGAGTGACTGATGGCGGCGAACGAAGCAAAGTTAGAAATAGAGTTTGTTTAGAACTTACCGCCAATGACATTGACAAACAAAGCACATGACAAGACACGATGCATTTCAACCACTTGGGTCTTCTTCAGGCGGAAAAATAAATCACATTTAACATGTGGGACAGTACAAACAAAGAACGAAAAAAGAAAAGAAAAATGACTCATCCGTTGTCGTCCATGTGGTCGGTAGGGGAAATGACATGGGGCCAGGGGGATTATGGGAGAGGAAACGGAGGGGGGGGGGGGTGCGTCGGGGGAGGTGTGTGTGTGTGATATGATAGGGTTGTGTGTCTAGTTTATTGGGATGGTGTGATATCTTTGTGATGGTTGTGGTAATGGTGGATTGATAATAATGGTAAGGGAAAGAAGAGGGGGGGGGGGGGGGGGGAACTGAGGGAGAAAAAAAAAGGGGGGGGGATTAAGGGGAAGGATAAAACAAAATTAAGATTAAATAGATGGAGGATTGCTGTAACTACTGTATGAAGTGAGTGAAGGGGATGTGGTGGTGGTGTATGTATGTGTGTGTGTGTATGTGTGTGTGTTGGTAGGGGATATTGCCAACTGATGTGGAAGTGGTGGGTATGTGTGTTTGGTTATTGTTGGATATTGATGCCTTGGGGGTGTAGTGTGCCCAGTTTGGCAATGAGATGGGATTCTTGAGTTGTGCGTTCAAAGCTGTCACTCTAGCTCTGTGACTGCCAGAGTGCCATAACTTTGACATGGTCGATGTTGTGTTGGGTGTGGTTGAAGTGTAGGGCGACGGTTTGGGTCGGTGGTGGCGGATATCAGCCAGGTGTTCAGAGATGCGTGTTTCAAGTGTAATGATAATGAAAATAATGAATATGAAGATGATAATAATGACATTAATAACTTTATTAACAGTATTCTGCGACAACGAAATGTGTTGCTTGGTAATGTTCGACGCCAGAAAAAAATTCTTGGATACAATCGTTTTGATCTTCCATTTCGAATCGTAAATGGTGTATATATATTGTCGGTCTCGAAATGGGTGAGGCGATCGTAGTGTCCCTCGAACATAGAGAGCCGGCGTGACAGTAACTATCCAGACACACATAGCCGAAGAACAAAAGAGCACTAGCAGTAGCATAATATCAGCCGGCCCTCCCCCTAATCCTCTGGCTCGGTGTGTCGCGGTCAGCCCACTTCCGGAGTACGTGGGGAGGGCGGGAGAGGTGGAGGAGGAGAACGGAAGTGGAGGACTGGGGAAGGGGGGGGGGGGAGGGGGGAAGGAGGTGGGGAGGGCAGAGCCTGAAGTCCGTTATAGGGGAGGGAGTGAGCGTGTTTGTAGACGTGTTTTACGCATTAGCTTGCAAGTGGCCGTGTCAGGGGTTTGACGGATTGCGTTTGTGGGGTCCTTCCCCTCCTGCCCGCCTCCTCCCCCACCCCTCTCTCTCCCAGTGTTTGCCGGTCATTTGCCCCGGGGCTGGGCCAGTTGTCGGAGGAAGGCAGGTTGGCAGGCCAGCTGCACACCGACACTTGCCAGCACAGATTATCTCCACCGCCCCAGCGGGCCCGTGCCCAGGGTGTGGGGGGAGGGTTGGGGGTGGGGACGGGGGGGGAGGGGGCTTTATGATCAGCCTCGTCCACGGCTAGGTGTGGAATCCGCTGCAGGGCAGAGAGTGGACAACGGGACACGAGGATGGGACCTTGGTCCGCGCCCGTTAAGTACGGACGGACGGACGTACGGCTTGGTCAGATCAGGGTGGTCAGTATATCAACCGGACTGTCGATAGAGTCCAGTGGCGGTCGTGGCTGGCGGGCTAACGGCGTGTCAGACCATTTGCTCCCTCCTCTGTGGCTGAAAAGCCTCCGTTGACAGCTTTGGGTGACTCTCGTTTGGCTTTGGCCTGAAGGTGGGTTTGGGGGGTTCTTTTTTTTTTCTTTTCTTTTTGTTCTCTTCTTCGGCTCGGGAGAGTCTAGTTGCCGAGTGGTGGAGGAAGAGGTTGAGGAGGCGAGGAGGACCTCGCCTGGCTGGATTTGTCTGGCTGGCTGCCTCCCTCCCGTTCCTCCGCGACCTGCAAGGTTGTCCGCTTGAACGCGTTTTATCGTCTTTTAGCGGTTCCGCCTGCCGTTTCCCTGCCCATAAAAGTGACAGTCGGGAAAAGGGTAGGGGTGGAGGAGGAGGTTGGGGTGATGATGGTGGTGGTGGTGGTGGTGGTGGTGCTACCCGCGCAGCCTGGGACGAAGGCTGTTCGATCCCCCTGATTACTTTGGCTCACGTTGGGTCGGTGTTGGCGTCTAGGCGACGATAGCGTGCCGGGGACTTTGTCAGGGTGAGGGCAGCGCGGCGTGTGATATCCACTGCTCATGTCCGTAGCCGCTGCTTCGGTTTTGTATTGCCTGCCTTCTTTTTTCTTTCTTCTTTTTTTTCTTTTTCTTTTCCAACCGGTAGGATGGAGATGGTCGCGGCTTTGAAAACGTTGACAGGTAGAGAACGGAGAGAGAGAGAGATCCTCCAACGGATTGGAGAATTGGACATCTAGGTTTCTTTCTGCCTGCGAGAGGTCTTTGTTTTTCAGTTTCTTTTATTTCGCACCTTCGTGACTTTTCCTCCCTCCTCCTCCCCTTCTCTCCCCCCCCCCCCCCCCCCCCCCCCCCCACCCCCCCCCCCCCCCAACCCTCCCCCTCCCCCCCCCCCCCCCCCCCCGCCCCAGACGACCTCCCCCCCCCCCCCTCACCACTCCTTCTCCCAGTCTTTTTCCTCCACCCTTTTCTCCTCTCTGCCCAATTCCTTGGAGATCCGGGAGGTTCAAAGCTTCATGCTGTCCGTACTTTTTCTCCATACGTGTACAGTTTGTTTTTTCCTTCAGTTTTTACGCTTCCCCTCTCTCGTTTTCTGCATCCGGGGAGCGGTTCAAGAGCTCCCGTTGCGTGTCGGTATCTTGTGGCCATTACGTGTGTTTTCCATATTCACGTCAAAAGTTTAATTGGGCTTCTGGCTTATTTAATTTTTTGTCTCTCTCTTTTTTCCGTGGTTTTTTTTGGTCTAATTTACGTTCTCCAGTTTCTGAGGGAACACGTTGTTTGTTTTTGTTGTTTTGTTTTCTTTGTCGTTCTTTGTTTCCCTGGTGTTTTTTAGATTTTTTTGAAATGCCTTGCCTCTTTGAAGCCGTCCCGTCATTTAGTTTGGGATTTTTTTTTCCCTCTCCCTCGCTCGTTCTCTCTTTATTTGGGTGTTCAGAGTTTTGTTGGGATTTTCGAATGCAGTTTCTCGTTTTTATTTGGGTTTTTTGTATTTAATTTCTCGCTCTATTTTTTCTTTTAATTTTGTTTCAGATTTCATTTTGTTTTACTTTTTCAATTTGATTTTTTTTTTTTTTGGCCAACTTGCAAGGGCTTTCACAGAGCGCCGCGATTTGACCGAAAAAGACTTAGTCTTCTTATTTTTTCGTCGTGAGAAGAAGGAAGGGTGAATGGGGTGGGAGTGGGGGGGGCGAGGGGGGCGGCGGGCGGCATGAAGTGTGAAAGTTTAAGTCCAGAATTGGTGGGGATGTGGGTGTGGAGTGCGGTGTGTGTGCGTGTGTGTGTGTGTGTGTGTGTGGGTGAGAGTGTGTGTGTGTGTGTGTGTGTGTGTGTGTGTGTGTGTGTGTGTGTGTGTGCGTGTGTGTGTGCGTGTGTGTGTGCGTGTGTGTGTGTGTGTGTGTGTGAGTGAGGAGAGAGGGGGTCGCTGAGAGGAGAAAGCAGTGCATTACAGGTTTGGTGCAGCTGGCAGTAAGAAACGGGCAGTTGAAAGGTTTCAGTGTTTTATGCTTCTCTGAGGAGCAGAGAGGAGGAGGAACACGGAGCTTGCCCTCGCTAGTAAGCGGGGGTAAAGACAAAAACAGAACAAAACCCCGAAGTTTCAGGGTCCTCCGTCCACCACCACCACCTCCACCACCCTTCTTCCAACACCCTCCCCCCCCCCCCCCCCTCCTTCCCTTCCCTCCCTTCTTCCTGCTTATTGGCCACCCGCGGTGATCCCCCTTAGCTGCTCTCTTGCCGTGCCATGCTGGGCGCAGTTTCGTACCGGGGACAGGAGGGCGAAGAACAATGGGCAGAAAGGTTATCTCCTTAATGATAATCACAGCCACAGACAATGCGCTTTTAAATTCGGAGCAAGTGGTTCTTAATGGTGGTTTTAATGGCTGGAGGTTTCGGGCTGCCTGCTTTCTTTCCTTCGTTCTTCCATCCCCCCCCCCCCCCTCCCCCTTTTTCTACCTTTCTTTCTTCTTTTTTTTGAAAAACACCAGGTTTTCAACGCTGCTGCGCCCTCTCTCTCTCTCTTTCCTCCCACTTCTTTTCTATCCTCTCCCTCCCTCGCTTTTCTGCTCCTTTTGCTTTCTCTAAGTCCCCGTTGCTTTTCCATTGTTTGATGAGAATTGTTCTCGATACTTTGCTGCTGCTGCTGCTTTTGTCGCCTTCGAAGAAGTGAAGAAAAGAGAGAGAGAGAGAGAGAGAGAGAGAGAGAGAGAGAGAGAGAGAGAGAGAGAGAGAACAGACTTGAAGGCAGAAGCGGTATTGCCGTTTATGCCGTCGGAAAGAGAGGCCGAGGACGTACTTCCCCAATTCTTTTTTTTTACCTAAAAAGTTCTGTTGAGGTCTTGTGTTCAAATGGTCGATTGTCGTGTCTTTTGAGACCCAGTTTATTTGGTGACCGAGGACAGGAACGCACGCGGGCCACCAAAAGAGGCTTTCTCATGGGTGATCTAGCGAGCGTGCAGTTAGGCTTGGCGGAGGTTTGCGTATGCCTTTGTGCAGGCACGTACGTAGATCTGCATGTTTTCGTTGTATATGATGCCTTATGCAAAAGCATGTTTATGTGCATCTCTCCCTCCCTCCCTCCCTCCCTCCCTTCCCTCTCTCTCTCTCTCTCTCTCTCCTCTCTCTCTCTCTAAACAACTCTCCTCCTCTCTCTCTCTCTCTCTCTCTCTCTCTCTCTCTCTCTCTGTTCTTCTCCTCCTCCTGTTCTCTGCCTCTCCTATCCTCCGCCAATCGGCTCTGAATTTGCGTGCGTGCATTATTATGTTCGTATATGTATGTGTGCTCTTTGTAAATGAACACGCGACACGCGCGTGTTTGTGTTGTTGAGTGCGGATTCGGGCATGCGTGCCATATGGTCATTATTATTATCCAGCTCCCACCACCGCCGCCACCAGCTCCCTCCCTGCAAGCACTGGTGTCGCTTTCCGTACAATTAATCCGTGGATGAACGAGGAAAATAACAACAACACAAAAAAATACGCAACGAAATGGTGGTAGAGCGGCGACGGAGCGACAGTACCGAGGTATCGGATGATGGCCAGGATGGCTGGCAATGTTGTGGCAGCTGTCGTCATCGCCACGATGACTGATTATTGAAGGATAGAGGTCGGCCAGAGAGGAGGAGGGAGGAGAGGGGAAGGGAGGGAGGATAGGATGGGGGATGGGAGGGGTGAGACGGGAAAGGGAGGAGGAGAGGTTGGGCGGGGGGGGGGGGGGGGGGGGGGGGGGGGGGGTGTTATTGCGCGTCGATCATTGGTTGAGAGGAAATGATGAAGATCACGTGTTTGTTTGTTTTATTTTGGCTTTTTTTTTTTTTTTTTTTTTTTTGGTCTGTATGTTTTGGTGTTTTGTTTTTGTTTGCATGTTTTAATACAACACAGGTTAATTAAGATGAGAATTAGTTGGAGTATATTGATGCCAAAGAAAGTTTTAATTTAAAGAAATTGCCCATTGATTCTTTAACTCTGTCGTTTTCAATGTCCTCTCTTTGAGATTACTATCACACGCTTGTCATTCGGACTCCACAAACACAGCAGTCCCGAGATCGTAATGCCGAAATAGTAGCACTAGTGGTCCACAGCGTCAGATGGCAATCCCCCCAAAGGAGACACTGCCTTGCTGCTACTTACAAGTTTGCACTTGTGTAACTCGATTATATCCGTATTTATTTGAGTATTGTTTTCCTTCATGTTAAATCCAAATTTATCATCCTCTCTCTCTCTCTCTCTCTCTCTCTCTCTCTCTCCCTCTCTCTCTCTCTCTCTCTCTCTCTCTCTCTTGCCTCAGTGTACCAGTGTTTGTGTTTATGTTAGCTATTTATCTTCTGATCACTTTTGTTTCTCATTGACGTGAAGACGGAGTTTCAAACGAAATTTGGATTTATTGTCTTTTTTTTTTAAATTTCTGGTTGATTTGTGTTCCTAATATACGCTGGTGTGTGTGTGTGTGTGTGTGTGTGTGTGTGTGGTGTGTGTGTATTCTGTCCTTCCTTTTTTCTTTATTTGCCCACAACCAGCCTATTACCCTTCCTTCTCTTCCCCCGTCCACTATGCTATCTCTCCGAATTCCCTCACCTCGCCCCCTCCCCAATACCCCCGGTATTTTTCACCCGGGTGCAAAGGCAAAAATCAAATGTGAGCTGGGAGAAACCTTGCGGACCAATCGTTGGAACGTTGTGGCACTATCGACTTTGTTGCGCGGCAAAACTGAACTTTTTTGTCAACACACGGAGGTTCGAGTTGCACGTGCTCGATGTTCTTCCGCATCTATTGATCAGGTCTCTCTCTCTCTCTCTCTCTCCTCTCTCTCTCTCTCTCTCTCTCTCTCTCTCTCTCGGTGTTTTTTTGTTAACTTTTTTCTTCCTTCTCTCATACTGTGGTGTCTTTTGCCATCTGTTTATTTCATTTTTATATTTTTTCCTCCTTCCTTCTCTCCCTGTTCCGTTTCCTCACGTGTTCTTACTTTTCGCTCTCTGTCCAACGCACAGACACGCAAACACACACTCGGTCACACACACACACACACACACACACACACACACACACACACACACACACACACACACACAAAGAACATTTTGGCAGTTCCTGACGATCATTTATTGGGGTCCAAAATCTTTGACAGAAACTAAATTTACCCTTGAAACTGATTTGTGTATGTACGTTTTTGTTTTTTAGTTGGTTGTTACACTCGGTTAGTTGGTTTGTTTGTTTTTTGATGGAGCGGGGCGGGGCGGATACATGTCCTCCACACAAGAGGACAGGTCCCTGGGAACCAATCATGGCACAGAAACGCGTAGCGTCAGTGCTGTGTATATCCCTGGGAACCAATCATGGTACAGAAACGCGTATCGGCACTGCTGTGCATGTCCTTTGGAACCAATCATGGTACAGAAATGCGTAGCTCTGTGTATGTCCCTGGGAAAACCCAAACATGGTAGAGAAACGCGTAGCGTCACTGCTGTGTATATCCATGGGAACCAATCATGGTAGAGAAACGCGTAGCGTCACTGCTGTGTATATCCATGGGAACCAGTCATGGTAGAGAAACGTGTAGCGTCACTGCTGTGTATATCCATGGGAACCAATCATGGTACAGAAACGTGTAGCGTCACTGCTGTATATATCCATGGGAACCAATCATGGTACAGAAACGCGTAGCGTCACTGGTGTGTATATCCATGGGAGCCAATCATGGTACAGAAACGCGTAGCGTCACTGGTGTGAATATCCATGGGAACCAATCATGGTACAGAAAAAGCGTAGCGTCACTGCTGTATATGTCCTTAAAGGCTTTGGAGCCAGTCATGGTACAGAAACGTGTAACGGCACGTCTGTGTATGTCCATGGAAACCAGTCATGTACAGAAACGTTTAGCGGCACTTCCGTGTATGTCCCTCGGAACCAGTCACGGTAAAGAAACGTGTAGCAGTACTTCTGTGTATGTCCCTGGGAACCAATCATGCTGTAGAAACGTGTGGCGGCACCGCAGTGTATGTCCCTTGGAACCAGTCATGGTACAGAAACGCGAAGCAGCACTGCTATGTGCTGCGAGGATGAACGGTTAGTGTTCTAGGTCCGTGGTCGTCTTCAGGTAGCTCATGGCGGAGTACAGCCCGTTCCACCGGCGATCCCCCTCCCCCTAGCCCCCCTTATCCCCCTCCTCCCCCCCTCCCAGTCACGGGTGGGGCTGCCCAGTCCACCTGAACCGTCCGGAACACGGGCCGGGACTCGGGGTACAGGCTCCCCCCTGGGCTATCGGTACCCACCATCGCTGTCCCGAAGCGCGCCTTTCCGCAAATTTGAAACGTGGGGCAATTTCGAATTCACACGTCACTAACTGCGAACCCTGTGCCCCTGTTTTATAGAGGGGGGCTACGATTCTCGAAGTGTGGCTCAGATTACTCGCCGATAAAACCCTATTGAGCACTTTTTTCGCACTTGGCTTCCTTTCGGGGACTCCGGGACAGGGAGGGTGAAAAAGAGGTAGGGGGTAGTTAGGGGTGGGTTGGGGAGGTAGGGCTGGGGTGGGGGTACTGTTGGAGGGGGTAGGTGGGAGAGACGGAGGAACGGCATTGATATCGGGGGAGGAAAAAAAAAGAACGGCAGTAAGTGAAACGCAATCAGCAAATTGCGTTTTTCGACATATTGTCGTCGCGTGTCGTGGTTGAAGCCAGAGAGAAATTGTCGTCCACGCTAACTATGGAATGGGTGGTAACTTAATAAAGGAAAAAGAGAATAAAGAGAAGGGGAAAAAAAAGAAGAAAAAAAGGCGGGAGGGGTGGGGTGGGGTAGGGATTTTTTTGAAACGAAGAGTTGCGGGGGTTTTTACTTCATCCAAACCTGACAATTCACTGCGTGCTGATCGTGTTGAGGGGGGGGGGGGGAGGGGGGGGGGGGGGGGGGGGGGGGGGGGGGGGGGGGGGGGGGGGGGGGGGGGGGGGGGGGGGGGGAGAAGGAAGGCAAGAAGAACATAGAGGGGGCAGGAGGGAGAGGATCACGTGATTTACGACGGTTAAATACTCGCAGTAAAAGCTCCACCCGACCGAACCAACAATCGATGAGTCGGAACTGACTGTCATGGTTAATTACTCTTCTCTGTCTGCTGGGATTGTAGTAGTAGTCGGGGGCCCCCACCGCCCCTCTGAAACGTTAGCTGTTGGCGGTGGTAAGAATCGCAGTCAACAAAGAAGATGCAGTTAAAAAACTGGCCTCGGTTCCAACCTCTTCTGCCTCGCTCTCCTCCTCAGAAATGTGCCCATGATCAAACCCTGCATGCTTGGATGAACGTTGGTTTTTTTTTCTCTTCTCTTTTTCTTCTCTCTCTCTCTCTCTCTCTCCTCTCTCTCTGCTCTCTTCCTCTCTCTTCACTCTCTCTCCTCTCTCTCTCTCTCTCTCTCTTCTCTCTCTTTTCTTTTTCTTTCTATCCTCGCTCTACAATCTTCCCTTTCTCTCCCTATCTCTCCGCCTCCTTCCTCATCTTCCTCCCTACCCTCCTGTCTCTTTCTCTTCTTTCTCTCTTTTTTTTTTTTTTTTTTTTAATTGAGGCAACTGTGAGAGACGGGGAAACATCCAACCTTTTCTATCCAATACAATACTCCGCACACGACATAACACCAACATTAACCCCTCCGGCCTGGTGCACTTGTCCTCACAAATCCACGCCTATCTCTGCCTCTTCCCCCCCCCCCCATACCCTCCCCCCCCCCCCCCCCCCCCCCCCCTCCCCCCCCCCCCCCTCTCCCCCCCCCCCCCCCCCCCTCCCCCCCCCCCCCCCCCCCCCCCCCCCCCCCGTATACCCTAGCCCCCTCCTCTTTCTCCTTCGGACACAGCACATATAAGTCAGGTACTACCCACTCAGGGTGAAAGGGAAAAAGAAGAAGTGAAGAAAAAAACAAAAGAAAAAAAAAAAAGAAAAAAAAGAAAAAAAAAAAGACGAAGAAACCGGCAGGACTGAATTGTAAAGAGGCCTTCTTTTTACCCCGGCAGGGGGATAATAATGAGTAGTCGCGTTTCGTGGGGAAAAAAAAAAGGGGGGGGGGGGGGGGGGGGGGGGCCCCCCCCCCCCGGGG
>CM031598.1:56516230-56525217 GCA_018398815.1 Conus ventricosus | reverse complement strand
AGATAGGTATTAACAAATACAACAGGCACTCAGAAAAAAAATAGGTAATATAAACAAATAAACAGGCACTACAGAAAGGTGCACTTAACAGTACAAAACGATCCAAATTAAACAAGAAAAACAAAACCAAAGAAAAAAAAAACAGAAAAACCAAGACGAAAAACAAAACAAAGAAAAAAACCTCGACAAAGACAACAACGGACAAACATTCACATAGACAACAACAGCAATGAACAAGAAGTGGGCCAACAAGAGAGAACAATCTCTACAACGACACAAAAGACGCTGACAAAACCAAAGGGAACAAACGTTAATAGATCTATCAATTACAAAGACAATCAACAAGAACAATGACGAAACCAACACATTAATGAACGAAATAACAGATTTATAACAACACAGGCACTAACCGACATTAACAACAACGAAAAGATACCAACGGACATCAACAACAACAAAGACGACTGACTTTGATAACAACAAACACAACATCCGACACTGGCAACAACAAACCTTCTGAGACAAAGGGCAAAAACATTCAAACCCTAAGACAGCATTATTCTAGGCTTACCACCACAACCAACAACAAAAAACAAACACGCATACACACACACAAAACAACAACAACAAAACGAAACCACCATCACAACCAACAACCCCAACATTCACCCTCAGAGACGAACCAACAGCAGTCACATTCACAAAGACAACGACAGACACCGACACAGACAGACGAATAAAAACCACAAAGACATTAACAACAACAACAACAAACACGAGACAACCACCACAATGAACACTCACCAAGACAACAGACGTCAACAAAGACGACAGAGCAACAACCGAGACCTTCCAGGTGATGACATCAACAACAGACATGAACACAAGTAACGACAGCGACAGACACCAGCACCCCCAAGACCTCAACATCGACAAGGACAATCCCAAAGCCTCAACATCGATAAACATAGGAGCCTCAACAGCGACGTGGACAAGACAAGACAAGACGTCAACATGGACACGGACAACCCAAGACCTCGAGACAAACAAGACAACAGCACCCACCATTGTTGACTTGAAGAATAGTAAGGCCTGTATCCTGAGCTAGCTGCTTTTTCTGTTCTTCCGAGGGGTACGGATGCTGCAACAGAACAACGTCAAACACTGTCAGTGAAATACTGGTGTGTGTGTGTGTGTGTGTGTGTGTGTGTGTGTGTGAGAGAGACAGAGAGAGAGAGAGAGAGAGAGAGAGAGAGAGAGAGAGAGAGAGAAGAGGAGAGAGTGACTGAAACAGAGAGATAGAGTATGGAACGAATAGTGGCAGATGAAGTTTTCGAATCCATCCATCTCGCACTCGCTCCCCTCCGTGTGTGTTCGGAACGGCAGTGATAGGTGAAGTTCCCCAAATCTGTCCATCCTGCATTGCTCTTCCCACAGCTCTCCTTTCTCCTCTCTGTGTTCGTGGAGTTGATACCTAACAAGAAACGGTAAGAGGGAAGGAGGTCAAGAACCTTATCTACTACTTTTGCGGATTTCACTCGCGCGCGCGCGCGCGCACACACACACACACACATACACATGCGCACACACACACACACACACACACACACACACACACCACACACACACACACACACACACATGTATTCCAAAAACAAAAAATGAATCGGATACACCCAAGTTCTCAGATCGAAGTTCGCTATCTTGCAATTTTTTCACCCCTGCCCCACCTTTTTTTTTCCTTTTCTTTCTTTCTCTTTTCGTTTCTACCACCACTACCACTTCGACCAGAATGTCCTAGGACACGTTCACGACAGTTTTGTGGACCCCAGCACCCAAATGAACTCCCATATTCATGTGATCCACTTCCGAAGAAAAGTAGGGCTTCCCTTCCAAATACCAGCACTCTGTACGCAGATGCGCTCTCGCTCTCTGTCTGTGTCTCTCCGTCTCTGCCTCTGTTGTGTGTGTGTGTGTGTGTGTGTGTGTGTGTGTGTGTGTGTGTGTGTGTGAGAGAGAGAGAGAGAGAGAGAGAGAGAGAGAGAGAGAGAGAGAGAGAGGTCTGATTGATCGTATGCCTCTCCTTTCTCTTCTTGGTGCTTCAGTTCTCTCTCCTTCACCTCACGACACATACAGATGCTTCTCTAAACGATTTTCCCTCTGACAGTCTTCCGGATGCCTCTCTCCTCACACACACACACACACACACACGAATATCGCTTCCCCCCCCCCCCCCCCCCCCCCCCCCCCCTCCCCAAAGAAGCTTTTCTTTCTCTGATCGTTCAGTCTTCAGCCCCATCTTGCCCCTTCCCCTCTCCCCCCTCTCCTCTCCCAACGCAGACACTGACCGATGACAGAACTGACCAGCCCCACGGCCACAGTCGCTCTGTCCTTCTGTCTCTTAATTACGGTCAGTGAGGGTCATCTGATTGATGAAGCGGAGTCGCCGACTTCTCTCTCTCCACGCAGCTCTCTCTGGTCGTCACAGCGGCGACGTGAGGAGAGCAGACGTGCAATTAGCTAGCGCGTCTTCCCCGGAGACACCCACCCAAGTGCCTGGCCCAGCTTTTAAGGATACTCTCCCCCCCCCCCCCCCAAACACACACCATCCCCCGAACCAAAACCTACCCAAACATGCGCGTCCACTATGCACCTATATCTTTCTGTTCACATCTCTCTTGAAAACATTCCCTCGTATACCACCAACTAGAACTCCTCGCACAGTTTAAAATACAGGCGATTCTGATGGCAAAACCTATCGAGTTTATTTCTTTAAAGCTGATTAACAGCGTCAGCGGCTAACTGAATTCAGGCTTCCAGTCATTGTCAAACCTCTCTCTTCAGTCTAAAACCCCAACACAAATCATGGCGATAATGAAGCAGATCCACTCGGCTTTATTTTATTGTATCCAATTTCATTGCATTTATTTTTCTTCTTCACATGTCTTTGTCTGTAGCTATTTTCATTCCATCTACAGTTACTTATTTATTCTTGCATTTCGATTTAATCCTTCAAGCGTACTCATTTATTTAGCCAGCAGCGAAACTTCAGAGACCACTTTATCGTCACACACTTTTTCCCTCCCCGCCATCACCCAAAATCAACTTGGCTTTCCAGGTCAACTGATTAAATATAAAACTGCGCGAGCCGCGCAGGTGTCGCGTGTTTCGCTCCTCCGGGGAAAAACAAGGCAGCTATGATCTGATCACAATAATACAGAAAGCAGTCACATTTGATCATGATAATGCTGACAGCATCCCACAACGATATAAAGGCGAGCAATTTCCAAATTTACCCCCCCCCCCCCCCCCGACACACACATCCCTAATATACTCTTCTGCTTGAAGAAAGGAAAAGCAGCTTCCTGAAACTTGCATTGTACCCATGGCAGGGTTCTTACTCATTTTTCTCTTTAAAAATTACAAACTTTTTAAATACTTTTTAAAGACCCTTTCACAAAATTTCAAGGCCCATGCGGCTGACACACGCACTAAGACACAGACACAAACACACATACATGACACACGCACTAAGACACGGACACACATACATGCATCATACATGACAATGACATACAACAAAGTAAAAAAAAAATCACATAACTATGTTTTGTAGGCAGCAAGCTCTTGTAAAAATGTAATCCAAGAACACAAGTTATCCCAATATTCATTCATTTTCTAGTGAGGTTGTTCTGCACTCACAGTTGTGATCAAATTATCCTCTCAGCCTCTAGTTCTAAATTCACATGAAAATGTTGACAAAATTATGTCCACAGCATTACTGTGATGATGGACCACAGTGAGGTTTCAACCTCCTCCTGTAGTAGTCTGTGGACTTTTTTGTTGACGTTTGACCATCCATAGATTATCTGTAGAGACGGGAATGGCCCAACTTCCTGATAACTGGACCAAGTGCACCTTTTATGTCCTCAGCAGTGGCATGGCCAAGAAACTTGGAGCTCAAGAAGGCAGTCCTGACATGCTCTTTCTCCCATATGCGGACATATATATCCATCTGCTTCTCTTGAAGATGCTGGTTTAGTGTCTCGTCAAACAGAAGAACATACTCAGTCTGCTGTTTGATCTGGTCTTTCAGTTGTTTTTTGAAGTATGGGAAAGTCCAAATGTGTAGAGGTATGTGGTTTTGCTTTCCGCACATTGAAATGACTGAGCTATCGCACTATCAGGAAACATAGCAGCAAACACATCCCCGATGTCACTACTTGATTTCATGCTGTAATGACTATCAATGCTTTTCAGTGTCCACAGCATTTCTGCTTTCAGAGAGTCACTTTTTTGTACATGTCCATGAAGAGTCCCTGGAGACAATGTCGTTGGGTTAGCTGTCGACGTTGATACCTGTGGCCGGGTGCTGGATGAACTCGTTGGCATCACCCAGAGGAAGCACTGTAGTACTGATGGAGCCAAAGCTTGTGTTGCAGATACATTCTTCTTGTGCTTCTGCCTGTTCAATATTAAAAGAAGAAATTGTAAATAAACATGCATGGTCTTGATGTATGCTGAAACTTTATATTTGTGTGTGTGGTGTGTGTGTGTGACCATCAGACAAATGCTTAAATAGTCTATAGTACGTTTATGTTATGATATGCATGGCAACAACCTAGTAAAGACAGAATTTGAGATGAGAGGAGTGGTGGAATGGAGGGGAGGGGGGCACAGAGATGAAAAGAATGAGAGAAACTTGCAAAGAAAGATAAGTTACTCAGAAACAAGTGTGTTTTGAGAGAGAGACTCACAGAGAGAAGAGAGGGGGGGGGGGGGGGGGGGAGGGGGGGGGAGAGGACTGGGCAGAGAGAGAGAGAGAGAAAGAGAGAGAGAGAGAGAAAAAAAGTGACATCGTCTAGGAGAGGCCCCCCCCCCCCCCCCCCCCCCCCCCCCCCCCCCCCCCCCCCCCCCCACTAATTTCCGCTTTTGGTTTTTTTCAAAAATTGCTTTTTCAGTATGATAGAGGAACCCTAACACTACCCTTTAGCCTAATAGCCCTATGTGAGAAAAGAAGAAAGCGTCTTGAAGTTTAGTGGCAAATAGAAAATTTGCCGACGCGGGTTACACTGTAGGGGGGGTGCCTCAGCGTAAAGATCGCACATAAAAAAAATCGATGCTTACCTTGACTGAACATCACAGCTTTACTCGCCCATTGACGAAACTTGATCGTTTTCGCACAGAGTGGCAGTATGCAGCCCTTGGATTTGCAGGGTCACCCTCAGCCACTGAGAAATTCCGGCTTTGTGAGCCAAGAGCTCTAAATAGGCACGAGCCCGGCATTTTTCTTCACATCGAATACCCGGATGTGCACAACAGAGAAGAGCGTCAGGCCTCGTTAATTATCCCCTTGCGTCGTCTGCTACCAAGCCAGTTCAAACCGGTCAAGTTCAGAAACGATTCGCGATTATTTTTTTTTTTTTATCAAGTTTCTGTAAAATTTAAAAGAATCTGCGGCAGCAGTTTGATTTCGTTTGCAGATGACGGCAGAATATAAGCTGGGAAGATGAAATAGCTGCTCAGTTGATGAAAATTAAAGACTTTTACAAACCTTTGACTAGAATGCTGTTTTTACTGACTTTTTAGGGCTTTAAAATGAGGGTGGTGATTTTTACAACTTTTACCGACCTTTTAAAACCGTACAGAACCTGCATGGGTATGCTAGTTTGGGAAAGTTGTCTTCTCCTTAACTTCCAGCAGAAGAGCGCATGCCGGTGATGTGGATATTGCCAAAAGACGAGGCCTGGAAGCGAACGACAGTGATCCATCTGGGTTGTCATACTCTGTAGCAATCTTCTGAGGACGTCAGGACAACTTCACAAGCCTTCTTGACAAGGCAGACGGCAACCCCGTAAAGTAGAAGAAATCTTAGATAAGGCAAGCACACGTTTTCGAATGACTTTCGAACATTTTACAACCTAGTATAGGCAATTTCTATTCTTACTTTGGCTTACAATTCTACTTTACTTGTATCGTTAACACCGCGATCATTCCACCTGTTGAACTCTCCTGGACTGATGTTTTCACAGATTATGTCATTCAACATGTTTCCCACCTGCCCAGACAAACATTTATAAACCCACTTGGCAGTTCTTTGCAAGGACTGGCTTTCAAATCACAAGGACCTTCAGTCCAATTCAGGATCTGCGAGAACTTGTGCATTCCCGGTCGACCCCCAAACTTAAACCAACAGCACCAAAAGCAAGCACGCACGCACGCATACACACACACGCGCGCGCGCACGGAACGAATTCGAAAACCCTGTCCATCAGAGCTTTTTCCTGTATAACTAAACATTTAAGATTTGGGAAGGAGAGGAGGTAGGATGTGGGACGCCCTTAGCCTGAGCATCACCTGAAAACAAGGGAGTATCAGTGCTCCTCCCCCAAACAGCCTAAACATCACGTGGGGAGTATGAGCGCTCCTCCCCCGCACAGCCTAAGCTTCACGTGGGGAGTATGAGCGCTCCTCCCCCACACAACCTAAACATCACGTGGGGAGTATGAGCGCTCCTCCCCCGCACAGCCTTAGCGTCACGTGGGGAGTATGAGCGCTCCTCCCCCGCACAGTCTAAACATCACGTGGGGAGTATGAGCGCTCCTCCCCCGCACAGCCTAAACATCACGTGGGGAGTATGAGCGCTCCTCCTCCGCACAGTCTAAACATCACGTGGGGAGTATGAGCGCTCCTCCCCCGCACAGCCTAAACATCACGTGTGGAGTATGAGCGCTCCTCCCCCGCACAGCCTTAGCGTCACGTGGGGAGTATGAGCGCTCCTCCCCCGCACAGTCTTAGCGTCACGTGGGGGGTACTGGCGCTCCTCCCCCCACCTGGGCATCATCTACGGAGTATTAACGCCCCCCCCCCCCCCCCCCCCGGCATCCTGTAGGGAGTATTACGGCTCCTCCCCCCTCCCCCACAGTCCGAGTATTACGTGGGGAGTATCAGCGCTTCTCCACCACACAACCTGAGCATCACCTGAAAACGCGGGAGTGTTCGCGCTCCTTCCCCCCCCCCCCCCCCCCCCCCCCCCCCCAGTCTAAGCATCACGCAGGGACCGTCTGCGCTCCTTCTCTCCCCCCCCCCCCCTCCCCTAATCTAAGCATCACGTAGGGAGTACCTGCGCTCCCCCTCCCCCCCCCCTCCCCCCAACAAGCCTGAGCATCACCTGAAAACAGGGAGTCGGTTCTCCCCCCCCCCCCCCACCCCTCCTTCTCCTCCCCCAACAGTCCATACGTCGTTCCGCGCGGTGAGAGCCACAGAGCTAGCACAGCACGGGGAAACACGAAGCTCAACCCTGAAAATTACGGGTTGGACCGGTGATTAACCAACGACACCATTAGCTTGCTTGACATGGCTGCCACACGCCGCGGATATCACATCACGCCGGGCATGCCCAGGTCTGCTGGCGACATGGTGCTCGTGGTGGTGGTGGTGGTGGTGGTGGTGGTACCAGCTGGGCGAGGCAGCATCGTGGTGCCGCCCGTCTCTCTCTGACCCACCCTTTCACTGGTTAGATGTCATACGATCCGACCGATCCACCGCCACCGTTTGAGCCGATGGGGAGATAATTACTGTACGCAAGTAACGCACAACCAATAACGGTTGTGTGTAGGAGGGGATGAGAATGACAGAGAGAGAGAGAGAGAGAGAGAGAGAGAGAGAGACAGAGAGCGCTCGAAATGGGAGAACCGACACATTAATTTTACTAACTTGCCAATTAGGTTTCTTCTCAACAGAACAGAACGCTGAGCACTCAGTGTGTCTCACTAAAACTGGGGAAACGGTAGATACACCAGAAACCCTGACGTGGTCAAAGGAAACGCACCACTAGGCCTACATCGCTCAATGCGCTCTGGTATCCTACTACTCATGACTCGTCGGTGGTACACTGGCAAGGCTATCTCCGAGGCTTTGACACACAACACACACACACACACACACACACACACACACACACACACACACACACACACACGGCTTTGACACAACGCACACACACAAAACCTAACGCTAGACGTTATAGATCGGCCGAGTTCTAAGACTCGTCTGGTTCTACACAAGACTTCCCGCCACCCCCCACCCCAAATCTGCTCCCTTGCCTTAAAAAAAAAAAAGAAAAAAAAAAGAAAGAAAAAAAAACCCTCACCCTGTCTGGTTGATCCCCAGACCGCAAGAAAGAGAGAGAGAGAGACAGAGAGAGAGAGAGAGAGAGAGGAGAGAGAGAGAGAGAGAGAGAGAGAGAGAGGGGATGAAAAAAAAGGACACGGCAGTCTCCAGGAAAAAGAACCGGCAGGGGTAATCAACTGTCCCGTAGTTCCAAAACCAAGCCATAAACAGGAGGGGGAGAGATGCCAGCATTAGTGATTTTGGTTAATACCAGCGTAAACTGATTAAGTAAATGTCAGGCCGGGGCGGGGGGAGGCACTGGGGGCGGCACGGAGGCTTATTAACCAGTTTGTGATGGAGAGAGAGAAAGGTCAGCCGCCACTTTGCAGCCCCGAGCCGGGCCCCGTGATTACCAATTCCGCACCGCACACAGGAAGCAGGGCGACCGACCAGGGGCCCGGCTTGCTGGCCGGCCCAGGCAGGGTGCCCCCCCCCCATTCCCCCCCCCACCCTTCCTCCCTAGTCACCCATCCACCCCAGCCTCCCTCCCGGGACTCCTCACCCCCACCCCCATCCCACCCTGCCGCCCCTCTCTCCTCCCGAACTGCAAGGAGCGAAATGTCAGGGCGAATTTTCCATCTCTGCCATTAGCGCCATTGTCGGCATCAAAACAATACCCTCCCTTACCTTCCGCGGCTCCGACCTGGGGGTCAGGTGTTGCCCGCCCTCCCAGCCCTGCCCGTCATTTGTCACAGTCCTCTCTCTCTCTCGCACCCTCTAGTTCCTCCCCCACAGCCCCCCCTCTCTCTCTCTCCCATCCTCCTCCATACCCTCTCTACAATCTTAAAACTTGAAGAAAAAAAAATGGCAGGGGT
>CM031598.1:56506230-56511230 GCA_018398815.1 Conus ventricosus | reverse complement strand
TCTCAGTGGCTAAAGAGCTCCAGGAACCCGTGGCTTTTGAGTGGTCTCCCTTCCTCGTGTCTCCCGCATTTTCCTCCGAGTAGTCCGGGTTGGGGTAGTTCTTATTGCCCTTCATCAATGCTCGTCCTGATAGAATACCCCACTGATTTCTTTTCATTTCGTATCGCTTTATCTTGTCTGCCATCATCCACCCCTTGCGCCTACAAGGAAATTCAGCTTTCCGCTCAAAGGAGACCATGGCGCTGGTATGCCGTCTTTCTGTTATGTTCTTTACTTTTTTATACTAGCGGGTCAACAGTATACACAGTCTATTTAAGGGAAAAACAAAACAAAGCAAGTCTGTCCATTTGAAGAAAAAAAGTCTGTCCATTCAAAGAACAAAACACAACAGTCCTTTATATTTTGCCTTAAACGTAGCTACAAACAGGCCTCGCATTCTCAAAAGTTGTCATATGGTCAATTATGTCCAATGATGTACACATTTTCATCTCCGTTATCAAAATCTCATACGATACCAAGTCCGCAATTCCAGCAGAGTTTCTCAGCTTTTGACAGCAGAGGAAATTAAGTTTTCACAAATCCTTATTTTCTAAACATGTCACGCTCTCTACTCGTGTGTATTAAAACAGTCCTGAACGCACAAAAACGTTCACTACACGTTAAAAAACAACAACAACAACCAACATACACAAAAAAACAACACAACAGCAACTAAACGTTGACAACAACACACACTTTCAATTGCATGTTACCCATAATCCATGCTCTTCCACAGTTCACGTTCTGTGCGAAACTGTGAGTAGTAATAAGTGAACTTGAATAGAAAAAAAAACGTTTCGGCAACGGAGTCGCCGAGTCAGCTTGTTCCTGATTAAAATCCACTTCATCTTCCGTACAAACAAGATCAACGTTGACAGACTGGATTTTAAACTGAGAGAACTGGATCAGAGTTCAGGTTGCTGACACTTTACCTTTCGCCAAGTTCACGTTTTCATGCAAAGCTTCGCACTGTGCAAGAGTACGGGTTTAGGCGCTAACATGGAGGATTCTGTCCCAAGTACACCGGTAGTCCGCTCAGACCGCGTTTCGGCCACGCTCTCATCATCCGAGCAACAGGACTCGAGACTATCTCTGCCTGGTTGCGGTGGTTGCGGTCTCAGGGGCTGCTTCCAGACTTTTATCGGCGGCCGTGGAGCATTCCTGGAGGTACTTGGGCCTATTGACAGGGCGCTGGGGGGGAATTCAACAGGATACTCTGCCCCAGGCCCGCCGAGCGACGGGGCTGACATTTATTTTGGGGCTGGCATGGCAAGAGGCAGGGGAGACAGTGATAGGATAAGCGCTCATTGTTTCCTTCTCTCCCCTCCAGCACCTGCGGGGGCCACAAGCAGGCGTGCAGATGTAGGCTGTTGATGCTCGCGCTGCCGCTGATGGGGCAGTGCGCTGAAAGAACGTGGACTGTGGCGCCGGTGTACTGGCCGACAACAGTACTGCCTGGGTGCCAGACAAAGAGCCATGTGCTGGCCGGCTACCTTACCTCCTGGCCGGCATTCCAAGGGAGTGAACCCGCGCTTCTCACATCGCCCGGCTTTTGTCTGCAGGACAGCGCGTTGCGAGGACCGGTCATCTCGTGGTCACCTCGAGTGAGGACGGGAAAATGCGTTAACACGCCTGAAGACTATGTTTTTCTGTTGATCGGATGTTGATACCATGAAAACTATTTGGTACGCCATAACGTTCTCCTCTCTCGGCTTATATGTTGAAAGGCCTACTATGAAAACACTTTGAGACAATGGCATAAGCTCTGCCTTCCCGTTGTTGAAATACTTTAAACTGTGAAAATATTCTGACAACACAGTAAGCTATGTCTTTCCATTGTTTATATGTTGATATTGTGAAAATATTCTTACCATACTATCAGCTCAGTCGTTCCCGTAGTTCAACTGTTTATACTACAAAAATATTTTGTACGCCATTTGAAATGCTGATATAATTAAAATAATGTACATACCATGTCTCGTTCAAGTACATACCTAGTTCAAATATTTATACTATGAAAATATTTAAATACACTATAAAGTTTTTTGTTTTTTTTTTGAAATGTTGATACACTAAAATATTTTTGCTCTACCTAGGCCGAATAATGATTTATGATGATAATATTTATAAAGCGACATCAAGTTACTTCTTTCTCAAAATGTTGATTCAATGAAAATATATTGTACTCGCCGTCTTGCTCTATTGTGTCCAGATACTGGCAGTATGGAAATATGATGCGAAACATACCTTGTTAAGTGTCAAAACTGTGAGCCTATTTTGAATATGTCATAATGCTCTACAGAGTTAATTAAACGTTAAAAACCATGCAATATTTTCATCAAATCAGGTAAGGTTTTTACATGTCGTAAACGTTAAGGAAGGGCCGAGGGAAAACACTCTCTGGGACTAAGAACATCTTTAAGACGTTTATGTTATTGTACCATATAATCATCGACAGATGACGGTGAATTGCGCTCTCTTACTTTCTTCTTCATTTGCTACAAAGTAGAATTTAAAGTACTCATCGGATGATGGGGGCAGTTGCTTGTGCTGGGGACAGGTGAAAACTGTCTAGTGCGGTTTAAAAACAAACAACAACCCCAAAAATAAGAGAATATCAAGAGAAAAGAAAACGGCAGATCAAATCATAAAATTTACTTGCATCACAAATGAGGAACAGCAAGAGCTTGTGACAACTTGACATTGTTGTTACCGTCATCGAAAAGCGGGGTATAACATGTGAATTATGACAAACGTTGTGACAACTTAACATTGTTCTTACCGTCATCGAAAAGCGGGCTATAACATGTGAATTATGACAAACGTTGTGGGAGTCTCAAATTCTAGTCAAGGAGGGGTCTCAAATTTTAGTCAACCAAGGGTATCATAGGTAAAAACAGTTATACCGTAACACAGGGATGGGATTAGTGGGAAGGGGAGGATGTAGGGAGGTCCAGGGAGTATGCTGCATCAGAATTCCTTTAAAAAAAAAAAATTAAACCTTCACGAAATCTGGTGCATTACCAGACATTCTAAAACATGAGTGAACGGTTTCGAAACAGCTGGAAGTGTGTGCGCGTGTGTGAGTCTTAATGACAACGTAAATCGTTCTTAACGGTACACACAGTAAACCACATACTCAGGACACAATGCCGCATCCGTTTAATGTTTACCAAGTCGATGGGGCAAGAACTGCCTTCCGTCAGTATTTTCGACTGATCTTTTGATGTGTTTGAAAGTATACCAAACTGGAAAGAAAAACAAAAAGGATTTCATGTAAATATGAAGAAAAGTATTTCACAATTTTTGTTTTATTCCGTATAATATTAAAACAAAGGAAACTGTCGTATTCAGCCAACAGCACACACCTGCTGCGCGCGCGCGCGCGCACACAAACACCCCACGCAAGCACACAGGCACAAGTGCGGCCCGCCCTCTGTCTTATTCAAATTCCGATACAATGAAAGTGTGTTTTTTTTTCCTTTTTTTTTTAAAGCCATAAGGTATAATTTCCTATTTAGATGTTGAGACTATGAAAGACATTTGTTTTCCCCTACAACTTATACTTCACTTTACCAACCTACCTACCTACCTACATACGTATCTATCTATATCTATGTGGTGTGTGTGTGTGTGTGTGTGTGTGTGTGTGTGTGTGTTGTGTGTGTGTGTGTGTGTGTGTGTGTGTGCGTGCGTGCTGTGCGTGTGCGTGTGTGTGTGTGCGTGTGTGTGTGTGTGTGTGCACCCTCGCGCGGGCGTTTTTTTTATGCGTAAGAATGTAAACATACATGAAAATCATGTACATGTTTGCAATGGTGGAGATGAAGGAAGGGGTAAGGACGGTCGCGTAATATGTGCTTCGGTGTGTACACATATATGTTCAATACCTCCCCCCCCCCCCCCACCCACCCTCTATCTTGCACTGATCAGATTACATTTTGTTTTGCATTTTATTTGATGTTCTTGCACATTTTTTCCCTTCTTTAAAAAAAAAATTAATTGTCATTGTTTGTGGCAAAGGGAATGAGAAAATAAAAATAAACAAGGGAGTGTAAAAGAGTGTCTGTGGTGTGGAGTATTTGGACATCACTCGGTTCCTTGCTTTCAAAGGCGTCTGGCATGGTACGGGAAAGGGATGGGACCGACGTCCGTCTACACGAGTACCTGGCTGTCACAGGCTCATCAGCACTAATCGAAAACTTCATTCCATTAGCCACGGCTCGGACTCGTTCGTTTTTTTTTTTTTTTTTTTTTTTGGTTTGTTTTTGTTTTCCCTCTAAAAGTCGGGATGTCAATTCCTTGGATACCAGGGGATTCCACACCCAGCCCCCGCCCCCCCCCCCTCCACCCCCCTCGTCCCCCCTCCCCCTCCTCCACTTTTCCGATCAACATCCACTTTCTCTTGGAGCAGCCAGCTAGCTGGCGTAATGGCTGGATGTTCAGCGTCATCCCCCCCTGACAGGAAGTGACTTCCACTGGCAAGCGCCTCCCAAAAGACGTTGGAGTTGTTTACCTATGTCGTCACCGTAGATAACGAGGGAGAGTGGGAGACATCAGGTGTGGGGCGGGGGGAGGGTTGGCGGGACGAGCGGAGTTTGGATTAGGAAAAAAATGGTGTTGAGAGGGGGGGGGGGGGGGGGGGGGGGGGGGGGGGTGTAGAGTCATTGGAGGTGTCAAAATCCCTGACAGCCTAAACAGGCTCGTTGTCTCGCCCACAATGGAACGTAGGCCGGTCCGCGCGGAACCCCCCAAAGGGGGGGGACTCGATAAAAACATCCCTCCCACTCTCCCCTCCCCCCCATCTCGACGTGACAGGTGCAAACAAACAAATGCACCACCTTCTTCCCCCCACTTTTACCTGTTGTCTTGTTTGCATCCTCCACTGACCAGTGGGACTTGCTGAGCAGGAAGGGGGGGGGGGGGGGGGGGTCTCTCTCCCTTTGCCCCACCCCCTCCCAATC
>CM031598.1:56488730-56501230 GCA_018398815.1 Conus ventricosus | reverse complement strand
GTCACAAGCGGCTTGCCCGTTCGGGCTACTTTTACTACCTTCTCGCGCCCACGGCTGGGCAACTCCCCATTCCCCCTCTACCCCACCCCTTCGAGGGAGTGAGTGAAAAAAATCCGAAAATCGATTCGCGATGAAGCGTCCAGGCGACTCGGTCCGGCGACTCGACTGACCAATGTGAACGGTTCAAGTCAGTCAGCCGCCAAGTCGAGCGGAACTGATTGACAGCTCGACTGGGCGTCCAAGATCGGATCCTCCCCCCCCCCTCCCTCCCCAAACCATGTCCTGGAACATTTTGACAAGCTTGCGAGACGGGGGTGGAGAGTGGGAGGGTGGGTGGGTGGGTGGGGGACCTCTCCGTCACCTTTTTTTTCTCGCTCCGTTCGTCGCCACAGCGTGTTATCATTTCTCTTGTGGCAGTATGCTTGTGTGTTAGTCTAGTACCAGCTTGTTGCTCTTTTTTCCGAGTGGCTGGTTTCGCCGGTCCGCGTCGGCCGCGTCCCTCCCCGTTGCACCTTGTGCTGCTGCTGCTGCCGTTGTTGTTGTTGCTGCCTGTTCGGCGATGGGGTGCACTCAGACGTGCCTTGATAACGGCTAGGTGACCGTAGGTCAACACGCGTGTGTTATGATAAGTCAGTAAAGTGTCACTCCCCTCCCCACCCCCCCACCCTCCGTCTTCTGCACTCCGTTCCGGCCCCGCGGGCGCGTGCCGTCGATGACTCACTGCGACTGTTCTTAGTTTCCTTAAGAAAAAAAAAAAAAAGAAAAAAGGAAAAGAAAAAAAAAAAAAGGAAAAAAAAAAAGGAAAAAAAGGGGTGGGGTGGGGGGTTGGGGGGGGGGGGGGGGAAGAAGAGAAAAGCTGTGGCCAACCCCCACTCATAATCCAAATAAAGAAGACCAACCTTCATTAATAATCCATATAAAAAGCACCTCCCCATCGCACAAAACACACACACACACACACACAAACGCGCGCGCGCGCGCACATACACGCAAACGCAAAAAACACACACAAAACCAAAAACACCTAACAAAAAGCAAAGAAAAAAGTTATTGAAAATGGTTAAATAATGTATTCTTCATAAACGTAAGTTTGTATGGAATAATACATAATTCAAAATCATCATCATCAACAATAATAATAATAATGTAAACAACAAAATCATAACAACAACAACAGTAGTAGTAGTAGTAGTAATAATGATAATAACCGTGGTGGAGAATGGTGGCTCTTCTTACTCACTGTTGAAGCTTTCTTAAACACCAAATAATTCTAAAATCTGTACAGAAAAATTGCAGTTTGGCGTTATACGTGTGCGTGTTAAGTGCGAGCGCGCGCGCACGAGAGAGAGAGAGAGAGAGAGAGAGAGAGAAGGAGAGAGAGAGAGAGAGAGAGAGAGAGAGAGAGAGAGAGAGAGAGAGACAGACAGAAGAGAGAGAGAGAGAGAGAGAGAGAGAGGTCCTCAATCACAAAGGTAAAACGATCACCAAACCAAAACCATTCCACCTCCTTACACACAAACACAAAGAACACATATTATTACAAACCATTTTTTTTTCATAAAGAAAGCTATGGTTTGAAGAAAAGAGAGGGGAAGAAAAAAGAAGAGAAAAAAACCAGAACAGAAGAGAAAAGCCCAATTTGCCCCAACAATGCGGAAAGGGATTATGAAAGCCGACAGCGAAAAGATCAGGGAATAACAAAAATCATCATTTACATTTTCCTTCTTTGATCATCCTCTCGGCAGGGGAGGACAAAGTCTGGAATCGAACGTTCGCGCGTGATTTCTTTCGAATCAGTCGGTGGCAATAACGACGGCGAAGGGTGAAAGCTCCTCCACGGGTAGAAAACCAGCCCAACTTTGTTCTCTGATCACGCACGCTTCTCTGAGCATTTCAACTTTTCAAAACGAACTTGATCAGCGGTGAAAACAGATTCTAACTTTGATTGACAGCGGGCATTAGCGCGGATTGCGTTTCTTGGCGGGCGGGAGAGAGAGAAAAGAGAGCGAGAAGAGAGCCGTGTCGCGTCTCCCCGCCCCACCCACCCCCCTTCCCTTCCAACACACACACACACACACTCTCTCGGCTCCTGAATCTGGTGAGACAAAAAACAAATGGCGCATCATGTCGGGGCCGGTGACGCGTGAATGAAAGGTATTAAAGATGAAATGTATCAGCGAGGTTACATCCTCCACCGACTTCGAGAAAACGGGTTAGCAAGATCAGATGGTTGACAGGCATACCGAGTTTTCTCCCTTTCTTCCCCCCCCCCCTCTCACCCCCACCCTTTTCTTAGGCAAGCGAAGGAATCGCCTAAAAGACATTCCGGTCCAGCTCACCTTATTAAAGAAAGGAAAAAAAAAAAAAAAAGAAAAATAGCGAAACCCAACGGGGATAATGTGTATCCTCACTCGGAAATCAAAAAGCTGGCTGAAGCGTAGTCATTGCATCTGTACGCTTTCACCCAAAATCGTTTCTGACGATTCCTTTGGTTGGTCTAAGCTTCCCACGTGGAGGGAAACAAAGACAGGGTTCGTACCAAGAAAAGTCACCATCCCAGAAACCTCTCCCCCGGGGTTTTTACACCGTCTGTTTCCACGTGAGTAATCCCACCGCCTTCCTCTAAGAGGTTTAGGCTCCGTCTCCTCACCTAGGAGTCCTCCCCAAGTCCATCGCCCCACAAGCCTTTTTTTTTTCTTTTTTTTTTTTTTCTCTCTCCCCTTCTCTTCCTTTTCTTTTCTTCATTCTTCGTTTTTGTTTGCCAGACGTCTTCGATTCCTCTCATCCGACCACTCCCTTCATCTCCGGCTTGTTAGTCCTTTTCTCTGAAGACCCTATTCCCCCATCTACCATTTTTTTGGTGCGTCGTCGTCGTTCTCTCTCTCTTTCTCTCTCTGTGGTTGGGTTGTGGTGGTTGGGGGGTGGGGTGGGGGGTGGGGGGGGATTAATCCGGTAGTGTTTCCCACGTTAGCCGGGCTGACAGGGCCGGTAAGTGTCAGAGAAAGCATGAACACTTTAATGGACTGTGAACGCCACAGACGCTACTGGGCTCTAAGCTCAAGCTTTGGGCCATCCCGGGGACTTCTGTCTGACTGCCAAACACCACGTGATGCGCTCAAGACAACCGGGCGGATGTGAGCGAGGAAGTGGGTTATGGCGGGTAGGGGAGCCATGCGGGAGAAGGATGAGTACGTATACACAGACAGATATTGGGAGTGGGAAACGAGAAGTTGGGGAAAATCACGAGGACCCCCTTCCTTCTCTCTCTCTCTCTCTCTCTCTCTCTCTCTTTGAGAGGATCCTCCTCCTCCATCACCGTTTGTCTCCCACAAGTACAAAACACAACTCGGCGCATCACAACATGTGCACATGAGCTAAGTTGATGCGCGACTTGTCTTCAAAATGTCTAAAAAAAATATTGACAATAATCCATGAAACCAAACCGAGAAACGACCCCAACTTGATCATAAAAGAGATGGAACAATTCCAAAAATGATGACAATGACATAACATGTCCGAGCATCTTACAGCATACTGAGAGGCTGAACTGTCTCGTGCTTCTTGTTCTCCTTTTCTGCTCCGACTTTTCACTAGACCTCTCAGCTCCACTCCCACCCTCCTCCTCCTCTCTTCCTATCTTTTCTTTTAACAAACAAACATTAAAATACAAACACACAAGAAGAAGAAGAAGAAGAAGAAAGAAGAAGAGAGAGAGAGAGAGAGAGAGAGAGAGAGAGAGAGAGAGAGAGAGAGAGGGGGTCATGATAACAGGACTTGGAAGAAGAAAAAACAAACTACACTACGAAGGCTGCAGCACAGGACAACAACTACATCACCACCAACAACAACAACAAAGAGAAAAGGGGCAGAGAAGCATTCAAAGCATACCCCGCCCGCCCCACCAAGGCTGTCTGCCCTTGGTCCATCAAACGCGGATCATGTCTGGAATAATCAGGCAGACCCGAACTGTTCCACAGTCTGCAAGTGGTTCCAGAGAAGCTCCTGTCAACGCGGGCGCCCAGCATGCCCGCCCGGCCCTTCCTGTCCACCCACCCCCCTCCCAACTCCTCCCTCTCCCAGCCAACAGTCAGCCTCTACACACACCCCACCCCTCCCTCCCCATCCCGCCACCGCCACCACCACCACCACCCTCCGACTCCTCCGGCCCTCATTGCTCTTTTGCTATCTCGCCTCGCGCCATCCTCCGAGCTGTCCAAACCTAAGCCTTTGAGCGCGTCCACCGTAGGCGATAAGGCCTCAAAACCAACACGGTCCCCTGCCCTGCCTCCCTCGCTTGTCAATCACGCGCCCATTTCTCATTAACTGTTGAAGGCTTTTAATTCGCCCCCTAATTCGTGCACCTACCCGAGGTACAACATTATCGCGCTCTTCGCGCCTGCCGCGGTATCATTCCAATCCCCTTGCTTTCATCATCTTCGCAGAGCTTCCTTCCTTGCCCAAGCTGTGGGCGAAGGGATCGGCCAGGGAGGATTTTCCCCGGGACCCCCCCGGCCTCCGCGTGTGCAAATCGGGTCCCCGGCTCCAAGTCATGAATGTTAATAGAAAATATCAACTCCGACCTCAAAACAAAGTCACATCCTGGGGATTGGAGACGAAATGGGAGACAGGGCCTTGAAAAAAAAAAAGAAAAGAGAAAGAAAAGGAAAAGGAAGAAGAAGAAGAGGAGGAGGAAGAGAAAACAAGAGAACATTTTCAATAGATGCGGAAGAAAGGCTAAAAAGGATCGCGGGAAATGAGAGTGAAGATTGCAGAGAGGAGCTGTGGAATACATCCTCAAACAGAGAGCAGGACGATTGGACACCGGGTTTTTGAGACGAATTGGGGGGGAGGGGGGGGGGGGGGGGGGGTGTTGCTGGGGAGAGGGAAAAGGACCGGGCGATGCAGAGGGTGGGGAGGAAACGCAATAGCAGTTTTGACAGAGAGGCAGCAAATAACGGCAGAGCAATCTGAGTCCCCCCCCCCCCCCCCCCTCCCACTGTCCACCCCCTCCCCCTCAGAGCTGCTACGCCCACTGTTGCAGCCCCCCCCCCCCTCCCCCCTTAAAACCTCCAGGTCCAGCGCTGGATTCCGATCGACGACGTTAGGAAGCCATGACACGAGAATGAAATTAAAACGGTGCTTCGGGCTCCGGGCTGTACCTTCTGCAATAAAGCAGTATTAACTCTCTTCCCAGTGTATTCAGACGCCACCAACCCAAGCCATATCCTCATCCTTCCTCCCCCCCCCCCCCCCCCCCTACCCACGCAACCTCCCTCCTCACCTCTCCAGCCATCCCACCTCTAGCGACTGCTGGAGGAAGAGGAAGAGGAGATGGAGGAGGAGGAGGAGGAGCAGCAGCATCAGGATGAGGAGGAGGAGGAGGAGGCCCGTTATATCATCCACGGTGCAGCGTTTTCTATTAGCAGTCGTGGAGATGAGCGCGGGGCAACGTGTGTGGATTTTGCACTGGCGAAGTCCCGGATCAATTCCGGGGGGCGAGTGTAGCATAATTTCGCTGTCATAACAGATGGGTTGTTCGGCCAAGTGTGGTTTTCACCGCCCGGGGGCCCGGGGGCCGGGGGTCAGCCCCGGACATAAAGCTGTCAGTCCCGGGCCGGCGGGGTCGGAGCAGCCGAAGCTTCAAGGCAGATTTCTGCCATGCTAACCTTCCCCGCCGCCATCCATCATAGCGCAGCGAGGGGGCAGGCAACGCTCCTGCTCTCTTCGAGGTATCTTTTCTCCCCACCCGCCTCTGTCCGGCTTCCACAATAAATCTCATTTTCTGGCCAAGCCTTTAAGGAAGACCTGGGCGAGTGGAAAGCTAATATTTTGATAGCTAATCAAATGGCCGGATTTTTCCACATGGAAATTCCATCAGCAGAGGCGGAGGGTTTAGTTAAATCGGGGTCCGTCTGCTCATTGTGTCCCTTCCCTGGCGCTTGTATTCCCGCAGAGTACCCGCCCAAGTTCACTTCAAAAGAGGCGGGGAAAGAAAAAATCCTGAGTAGTGTTACCTTCTCCACTTTTCGAAATCAAAATTTGTTTATGGCAATGTGTCTGGTCTCAAGTCAAAAAAAAAATCCAATCCATTCCATCTTCTCCAAGTTTGGAAAGTCGGACACAGTGATGGTACCGTCATAAATTATCATGCGCGTTTCTTCTGTCAGGATTAAAAGGAATAGCGTGTGCGCGTGTGCATGCGAGTGTGTGCATGCGAGTGTGTGTGTGTGTGTGTGTGTGTGTGCAAAATCATCTTTTACTATCGCCTGAATAGGTCAACAAATTTAATCCATTTTACCAATTTGTCAAGGACATGGTGAACTTTAATATCACTGTCACTCAGCAAAAGTAGTTCGAAATTTTGCTAGCAGTCGACTGTTCGGCTTTCTAAATGGCGTTTCTTTTTTGTTCACATTTTCCATATCTCTTTCCTGTTGTTCTTCTCCTCCTCCAAAGTCTGTAGACATGTCTCAACGAATGCATATTGGTCAGAATTATACAGACACTCGCCTTGAGGATAGACGAGAGTTTCGTCTCCTTAAGATTCCAATTCCCTAAGTGCATGCGACATTTCTAATGCATGCTAGTCAGAATCATACTGACACTCGCCATGGCGAAAGACGAATGTTTCTTCTCCTTAAGATTCCAGTTCCCTACGTGCATGCTGATGGGGGGAGTGTTTCCTGACGAACACGACTCACCGAGAGGTGCTGGAAGAGCCACGCCCGCATGATGTTGGTGGCCACTTTGGGGAATATTCCACGCTTCTTATTCCTCTTGTTGCCGCGGTCGTCGTCCTCGTCCGCCGTGCCCTCCCCTGAGCCTACACTGTTGTCCAACCCGTCTCCTGGACACACAAAGCAACAAAGTCACATGAATAACAGCGGTAAACAAGCAAAACAATGGTTTGGTTACATCCACTGTGCCACTGACGCCACAACCACACACCCACGGCAACAAGAATCAGGCCTTAGAACAGGTAGCAACTACTGAGGCTAAAGGAAAAAAAGCTGGGGAGGATGGGGATTGGTCCAGGGCTGCCTATGCCTCCCTGCTCTCTCCCTGGGGACAGAACAAAATTAAATCTGTAGATATGGTGTGTGTGTGTGTGTGTGTGTGTGTGTGTGTGTGTGTGTTTGTGTTTGTGAGTGAGAGAGAGAGAGAGCGAGAGAGAGAGAGTGTGTGTGTGTGTGTATTGTTGTGTGTGTGTGTGTGTGTGTGTGTGTGTGTGTGTGTGTGTGTGTGTGTGTGTGTGTGTGTGTGCGCGCGCGCGCTCTCTTTAAGAGTGGCATTTCCTGGGAACGTACAACATAATTTCAACAAAAAGAGGTAAAAGCCGTAAAAAGAAACAATTAGAAAAACGAAGATGTGTCCATAACCTCCTGCATTTTCTTTTCTATTTTGCGGGAGATTTTTGAAAAGGTTGAACAGTGAACAAAAAAGCTAAAACTTCAGAAATTTTACATGCTCATTAATAACTGTAACTGACCATTTTGCTAGTGCACATCTTGTTCTTAGTCTTCACAGCAAACTAAGACACTGAGCGTCTTGCGATGATGGCGGGCGACACCACGTCATGTAACTCTCACGCACAGCAATCAGCCCAAACAATGGGAACTTGGAGAGGATTTTGTTTCGTTGCCTTGCTTTTCTTCTCTCAGCCCAAACAATGGGAACTTGGAGAGGATTTTGTTTCGTTCCCTTTCTTTTCTTCTCTCCTTTTTTAAAACTTTTTTTTTTGTACGGAAAGGTCTAACCGCTATTAGGTCTAACCGCTATTAAATGTCGGGAGGAAGATGAGGGTGGCACAGCCATCATAACACCCCACCCCACCCCACCCCTCTCTCTCTCTCTCTCACACACACACACACACAGTTTGGAGTGGATAGGTAATGGGGTTGCCTGTCTGCTTTCTTGCGCACAAACCCCCTCAGCCCCCCCCCCCCCCCCCCCCCCCCCCCCCCCCCACCTCATCCTCTCCCCTCCGAATCCCAAAGTCTGGCCAAGAAGTTAAGGAGGCGAGACACGTGCAGAACAATTGCTAACGACGTGCACTCGCCGTGCTAAGCAAACTCTTTAAGAAACCATCTCCCCTGCCAGCGACACACGGGCAGAGCCGCTCGACGATGACGCCACCGCCTCTGCAATTTCCATCGGAGCGAGGCCTCCGAGCCCCCCTCATCACGGCGGCATGTGTTTTTGTGATGGAGAGAGAGCCCAGCGGCTTCCGTGGGCGCCACGGTTGGTGGGGGAAAGGTTGCTGATAAGTATTTAGCGAGCTACTCGGCCGTGGCCATGCTGCCAGCTTCTTAGCTCCCCCCCCCCCCCTCCCCCGTCAGCCACCACCCTCCTCCACTACTACTCCATATACCCGACAGCGCCAAACTTCAATTAGCATAACGACGCTTTTTGATAAGCACTTGTGCATGTCTTGTGCGCGGGGTCTTAAGTTTCCTAGGGGAGAAAAAAAAGAGAGAGGGGGAACAAACCCTGCGGGTCCCCCTCCCCCCCCCCCCCCGCCCTCTTTCTGTCCTTGACGGGATAATTGGCAGGTTTATTAAAGTCTAAATTCCCCCTTTTTGTCAAAGCAGTGTACAGGGCCGGGGCTGGTGCACGGTTGGGTGGATAGACAACTCTATGCTAAGTATATGGTGATATTTTTGTCCTATGTTATGATTATTATTATCGTTGCCGTCTCCTTTGCTTGAGAAATTCCTCTTTCACGCCTCAAGTAATACTCTCGGGCTCGCAAATAGTCTATATTACAAAAAGAAAAGAAAAGAAAGAAAGAAAGAAAGAAAGAGCAAACCAAAGAATAAATACACTTCTGAACGAGAACAAAAGGGGGAAAATTGTCCGGACACAGATGGGGAGCATAAAGGCATGCTATTCACCCCATGACCTCGACTGCTCTCCCTTTCGCATGGTTTCCCTTCTAAAAGCAAAAGGAGCTGTAAATGGCAGCGACAGTCCCTAACATTACGAGTGCATCATATACCAGCTAAACCATTAAAAATAATCTTCGTGTCCAGACAGTATACATATCCAAACAACAAATGGGGATCTGCTTCAATACCACGAGAACGTCCCGACTACACAACGATCACTATCACTCGATACTATTTGCAAAGAGCGACAACGACAAAGGTAACGATCTTGATGGTGATGATGGCATCACACTGTAATACTGCAAAGTGCGGCGACAACGACAGCAAAGATAACACGATGACGATGGTGATGATACTGAACTGTAAAAGGACAGGGGGAGGGGGGGGGGGGGGGGGGGGGGGGGCAAGGCAGGGGACAGAGAAACACAACGACGACAACGACAAATGGCATCAAACTGCAATACTGCAAAGTGCGACGACAACGACAGCAAAGATAACACGATGACGATGGTGATGATGATACTGAACTGTAAAAGGACAGGGTGAGGGAGGGGGGGGGGGGGGGGGGGGGGGGGGCAAGGCGGGGGACAGAAAAACACAACTTGGCGATGCTATCAAGCTGACTGGGGTGCCACTCTCTCCATCTGGCTAAAAGACTGCACGCAGCAGCGTGAAAAAAAAGCCTCTCCAGCCGACCGTGACGGAGAGGCAAACAGTGGCAGACGACCCGAGGGGATGGGGGTGGGGTGGGGATGGGGGACAAGGCAGCTTGATAGGGAAAGAGGCCCAGAGAACCCTCCAACTGGGCCATTCATGACCCTCCCCCGCTTCAGGGTCCACCCCAAAACAGATATTGTGGGGGGGACAAAATGAATCAGGATTGCGAGGACCCCAAACGTAATCAGTGCGGCGCTGCCTCCTCAACTCAATGCCCTGGCCCCTCGGAGGCAAAGCTGCGACCACCCACCCCCCTCTCTCCCCCACCCACCCTCCTCCTCCACCGTCCATCCCATCCTCCTTCGCAACGGGACAAATGGGAAATTTACTTTGGGCAAATTGCGAAAACAATCCAACAGAAAAGCGAGCCTATCCAGCCACAATCAAAAGCCATAGAAGCTTGCAACAAATTTCCAACCACGCTTCTTCACTCCCACCGCCCCTCCCCCTCCCCCCACCTCCTCTCTTGTCCATCTCTTCCCCTCTTTTTTTTTTTTCTCTCCCCTCAGGAGGCGGTTGAAGAAATTAAATTTCTTGGTCAAATATTCTCTTTTTGCTAAAGATCGGCTTGCTGCCGCGCTGCCTGGGTAGCAGTGATGCAAGGGGAGGGAAGCAAGGAAGGAGGGAGCGGCCTCAGTTTAGACGGACGGGCGCAGAAGCCCCCAGTGCATTAGACCAACCCTGGAGAGGGGCCACCATCTTGGAATTAAAGCCCAGCAGTGAATAATCTCCCCTGAATGTATCTAGCCGCGGCCCCAGCAGACCCCCGCACATTTTCTTTGTATCCAAAAGGCAAATTCCCAGATGGATCTAAGCACATCTTTAAAACGGGGTTCGTTCGACGGATTCCTTAATTTTCTTAAGAGGAAATTGCAATAGTGGATGCCCGACCGGCGAGAAGTAGGCGGCAAGGAGGAGAAGCAGGAGGGGGGCAGGAGGAGGGAGATGGAGGAGGAGGAGGAGGAGGGGGGTCCAATGGCGGCGCGAGGCCGAGCCCTAGACAACAAATAATCAATGGCACTGCAAGCTCGGGCAAGGCGCGAACTGTCATGTTGAAGATCTCCTAGTGGCTATTTCTACCCTGCTCTCGCAATCTGTGACTTCATTTCCCTCTGATAGACCTGCCACTCCAGGGCGGGTGCGTTTTACACAGCTGTCAATTACACCCCTCCTCCGTCACCTTCTCCACTGGCTCCCGGACCCTGCTTGAATACACATCATTAGCCGCCCGGCCGACACGAAACAAAGCGAACTAAATGCGGCCACAGTTCAGTCTTACGCAATTTGCATCATCTCCATCTCGCCCTGACTGACAGGTCGTCGAATCCGCCGAGGACAAGGAGCTGCCTGAAGATGCTCCAGCCGATCGTCCAGGCCCGGGCGGCGAGGGGTTCCAGAGGAGCGGGTGTCAGGGTAAGAACCTGACCAAATATTTGCCCCGCGACCCGGTGACTGGCACCAAGACCCTTCCACGATTATACCGTGCATGAGGTCGCAACCTGGGCCCTCTGTGTGTGTGTGTGTGCGTTATGCGCTGTTCGCCCCTCTCCCGTCTGCCTGCTCTCTCCCGCTCTCGTCTGCAAGAGGGAGGACCCCGCTCTGATAAAGACGCTGGAGAGTCCTTTGCTCTGACAATTTAAGTACTTTCTCAAACTTCGCCACAAACTTCCAAAACTATCGGGGCCTGGCAGTCTACTTCGGCGACTTACGGACTCCTGTGAGGGAAATGGGAAGGCTGGATGCAGAGAGAGAAAGAGAGAGAGAGAGAGAGAGAGAGAGAGAGAGAGAGAGAGAGAGAGAGAGAGAGGGGGGGGGGGGGGACGGGTGAGGGAAGGGAGGAGGGGGAGGAGTGTCCCTCAATGCAATGCCAATTCGCACGAAACTAGCAGGAAAGCATAACCACCTGGGCAGAAAACACCCGCAGAACCAGCCAAGGCATGCAGCCCGAGAGGAATTGGGGAAGCTGGTGAACAAGACGTCTGTATTATTACTTCTCAGAAGTTTATGATACCCTGGACGACACTCGCCTTCCCTATTACTTTCACATGGGGAAGAGCAACATGACGAAGAAAAGAGAGCGCAGGGGCCATAAATTTCACACACAGGCCCCTCTCTCGCTCGCTCTCTTCTCTCTCTCTCTGTCTCTGACCAGTGGCAACCTAGTCTTTGTCCTCCTCAAGCTCCCGGGCTCAACTGCCGGGGAGAGTGCGGCAGGAGATAAAATTCATTATCTGCCCGTCGCTGACTTCCTTTTAGCGGCCAGGGCTAGGTCTGGCTGTCACCTCCAGTTTAAATATTCATCCATCACACCGTCTGTAACCACGTTTTCCTCCACCTTTCCCCCTCCGCTCACCTTTCCACCTCCCCTCCCCTCTTGCCGCGACTCCATCATCTGATGCTTTTCTCCCATTCCCTCTTTAGCTCTCATTTGCTGGCCATCTCCGCCTGGCCTTGTTTGGATCTCCTCCTTGAGCTTCCAGCATGAATCAGTTGTTCGGCTTCCAATCTTCATTGTTCAGAAGAACTGAAGATGGGTGCTTCGCCCGCAAGGACACTTCTCCGACATCATCAAGCTCTTGATACTTATGAACACACTGTCCGGTTTACTTTTAAGCTATATTATATTCTTTCTCGTTTGTGAAAAATCTAAGTGTTTCAAAGTAAAGGCGACATTCTACTGGCAGTGGAAAACTGATACAACCCAGGACGTGGTCCATTCTTTCTCTTCTTTCCCCGTCTTCGTAACGGTACTTAACTCGGTTAAACCTTGAACGACACATCTACATAGACCATACACACAAGAATCCACAATCATTCTGGTCAAGCTCATCACTCAAAGAGCGCGGGTAGGCATCTAAGAAACACGAAGAGACATCTGTCCTGGCGCGCGCTCCC
>CM031598.1:56472249-56480794 GCA_018398815.1 Conus ventricosus | reverse complement strand
TGACCACCCTTTGTGCGGAAGGTTAGTTCCTGTGAGGCGAAAGTGCATCTTTGTCTCCCTGTGCAGTATAGCGTCTTGCCTTGGCCAGTCGCGCCCCTCCCACCCCACCCTCCACCCCCACCCTCTCCGTCCTCCACCCTCATCTCTTCTTTCTCGCGCCCACTCCCCTCCCTCTCTTTCCCTGTATTTTGTTCAGAACTGGTGATTTCATCTTTTCCTTAGGTTTTCCTTTCTCTGAAATAGTGGACCTGTATACACAGTCAGAGTGGACACGGGTTTCCAGGCTAAGAGTGTTCGTTTGCCAGTTGGGGGCGTTTTGGGGTGTTTTTCTTACAATTTTGGGTAAAATTCATTTGTGGGTGGTGATAGATTAACGGGAGTGGCTACCGCCTTCAGGGAGATTGAGTTTTATACCGGCACTGGTGGTCATGAGCAGACAATGTCACGAAGTCATTGTAGGTAATACGTAAACAGGCGATTAGTCTTGCCGTTTTCATTTATTTTATCTATTTATTCATTCATTTAAGACGGGGCTCCTTTTTTTTTTTTAACCTGAGCTGAACTAACTTTGTATGGTTGGTTGGGCGATACTACTACTACTTCTACTTCTACTACTACTACTACTACTAAAACAAAGTGAAAAATAAAAGAAACTCCGAGGGGAGGGGACATTTTTCAGTTCTTCCTATCACGAGAGAGAGCAAGTGCAAAATGACATGAAAAACTGTTTAAGCCTCCGTCAGTACGGCCAGTGAGATTAGGTGTAGGTCTGTCTTTGGACCTGAAAAAAACAACTGTGATACGAATAGTTTTATAAAACTGAAATGGACTGTTGTGATGCTGAAAACAAACTAAGACTGCAGTGTAAACATTGAACGGAGTGTGTGCTTCATAGATAGATGGTATGGACAGAGCGGTGAATATTTGTCGGACGTCGCTTTCCTGACGTCACAAACAGAAAGACGTTTACAAGAAATTCACGAAGCAACACTCGCTGCTTGTCTGAGGAGTTTTGTTGTGCACATTTTCCCCCCATAGCGTATTGCTGTTTAGTCTAAAGAAGACATATTTGTCGAAAATTCAGGTGATCTGCATTAAACAAGCGTTACCTGACACTCTGTTTTGCGTGCTTACATGTCGTTCTTGTGGCGAACCTCTGAGTAATGTTGCTTTGTGCATTTTTGTCTTGTCAGCTTTGTCCCTGAAGAAGGCCGATTTTTTTTTTGAAAATTCACTTGACTGTTTTGATTTGTGTATTGGAAATAAACGTTTCTCTGTATTCTTGTTCTATGTATTTATTAGTGTTTTGCCCTGATGTGTGTGTGTGTAAATGAATGTACTTGCATATATATCCAGTTCGATCACGAGGCTTGTTGCGTATTTCTTTTTCAGAATAATGAATTTTTTTGTTTATTTGTTTGTTTTACATCACAAATTCTTTCAGAGAAGAAAAAGGAGGGGTGATCGTTTATCAGAGGAGAGAATGTTTGCTATAATTATGTTCTTTTCAGAGAAGAAAAAGGAGGGGGTGATCGTTTATCAGAGGAGAGAATGTTTGCTATAATTATGTTCTTTTCAGAGAAGAAAAAGGAGGGGTGATCGTTTATCAGAGGAGAGAATGTTTGCTATAATTATGTTCTTTTCAGAGAAGAAAAAGGAGGGGGTGATCGTTTATCAGAGGAGAGAATGTTTGCTATAATTATGTTCTTTTCAGAGAAGAAAAAGGAGGGGTGATCGTTTATCAGAGGAGAGAATGTTTGCTATAATTATGTTCTTTTCAGAGAAGAAAAAGGAGGGGGTGATCGTTTATCAGAGGAGAGAATGTTTGCTATAATTATGTTCTTTTGGTGTGTGTGTTTTTCGGCAGAATTTTGACAAAACCTATACGTTTCACCCACTGTCTTGTAACATGGTCTGCATGTGTGTGTGTGTGTGTGTGTGTGTGTGTGTGTCTCCTTCATTTACCGTCTATCCACTCTTCGTGATATTAGACAAGTGTGTGTGTGGGGTGTGTGTTGTGTGTGTGTGTGTGTGTGTGTGTGTGTTTTCTCCTGAAGCCGTTTCGTTTGCGGGAATGAGCGGTTAGGTTAGGCTTTTCTCTCCTTTGGTAAGCCTCTAATCAGCCTCAATTTTCGTTTCGTTTCTCTTTTTCTGGTAACCATCTCTGTTCCTCCCTACCCTATACCCCCCCCCTCTCTCTCTGTCTCTCTCTCTCTCTCTCTCTTTCTCTCTCTCTCTCTCCTCTCTCTCTCCTCTCTCTCTCTCTCTCTCTCTTCTCAGAGTCTCTCTCTCTCTCTTCCCCCTCCAAACTCTGACTTGTGTTCCAATTTGTTCTCCCTCGGCTTTCGGATTTGTCCGGCGCGTGGTGTACAAGGGAAGGTCGTTTGTTTTCATGCCAGGAGAGCGAGTTCCTTAGGAGAGGCTTCCAGCCGCTCTCAGGTAATGGGGAATGGTGAGATGGGAGCGAGGCCAGTGAGTGACCGCTGGGCTTATTTTGTAAGTGGGCCGGTTGCATGGGTCAGCAGCTGTTCTTGCCCGTCATGCCGTTGCTGCTCAGTGTGTAAGCGACCTCGGTTCATGCATTGCCCATCCTGCACTCTCAGTCTGCCCATCGTCCACTGAGTTAATGGTTTATTGTCAAACTGGTTAGGGTGGCTGGCTATCGACGTCTTGGAGATGCGTTGTCTTGTGAAGTTGTACATGAGAGGAGGTGTGGTTAGATGAAGTTAGCTCAACACGTGTGTGTATTGGCAGGGGTAGTGGCTGATGTAAAGATTACTTGTCCGATTTTGTGGATTGAGTGATGTTTGGTATAGTGAGACACACGGTTCCACACACGTGCGCGCGCACGCACGCACACGCACACACACGCACTCCCTCTTTCTCTCTCTCTTTCTCACTCACTCACGCACGTACGCACGGACAGAGAGAGAGAGAGATCATACGCACATACACACACACACACACACACACACACACACACACACACACACACACACACACACACTCTCTCTCTTTTCTCTCTCTTTCTTCTCTCTCTCTCTCTCTCTCTCTCCCCTCTCCTCCCCTCTCTCTCTCTCTCACATCACTCCTACTGAGACATTAATAGAAATCTAGGGAGTTGTAGTAAGAAACAGATCCACAAGACGCAGTAGATATAACAGCCTGCTGCCCACTACGTTTAATTAAAAGAAAAGAAAAAAAAAAAAGCATTGCAAGACAGCGGTCTGGAGATCGTCAACAGACCAGGAGCCCCCCCCCCCCCCCCCCCCCCCCCCCCCCCCCCCCCCCCCCAGATGATCGGCCAACAAGAAAGGGGCTCATCACCCTCTCTATACAAAGTACAAACTTGATGATTCACGCCGAATTCTCCCGCCCTTCCAACAAAGCAGCAGCAGAAGCACAGCAGTGGCGGTAGCAGTAACCAGCAGCAACAAGAGCAACGGCGGCGGCTTTTAGCAGCAAGAAGAGCAACGGCGGCGGCTTTTGGGCCCGGCTCCAGGTGAAAGAGAAGACGACTCTAATTACGCTTTTAGCCTTCATTACCGATGGGGCTGATAGCCCGCCCCTCTCCGGCCGAAGTGGGTGCCAGAAAGGTGATTTAGAAATTGAACGTCGCCCCCCTCTGCCTTGTATCCAGGTGCCACAGGCTCACCGCCAGAGCCGCCGTTTATTATTCACACCGCCAAGGAGGTTGGGGTCTTCACCCGCGTCTGCTCGCTGGGTTCCGCCCGTCGGTGTGTTTGTCTGTCTGTCGGTCTTGTCTTGTTTGTCTGGTTATCTGTCTGTCTGTCTGTCTGTCGGCATGAGAACAGGGCGGAATCCGCTGTGCCGATTTTTTTTTTTTAACGAGAGATGGAATGTGGACCAAGGACGAACCCAAGAAATGTTGGTGCCGATCCGGATCGAAAGGTGGATACAGGATCCGTTCAGTAAGGTTCAGTAAAGTTACGCAAAAAGTGATGAACCTCTCTCTCTCTCTCTCTCTCTCTCTCTCTCTCTCTCTCTCTCTTCTTCTCCTGCTTAAAGCGAGCACCACCTGTTTCTTCTTCATACACACACACATATTCGCTCTCTCAATCTCGTGACATTGAGCTGCGATTCCAGGTGTATACTGTCTGTCTGTCTCTCTCTCAGTCTCTCAGTCTCTCTCTCTCTCTCTCTCTCTCTCTCTCTCTCTCTCTCGTTATAGTGACTCTGTGTGTTTGTGCACTTGATTCATTTATTCTCGCTTCATTTGCAACGTAACTAACGAAACTTGTTTTTCTTGCATCGCAGAATCCCTCTGGAAAGGGACGGGGAATTGTGAGTGTGCGTGGGTTTGCACATGCGCGCGCGCGTGTATGTGTGAGTGTGTATGTTGCTTAGCATAATCAGAGCTTTTCTTTTCTGTTTTTCTTTGTCCTTTTTTTTTTTTTTTTTTTTTTTCCCAATACTTGCCAGTAAGGGTAAAGCGTACACCCAGCTAATATCAATGCACTGGGAAGGCGGTTGACTCCTTGGAAGAAGTATAAAAAAAAAAGGGGGGGGGGGGGGAGGGCGCACGCGGGCCAGCCTCTTGTGTTGTGGCCAAGGTTTTGTCAGGTGGGGATGGTTGTTTGGCCCTCTGTCCATCAGTGGAGGAATTACCGTCCATCACTGGCCCCATAATACGTGTCTTGTGCCGCCTGCCTGCCCGCCTACTCGGGCGGCACTGCGCTGCTGGTGCCAATTTCCTCTCGATCCCCAGCATACGTAGATACCTACCACTCGGTTTGTCCTTCGTGGACAGGTTCTCTTGTCTTTGACCTCTTAAAGTTTTTTGCGGCTGGTTGTGCGCCACGGAAGCAGTTCTTAGGTTTTAAGGAGGTAGAAAAGTACATGCGCGATGGCGGTAATAGTGTTGCGATGATAGTGATTAATACTGGCGAGAATTGAAGGTATAATGTGCGAGTATCGGCATTCCTGGTAAATGTATAATGTGTGATTATCGGCATTCTTGGTCAAGAGCAAGGCGAGATAGACTAGAGTTTGCAATGCAAACTTGGGGAGAGAGAAAAAAAAAAAGAGGAAGAAACTGTCTCTGGGAGTTGATAAACGACTCGCTCGCAAAAGGCGGGCGGTTGACATTTTATTGATGGAGTTTGTTGTATCTTGTTGTCTGATCCCCCACCTCCACCCCCACCCTCACAAGTCTGAAGCACCCCACAAGTCTGAAGCAAACTATGACTGTCGAAGCCTTTACTAGAACTCCATTAATTGCGTTATAAACAGGGCGAGAACTCGCAGACGCACTCGCACGCGAATCTCACATGCACAGAAACAGAGAGAGAGAGAGAGAGAGGAGAGATGAGAGCGAGAGAGGGACAGACAGACATACAGACCGAGAGCAACGTAATTAAAACTGGAAAAAAGAAGAGCGGAAGAAACACTATTGATGCCGTTTCTTTGCCCCACGTCAAAATAGTGCTGCCTTTAACCAGCTTGCTCGCCATGTGTGTCCACATTTTGTGACAAACGCAGCATCGAGACACTCTCTCCTGCGCCGCAAATAACCATCTGCGATGGATACGACCATAATAATGAAGTCGTTGATACCGCAGATACTTGCGCATTATGATTTACATTGTTCTCGTTTGTTTATTGCCGTCATATTAAAAAAAAAAAGTACGGGGCTGAGGTGGGGTGGGTGGATGGCTGGCTGGATGGAGAGACAGTTCAAACGTGACTGCGTTCGTTCCTCAGGGAACGTGACAGGGCTGAACTGAGGCAAGGGAAGGAAGAAGGGAGGGAGGGAGGGTCTCGTGTTACTCCGCAGCCGGAGGGCGGCGGAGAGGGGGGGGCAGGCGGGCGGGGCAGGCGGGGTAACTGCTAGCTCCTTCCTTTACCTGTTCGATACAAAATGACAAGCGGCAGGGGACTCCGCCCTGCGCCGCCGCTTCCTTTTCATCGGCCAGATGACAGAGTGTCAAAGAGAGCAGCCAGCTTGCCAGCGAGACTAGAATCATATCGGGGCCAGTTATCAGAGAGGTCTCTGGGCAAAAGGGGCGGCTGACGAGGTACCCCCTCTGTGTGTGTGTGTCTCTCTCTCACTCTCGCTTGCCTCCCTTGTCCCCCTCCTCCTCCTCCTCCACCACCACCTCCTCCTCCCCCCTGGGGGTGAGCAACCCCTTAATCTACACCTTGTGTGTGCAGGGGCTCTGTCATTGAGGCTGCTGCGGGCAATGAGCCCTTTTCCCCCGCTTTGCCCTTTTCACGGGGAGGGGGGGGGGAGTAAGGGGTCGTGGGGATGGGGGGTTGGGTTGCTGACAAAGGCCAGTTTGGTGGCTGTGCCCTCCTCTGCTGCTGCTGCTGAAAATTACAGCTCTTGTCAAGCTGTCTGCAGTGGGGGCGTCTTTGAGGGCCAGTTTGTTCACATCGGCAAGGGATCGTTAAGGGCTGGCACCTCCCCCCCCCCCCCCACCACCACCACTACTACCACCTTCCACCATCACTACCACTCCCCTACCACCCTCCACTTCCATCGTTACCCTCCCCGCTCGCTCCCCTTCCCGGTCCCAGTCTCGTCACCGTTTTGTACATACATGCAGGTCATACAGGGTTGGGTGATTCCTGACAGTTACACCTTTGGTGCTTTTTTTTTTTTTTTTGGCCGAAGGTTGTGTGAAAAGTGATGATTTGATAAGGTATCATTTACATGTCCTGTTTCTCTCTCTCTCTCTCTCTCTCTCTCTCTCTCTCTCTCTCTCTCTCACTCACCGCCAGCCCACCTAGCCTTTTCAGCGCCACCCTTTCCTTTGCCATTCCGTGTTTTAAGACTGACGACAGAGAAACGTGCGTACAGTGGTGTCGCATGTGCCGTTTGTCCGAGTCTCTTGCCCGGCCGGTGACTTTGTGAGGACTCGCGGCTGGATCAGATATCATTGGTCGTGTTTATGATCGGAAGATGGCAACGCTGTAAATAGCCCGAAAGTATGTGGGTTTTTTTCTGTATGCAAGTTTGTTTGTTTGATTTTTATAACATGTGTTCCCTTATTGCTCAAAATTCAGCTCTATATACATCAAATAAGCCCATTCCCATCGTAAACATCAAATAACCCCATCCCCATCTTAAACATCAGATAACGCCATCCCCATCTTAAAATCAAATAGCCCCATCCCCATCTTAAAATCAAATAGCCCCATCCCCGTCTTACATCAAATAACCCCATCCTCATCTTAAACATCAGATAACCCCATCCTCGTCTTAAACATCAAATAGCCCCATCCCCATCTTAAACATCAAATAGCCTCAGCCTCATCTTAAACATCAAATCATCCCATCCCCATCTTAAACATCAAATAGCCTCATCCTCATCTTAAACATCAAATAACCCCATCTTAAACATCGAATCATCCCATCCTCATCTTAAACATCAAATAACACCATCCCCATCTTAAACATCAAATAACCCCATCCTCATCTTAAACATGAAATCGTCCCATCCTCATCGTAAACATCAAATAACCCCATCTTAAACATCAAATCATCCATCCTCATCTTAAACATCAAATCATCCTATCCCCATCTTAAACATCAAATAACCTCATCCTCATCTTAAACATCAAATAGCCCCATCCATCCCCATCTATGATATCAAATAACCCCATCCCCATCTTGAACATCAACTCATCCCATCCTCATCCCTCTCTCGCCTCATATTGAGTGAATGCCCAGCTGACCTGGAGGGAGATCTCGGAGCAGAACAAGGGCACGACCAGAGCCAAGTGCATCACGCACAGGAAACGTGCTTTCTCCCCTGCACCGCTCACGGCCGGCGGTGGCCGAGACTAACCAGGTGAAAGGGGGAGCACTGATAGGCTGATGACGGGCTCATTTTTCACTGCGCCCCTCCCTCCCTTTCATTGTGGGCAAGTGACCCAGCTATTGACCAGTGGTGGTCGCGGATGACCAAGGACGCCTGACAAAAGAGCGAGGGGGGAGGGGGTGTCCGAAACGTCAATGGGGGAGGGACCGAGAAACTTTTGTTGTCCGAGGAAGAGCACTAATGGCCGTCAATTTTTTCTCCCATCACTCTGTTGTTGGAGGGGTTTTTGAGGGTATTGTTATCTTTGGCAAAAGAGTGCTCTCTCTCTCCCTCTCTCTCTCTCTCTCTCTCTCTCCCTCCCTCTCGCTCCCTCTCCCTCTCTCTCTCTCTCTCTCTCTCTCTCTCTCTCTCTCAAAAGCGGACAAAGTGGTCCAGTCTTTGCCGGACCCGCCGCCGTTGTGTTGGGGTTGGCGATGAGAAAAGCCGGGCAGGGAATTGAACCGCGGGCCCGTGCCCGATATGAAGGACGCCGATTGTTGTTGGAGGAAACACTGAACCGGCGAGAACAAGAGGCTGGCTTTTGTGATGGGGTTTAAACCCCCGGATGGCGTTTTAAACGCTGACCACGGTCACGTTTGTTGTTGCTGCTGTTGCTGGTTCATGGGTACCCTGGCTACCCGAGGCACCATTAAACGAGCCGCGTTTGGCACTGATAAATTGGACTGACATTGTTACCTGCCTCACTACGCCAGGCTTCT
>CM031598.1:56454749-56467249 GCA_018398815.1 Conus ventricosus | reverse complement strand
CAGAGAGAGAGAGAGAGAGAGAAGCCCATGCAGTTGTCTACGTAAATAAAGGGGGGGGACCCGCATAAGTATAGCAAAGACTAAAGTTAAGAAAATGTTGAGTCGGACAAAATAGGCAGGGAAGTCCGGAGTCAGCTGCGAGAATGGAATGCTCAGAATTCTGGTTTGAGGTTAATATGAATAGACGAAGGTGGTAAATGTCTTGAGAGCTTTTGTGTTTGCACACTTCGTCAAAGAATCATTGACTGCTGATAATTACACTGTGACTGCCGATATGCTTTAATAAGCTGTTCAGTCAGTTGTTTGACCACATGCATACAAAATGTTCGTAAATGTCGACAGACGTTTAATTAAAACGCCGCATCGTGACAGTATTGTGGTGTACCTTTTTGTGATGTGAAAGTTTGTAAACCATCTGTACTGGCAGACGTAACGATGTTCGTCATTTGAAATGTCCAATGTCTAGTTCTACGTCTATAAAGGATTCAAAAGGCGGAGTGCTTATGCAGCAGAATGGCGATGCATGTTCGGTGTATGTCGTGCTCATGCTCGTATGTCATGCTGATGCTCATGTATCCCCATCTGAAGGGCCATGACCTTTAAGAATAATTCTCTCTCTCTCTCTCTCTCTCTCTTCTCTCTCTCTCTCTCTCTCTCTCTCTCTCTCTCTCTCTCTCTCATTGTATCAGTTACCGGTTGAAGCTGAAGCACATGGAAGTAGTGAGAATATCAAGAAAGCTATGCTCCCTGAATTAGATCCCCATGGAAAATCTACATTGGTGACAAATGTTAGTCTAAGTTCTCAATTTCCATTTGTTTTTGGTTGGTTGAACCACGCTGATGAAGCAGTGAATCGATTTTTGTTTGCTTGCTTTTTAACTAGTTTGGTCACGTGTTGTTGGCAAGATTAGAACGACCGTATGCAAAACAAGAGGTTTGAAACATAGTAATTCCCACACACCTTACGCACCCCTGTGGACAGACTTCTGAAATGTGTTGGGTTTTTTTGGGGGGAATATCAGATATTTCAGTTCATTCATATTGTCACAAACATCATGCCCAATGAGACTTGACGCAGCCATTTTGGTGAAGATGATAATTTTCTGCTTTGTCGTCCATTTTCAGAACACACGAGAAGTTTGTATTGTGCACCAAAATTCGCTTAACTTCACATTTATATCATTCATGTCATTCACAAATATCAAAATTGTCAAAAATCTGTGTCGTTATGTATAAACCATTTAAAATAAAAGAACTGCTTTGACTTAACTTAATCAGTGGCTATTGAACAATAATCGGCATAATAGTTGTTGTTTGGGATTGCTTTGCACAAGGGGCGATGACCTTTCGTTGAACAACACACACACACACACACACACTTTCTCTCTCTCTCTCTCTCTCTCTCTCTCTCTCTCTCTCTCTCTCTCTCTCTCTCTCTCTCTCTCTCTCTCTCAGTTCATGATTCAACCAGGAATCACTTGAGCATAATGCATTCGGAAAAAACACTAGTCATTTTGTCAAAATTGTATTTCTTTCCTTTTCCGTGTCGTTCATTGCTCAGCCGTTCTGTAGTCAGTCCCGTGTAAGACAGGGGTCGGGGACAGGGGTGGCGGATGGCGTGCTCGCAGTTTGGCTGTGAAGGGCGCATGAATGCTAAACAGACACCAGTGCATCACAACATGATGAAAGGGAAGGAAGGAGATCGGTGGCCATCTGAACGTCGTGTTTGTAGAAACCTGCCGTGAAAGTGGCACAGCTGCAGGGAAGGGAGGATCTCCGATGGCACTGTACCACCACCACCACCACCCTCCTCTCCCCCTGTTCCTCTTCTCCCCCTCCAACTCCACTCTCCCCCTCCTCTGTCTGTCTCTGTCTGTCTCTCTCTCTCTCTCTCTCTCTCTCTCTCTCTCTCTCCGAAAATTTGCGAGTCTCGTACTTCTGTTCTCCCTCCTGGTCCCATCCAAAGTCGCGCTCTGCTGTTGCTGCTGCTGCTGCCTGTCTGTCTTGTCTTGTCTGCGTGGCGGCAGTGGGGAGCACCTGTGAAAATACAGCCCACAAGTATCATGGCGAGTATCTTTTGGCTGCCATTTGCAGCCTGTTGTCATAACGCCACCCGCCTGGCCCCAGCTCAGCTGGCCGGGGGTCCGCGGGGAAAACAATGGGCCCCATTTTCCAAATAATTCCCCCTCTCTGCGCCGCTTAGCCTTTTGCTACCGCAGCCACTGTCGGCCGTATGGTGCTGGGGCCTCCTCGGGTTTGTGCCTCCGGGGCTGGAGGGAGGGAGGACTCGCCGCCTAGCGCTAGCCCAGGCTGCTGCCGCCTGCTGCCTCTGCCGCTTGTATGGCTGCTTGCTTCCCTCCTCCTCCTCTTCTTCTTCTTCTTGGTTTTTTCTATGGTCTGCGGAAGTTTCTTTCAGCTCCTTTAAGGAAGCGCGCATTGAGGAGAGCCCCACGCACGCACGCACGCACACACACACACACCACACACACACACACACACACACACACACACACACACACACACACACACACACACCCGCCCCTCCCCTTTCCCCCTCCTTTTTTTCCGTTTGTTTTTAGAATCAAGCCTTTGTTAGGTTATCCTGATAGTTTGAGGGTGCAGTGAATTGGCTTTTAGGCGGAAGTTCAGTTGCTCAGTTTTCCGGTCTCTCTGGCAAAGAAGAAGAAAAAATGACAGTTCCGATTTTTCTTTTTTTTTGCTTGTGTATCGATCCGTAATCCCAAGAAACAATCACGGTTATTGATCATGACGTTAGTCACGGTATCAATTACTGTTGCTTGTTATTTTTGCGATTGGGGGTGAAGCTCGTTTTGCACTCTATGTGGTCATGCTGGTTTTGAAATGGCCGGATGTCGTGTGACTTAAAATGAATTTAACCATGCCTTAAAACTATTGTTTACACAGCATGCATTGCAAGAACAAAACGAGGCCATCAGTTTCCGAGACTGGCGCTTTTGGTGAAAACGAATCAAAAGACATAAACTTGCATACTCTAAAACCCAGGTATCTCCATCAAATGACGCAAGCTGTGCCGGCGAATAAACCGCGGAGATAATGAAGAACAAAACCGTACCCAGCTTTCAACAATTAACCTCGGGAAGAACATCTGTAGATATCAACGTCCTGTTAGCGAGGACAGGGACTCGTTGTTCAAGGGAAGGGCGTCAAATCAAGGCCTATTCCTCCAGCCTCACCCGCGCTCATTCAGCCTCGCCTGCGCGCTTTTGAACCTCTCTCGTGCAGGTGAAACAGCCCCACCCCACCCCACCCCACCCCACCCCACCAGTCGCACGTGCCGCGCTGGTCTGATGCCGACATTCCTCCGCAACTGTTTGCCATCGCTGCCACGGACGAGGAGGGGGGGATCTGTCGCTCTGATCAAAGAGATCCGGTGACCGACTCTTGCGGGTCTGTGTGTAGCGCGTTTCTGCCGTCATTCGGCGATGCGTGATGCGCGTTTGTTTTTCCAGAAGGGTAAAGAGGTCTTGAAGGTAATCCGGAAGAAAGCAGGGCCTCCGCTTTTTAGCAGGCCTGGGCGACACATGTATCGACAGGGGTTTTACACGGCGGGTCTGGCGCGTTGTTTCCGCAGGTGGGGGGTGGTTAAAGGGGCAGACGCGAGTCCTCCTGGCTGCTGGTACCATTCCTTCCTCTTGGCCTTGCATGTTCCAGCTCCTCACAGCCACGGCCAAAAGACCTTGGCAGACTGGGGAAGATCTGCAAGCCAGATGGGAAGAGGATTCTCTCTCTCTCTCTCTCTCTCTCTCTCTCTCTCTCTCTCTCTCTCTCTCTCTCTCTCTCTCTCTCTCTCTCTCACACACACACAACACACACACACACACACACACACACACACACACACTCACTCACTCACTCACTCACTCACTCACTCACTCACTCTCTCTCTCTCTCTCTCTCTCTCTCTCTCTCTCTCTCTCTCTCTCTCTCTCTCTCTCTCTTTCTCTCTCTCTCTTTCAGAGAGAGAAATATCGACAGTCGCGCACTTAGAAACTCGCATTGCGCGACGTGCATCAGTTCAGAAATGTTTCGTTGCGAGTTATCATCGATTGCCTTAAAAGATGCCGTTTGTTAGTGATCGGTTGCGTTATAAACCTTGATGAACTGTACACAAGTTCCGCTTGCCCCGTGTTTCCACTGTTGACAAAAGGCAATGGTGACCATATTTGTGATTGAAGTAAACTTTAGGATGCATGTCGTTCCTCGCAGTGGAGCCTTCGAGATTTCCGCAGAGCAGTTCATTTTGGCGTGTCACTCAAAGCCCTTGCCTGCTTCCTTTTTTTTCGTTTAGTGATGAAATTGAATACATTGGTTCATGTCAAAAGATATTTGGCAAATTTGTTTTCTCCTTTTTTTTTTTCGCCGGGGTTTAATGAATCAAATATATGTTGATTGGACTGCTTGCTTCGTCCTAATTTGAAACATCAACCCCTGTCCCATGTTGGAGAAGATAAAAGTTGGAAGTCAAAAAGAGCTCGGGGAGAGAGAGAGAGAGAGAGAGAGAGTCCCCCACTCTGGGTTCTCGGGGTTGGCCTGGCCAAAGGGAAGAAGGAAAGGGGTCTCTGCCAATGAGCAGTAGGCAGAGTTCTGATTGGCAAGCCCCGACCAACTGTCATCATCCGCCCTGCCCACGACAATTTGTTCGATTGAGAATTTGGTCATGCACATTATTCGCATTCCCGCAACCCCCCGCCAGAGGCCGAGAAGAGAGAGAGGGGGGGGGGGGGGGGGGGGGGAGAGAGGAGAGAGAAAGAAATGAGAAGAAAAAGAAATTAAGGTTGACGGCCGTCGCGGCCTGGCCTTAATGATGGTAAAACCCAGTGCTTCCCCTTATCTTTTGACATCGTCACTAATTCCTGACAAGACGGTAACCGTATTTTAAAAGAAAAGAAAAAAAAAAGAAAGAAAGAAAAGAAAAGATTGGGGGAGGATGGTGGTGGTGGTGTCGGGTTAGAGTCAAGTGGAATCGCGCGAGAGGAGGAGAGAAGAGGGGGTGGGGGTGTAAGTCGAACTTGCTCGAGAAAGCAAGGACTCGGTTCTAACTGGAGAGGGAGAAATAGCGAAGGATCAGAAAGCTAGAGAACGAAGATGGAGGGGAGGGGGGGGGGGGGGGGGGGTGGAAGGGGAGGGAGGATCAGCTCACAACAGGAAGGAGGATGGAGAACGGAAGAGGTTTAAAAAAAAAACCAACCCTGAGAGACAGAAAAGAAAAGAAAAAAAAAAGTCTCTCTCTCTCTCTCCCTGAAACGTCTCATTCGTCCCAATCAATCGCTCTCATTAGAATCTGTTTTTACCTCATTGTTTGCCGAGGGCCTCGGCGGCAGGCAGAGAATGCCAGATGAAAGCAGAAATTGGAGGGAATTATTCGGCGGCCCCGGTGATTGACAGCCCCCTGCACAACGCTAACCCCGGGGCCGGGGCCCGGCTTGGAGGGGCAGCAGCCAGCGGCAGCCGCGTCGGTGGTGGTGGTGGTGGTGGTGGTGGTGTTGCTGGTGGTCCGCCGCCGCCCCGCCGATTGGCAAGCAGGCACCTCCATGTTTGGGCCGCTAAATTAAAACGGCCTCCCGTGGTATAGGTAGGGGTGGGGAAAGGGGGGTGAGGGGGGATGGCGGTCTCTTCGGTGTCCCTCCCTCCCCCCTCCTACCACCTCCATCTACCCCCCACCCCCGTCACCCATCCTACTCTCCCTTCTTCCACGGCGGATGGACCCGGTCGAGGCTGACTTAAGAGGGGGGGGGGGGGGGGGGGGGGGGGGGGGGGGGGGGGGGGGGGGGGGGGGGGGGGGGTCCTGCCCTCCCTTTATTGATAATGTGCAGGCCTGATTGGGGGCCCCGCCAGCCAATCAATATACTGTTTGGTATTTAATTGGATTCCAGTCGAAGAGTATTACCAATTATATTTGTGGGAGGAGGTAAGGTGGGTAGTAAGGGGGGTGGGTGGGGAGGGGGATTTTTTTTTTTGATTCCTTGGCTTCTGTGGCCCCGATAGTGTAGGCAATTAGGCCAAGGGAGGCTATTCTCTGTAGATTGCCTCCCCCTGGTCGGTGGGGGGCCCCCCCTCTTGGCCCAGGCTGGCGTCCCGCGCATTAAGAGCGGGCGGGCCACTCTATTAGTTTTTGCCATTTATTTAGAAATTTCTGCCATATTTGGCGGCGGGCATCATTTCCCTAGTATTGGCATTTTACACCGCCATCGATCCGGTCTTAGCAACCAATAAGCGCCGGGCCGCTCGGTCAAGTGTCGCGCGCGGTGGCGTAATGAAACGACCGCGATCGATGCCTACATGTTCTTTCAACATTCTGGCCTCGGCTTGCCCCTCTCTCCTCTGTCCATCAACGTCACACAGCTCCGACGGTAGGTCCTTCCCCCTCCCCCACCCTCCCACCCCCTTCCTCCTCCTCCCTCTCTCCAGACCCGTCTGGTGCCTTCTTCGCCCAATGGAAAAAAAGGTGGGGGGGGGAGGGAGGGGTAGAGGGGAGGGAAGGGAGGGGTTGGGTTGGGTTGGGCTTGTCGACCGGGGGAGCAGAGACGGGCGATGTCGAAAAGTTTGGGGAGGGAGTGTTTTAAAACTCGGGTATTCAAAGAGAGATTAGAGATCGGATTTAGGAAAGGCTGCAGTGTGTGTGTGTGTGTGTGTGTGAGGGGAGAGAGAGAGAGAGAGAGAGAGAGAGAAGAGAGAGAGAGAGAGAGAGAATGGTGGTGTGCGAGTGCGCTTGCGAGTAATGTGTGCGCATGTGTGTACGTATGCACGCATACGTAATCAGTGTATGTTGAGCACCTTCTTTAGCATTACCGGTGACAAGAAATGCTCGCGCGCTCTCGTTAACCGTGGAGAAAACGAACATAAGCTGCCTGCCGTTAACTTTGTAGACTCGATCTGGAGTTTTCTAACGGTCCTTCAAAGCTCAGTTGAAAGGACGCTTTCAGCACATTCTTTTTTCTTATCCGCCATTTATTTTTGTCCTCCCGATTCTTAAAACTCGAGGATTCCGTTTATTGTAGTGCTGCATTATCTTGGCTCCATCTCCCAATAAAAACCACAAGTTACGTGAAGTTTGCGAGTGTGAGACATATCTGCACCGTTCCCGCTCTTTTGCAGATTCAAGTTTTGCCGCTGCATTGGAGGACCATATCATTTGGGCATAGCACGCTGGTTAATTGGAAACTAATTATTTGCAGATTTTCAGACGCAGAGTTTGGAATCGGTGTGTGTGTGTGTGTGTGTGTGTGTGTGTGTGTGTGTGCGTGCGTGTGTTTCTTTTTATCGACAGTGTGTGTGTTTGTGTGTGTATGTTCTCCCTGATTTTACTCTGAATTTCCTAAAGATTACATTCTATTCGGTTTTCTCAAAGAACCGCTGTGGAAATGCAATACGTCACAATAGAGCCGAGAGGGAAGCGCAGTCGTTCGTCTCGGGCTGTTCTTCACAATTTTCTTTACAACTGATCCGTTGTTAATTCACTTTAGCATACAGAGGCTTGAGTCCGCCAACGTTGTCGATGTCCTGGCAATTGTCTGTTCCCTCCCTCCCTCTTTTTCTTTCCTCTTGAAGCGGTTTCTGTGCTTCACAAAGAGCTGCATCGGCTACACACCCGATCCTCAGCCACCAAATCCTTGTCCACAACCTCTGGCTTGATCATGGACAAAAGATTTGATTTTCTCTTGCCGTAGGCGAGCTAATCAGTGGCCGCTCTATAGACGGGGCTAACTGGGGTCCTTTTTTTTTTTCTCTCTCTCTTTTCTTCTCATCTTTCTTACAGACAGGGGGAAGGATTGAATTTTCTCGAGTTACTCATCGCTGGGCGGGCTGGGTGACAACTCTCAAAACTAGGCGCTGTCAAGCACAGGCGGTCGTGTAATTGATATGATGTGCGTCGAGCACCTGAAAGGTAGCCCAGCTCGCTGTCTGGTCAGGCTGGATCTGGTTTTCCTGACGGTGCTCTTAGCTTTTCCTTCTTTCTTTCTTTCTGTCTAAGGGGGTGCTAGACTGTGGACAAGGCAGCGACACAGACCAAAGGGGAGAAGAAAGAGTATGGTAAAGAGTTCGTGGTGGTGTGAATGTTAGTGACGTGCATTGTGTGTGTGTGTTGTGTGTGTGTGTGGGTGGGTGTCTTGAATCCCTTTTAAAGCGCACGTGCGTGGTCTATACAGAAAAGGTTAATAAAAGACTTGCCACCGTATAGATGCCGTCGATACAACTGTCTCCCTAAATTACGAGTGACTAAACAACAAGCTGAACTATTGTAAGCTCCAGAATGCGTATGACGGTGCGGTGCGCATTTTTGACAGCAGTGGATATGAATCAGGTAGGTATAAATTTTGATTCCACATTTCAAATAGAGGGATTTTATAGGAAGATCATAGCAGACAATTTTGATGACGGAAGTTTAAACTTTTGCCAGCTTGTTGACAAGCAGTGGATTGAGGAGAGGGTTCGGTGTAATCGTGTCGTCCACAGTAATTTGTTCCATAAGCGTCTGCGAGTCTCAACAAGTGTAATTTGCTGTTGTTCGTTACCAGTTGCAAGAAGGTAGACAGAATTAAGCGAATCACACAAATGAAACGAGAAAAAAAATTTAAGAAGGGAAAAACAAAAAATAAAACGTGCCAGTTCCAGAGATGTAGAAGAAGAGGGAAAAGAGATATAGAAGCAGAGGGAAGATCAGTTTCTTCGCCTTTCGGTAGTTGCAGTTCCATTGCGCACAAGCATTCGTCATTTCCCGTTGATCTGATGGGCTTTCTGTCTGCCTACTGTTCATAGGTTGCCTGTCTGGCACCGTACTGATGAATTTCAGTCTGTCAAGTTTGAAGCACACACACACGGTGGTTGCGCGCACGTACCTAGAAGACTTTTCTCCCTTTGTTCGTGTGGTTCACGCGCGGTCTAAGGCTACGTATAAACTGTGGGCCGACTTCACTGAAGAACAGACAAGAAGCAGTTGGCGTACCTTGTCAACGTTAAAAGGGCGGCAAGCCTTCTGAACGAGTCTCTCGTGGCACGCGATGACGCAAGTGCTCGGATACCTGCCAATGGGAACGGGACTCCGACGAAGATGAAAAGCGAGCCAGCGAGGCGAGATACTAGTCCTGTTCCCTGAAACGTCTGTGGAAGTCTCCGACTCTTCAGCTGCTTTCTCTTCATAAGCCAGTTGATCAGTCTTCGTACAAACAAGAGAAATGTTATATTGTAAGAGGCAGAAGCAAAAGATCTATTCTGATGGACCGCATGCATTTCTATCCATGCGTCCTAAATGGAAATGTCCACAGACCGTACAGACGATGATGACTCATCTACCTCTCCACCCGAACAGTATGAAAGCGAAAGAAGTGGTTCGTGTGTTGTGACGGTGCTTAACCGTATCTGGGATGTGTAACGTTGTCTGGGCCCTGTCAGTCGTCTTTATCTGTCTGCCATCAGACTCCCTGTGCACTAAAAATGCTTTTTATTTAAGAAAACGTTTTGGTTTTGTTATCCTCCTTTGTCATGAAGAGTTTGTATCGCGGGGCGTGTGCGCACCAGAGAGAGAGTTTGAGCGACTTTTTTTTTCTTTTTTGGTCCATGTTGAGCTTGAAGAAAAACAAAAACAAAAATGTTTTTAAAAAATAAACATAAATAAAAGACAAACTTCAAAAGCAGAAACTACTTGCCCTCCTCCTCCCTCAAAAAACATATGTTCGTGCATGCATGCATGCATGCATTCGCATACGTGCGTACGCATGCACGCAGTCAAAACACTCTTCTCTCTCTCTCTCTCTTTTCCTCTCTCATCTCTCTCTCTCTCTCTCCTCTCTCTCTTCCCCCTCTCTCCTCCTCACACACACACACACACACAACACACACCCACACACACACAAAACACACACACACACACACACACTTACACACCACACACATTACACACACACACACACACACCCCCACACACACACACACACACACACACACATACACACACACTTACCTCTGTCTCGAACGGAGGGGGGGGGAGTGGAACTGGACCAGGGGGAGACTTTCTATCCCCAAAGAAGGAGAGAAGCCAGTATGGACGTGGGGGTTTGGGGGGGGGGGGGGGGGGGGGGGCAACGGGTTTAAAAGTGTGGCTGGAAACGCCTGATGAGAGACACTGAAGGAGGGGAGGGGAGCTGGACAAGAAAAAAGACGACCGCGGACGGAGGCCCGAACGAGGGGGGGTGGGTGGGGGATTAAGGGTTGGGGGGGGGGGGGGGGGGGGGGGGGGGGGGGGGGGGGGGGGAGGCTTGCGTATATGACTGTTCGCTCCCACGGAATCACAAAAAAAAAAGGGGGGGTGAGGGTAGTTTTGGAAAAAAAAAAAAAAAAAAAAAAAGGAAGCCAGTCTGGGCCCATATTGCATACACACAAACAGCGTCAACCCTTGGTTCCGGCTTCAATGGTGGGGAGGGGGGGAAGCCCTCCCCCCTCCCTCCCTCTTGCTAACAAGGGGGGGGGGGGGGGGGGGGGGCACCACGATCGACAATCGGAAATCTTGCCACATTCCATTTAAGTCCCCCTCCTCCCCCCTTTTCCCCGGTCATGAACTGTTCTCCACCCCTACCCACCCTTGCCTGTCCCCATCCCCTCTCCTCTTCAAACCTTTGAGATGGTTGTATTTTTCTTCAAACCCCACCCCCCACCCCCTCTTCCTGCCGAAGTCGGTTAATGGGAGATTATATCGGCTCCTGTAATCATTACCCCTTTCCACCGTCTCTTGCTCCCCCCCCCCCCCCCCTCCCCCCCCACCCCCCCCCTCCCCCCGCCCCCCTTCTATCCGTCCCCCACCCTTCTTCATGTTCGTGCACGTTTTATTTCTTTTTATCTCTACCCGTTCTCCCCCACCCCACCCCCTGCTTTAACGTCACGCTCTGTTCCCTTCCACCAGACCCCCCCCCCCCACCACCACCACCACCACCACAACTACCCACCCACCTTCAAAAGCAAAGGGGGGGGGGAGATAATCAGGTCGGAATGAGATTGTTTGCTCATTCTTTTTTTTTTCTTTTTTTTTTTTTTTTACTTTCTCCCTTCCTCCTCCACTCCCCTCTCTCTTCCTCCCTCCCTCTCTTCTCCCTCTCCTCCCCCTCATCCTTTTTTTTTTTTTTTTCCCCTTGCTGCTCCCGCTTGGGCGAGTTGCAATTAGCCTGATTATTTGTTGATTTGACGAGGTTGTGACCTCACGGTGAACCGCCACCCTTTTAGAAAAGGTGGTGATTTAGACCCACAATGGTAAGGGTTCAGGCGGGGGCCGGCCCCCCTAACGACCTCTTGCATCTAGAAGGCGGGTACGGTAGGTTCGGGGCGTTGAAGCCGCGGAGGCCGCACGCGCCCGTTGACGCGCACGCGCGCGCAAGGAGAGGACGACGGTGGGACGTTCATTCATCACCGTCTCGTCATCATTGAGGTGAATTTATCTGCCCCCCATCATCATTGCCACCATCAGTCATTGCGCAGGCTGACGAGAGGAGCCCGGGATGGGGTACCATCAGACTACATGCTTATTATGGAAGGGTTTTTTTTTTTTTTTTTTGGGGGGGGGGTGGGGTTAACCGAGTACTAGCGGAAATGATCAGCGTCACTGTCTGTGTTTTCCATTGTTTGAAAGGAGTTAGAAGGGCCCGCCGTAGTCGAGTTTTCGGTACGTTTGCCTGCAGAGCTTGACGGTCGGATGTTCGAACCTCTTGTGGCCATAGGTCGGGGTTATTTTCTTTTTCGGCTTGAAAATTGTTTGTTGTCCACCCAACGGTAGACGGTACCTGGTTCAGTTCAGGGAAGTGGAACAGTGGCGGAAGGAGGACTGGCTCCTTCCGTTGTGCCATGCCTCAGAAACGGCGAACCTTAAGAAATAATTATAACAGTTCTGCCGTTATCGTCCATTAGGCTCTGGACTTAACCTTAAGCATTAACCTCCTTGGTTAATTAAATACACATTTCCGGCTGATTCCAGATGTAAGACACGACTTTGGAGGTGATTCTTTTTTCTTCTTTTTTTTTCTTTCTTTTTTTTTTTTTTTTGGCCGCTTTATGTTTACTGCAGATGAAAGTCTGATGGTGGTGTTTATTTCCATTTTCTGAAGAGTGAACGAATTGGGTTAAACCAGCATTCCGATTCAAACATAAATTCATCCTACTGGGAGTAGTCCAGCGCCTATGATAGCGCCCCCCTCTCCCTTCTCCTCCCCCTCCTACGGATATAACATCGCCGTAGTATTTCTTTCGTGTCGGGAGCAACTGCTAGAAGGATGAGGGGAGAGTGTTTTCCTTTGGAAATTAAATTCACTTCTAGAGACAACTTTTGTTGCTTCCTGTCCTTCCTCGCCCACTCCCCTCCTTACCTCCCTCGCACCACCTCTCCCTCTCCACGGACCTGTCTTCTTGGAAACTGCAGCCGCTGCTTTGAATGAAAAAGACAACATGAGACATGTTCGCTTGAAAAACGTCATTTACGT
>CM031598.1:56403864-56454649 GCA_018398815.1 Conus ventricosus | reverse complement strand
TATCTTTGAAAGCATTCCATCTGCAACGCAATCTCTGGAAAAGGCAGCATCCATTTTCCCAACAAACGCTCTCACTTGATCGTTGTCTTTGTAAGCATTGGTGATCCCACCTCCTGCACCTTTCTCCACGTAGCTTGGCACAGGTGATAGAAGCAACCAGTATACTAACATGTTCACCAAACACAGAGTGAATAGCCTGGATAGCCGCTTTCTCAAAGTCAATGCTGACGGTCACTGGTCTGGGTAGAGGTGTTCTTCCTGACATTTGGTAACGATGGCTTGAAATAGCTCTTCATACACGCCCTGGTGTTTACCGCAGATCAGTGCATAGACACATGAGATGGCGCTGTTTCCGAGTTCTGCTCGAATTACATAAATCTGCCCATAGATCTTTGGAGCCATGCTAAAAGTACCGTCCATGTACCATATGTTAGCTCTGGAAAGATGACGAGCGCTGCCCTGGTCGCAAAACAGTCACCCGGTTGGAGAATCTGGTCCACTGTCATGGAATAAAAACGGAACAGCATTCTCGCCACCAGTGGTCCTCCATTCATCCTCGAATACAAGCTCAAACTGCATCGAGGGTTCCTTTGGGAGCACAGCCCGTCTTTGACGCCGAAGGTCACGTTTGACAGACTCCAGCTGTCCAAAACCGTCTCGCGTTTCTTGCGATGCATTTTGTAGTACTTGAGCCAGGATCTGACATGGTTTGCTGCGCGTTTCTCGTGCTGTTGCCTTTCATCCGCCCTCTCAGTTCTGCACTTCAACGGCAGCGCGATCTGGCTCATGGCTGTGATCCGTTCTTGACCGTACCTCCGCAACCTACAGACAGATCTGAGATGGACAGACGGTGAGAGAGACAGAGAGAGAGAGAGAGGGTGAGAGAGGCAGTCAGACAGATATATATGAGAGAGAGAGATAGTGAGATAGATAGATAGATAGATAGATAGATAGAGATAGATAGATAGATATATATAGAGAGAGAGAGAAAGAGAGAGAGGGAGAGAGGCAGTCAGACAGATATACGAGAATCTTGCTTGTTGTACTTACATTCAGATCTGTAGTTACAGCTCCCTTGCAATGCGCGCTTCTCTGGTGCACACACTGCCACCGAATCCAACCTCTTTTCTGCAACTTCCGGACGTACATATACCCTCTAAACAGAGTTTCTGCCCACCGCGCTGACTGAGTATAACCTCCATGTTTCTGTCTACAGGATCTGACCAGGTTTGTCTGCTGCCGTTATGTGTCATGCACCAGTTTGATAAGTGCCCATCTGTATAGGACATTTATCAGACACCCGATGGGTCCGTGAACTGAAGCTCTCTAACATTTCATTAGGTCGTCACCTAACAGTGAGCATTTGTCCGCGTGCAGCACTTTTCCGTGAGCATTTGTCCGTGAGCATTTGCCCGGTGAGCAATTTTCCGGTGAGCATTTGTCCGCGCTCCAGAGATGGATGGGATCCACACAGACTGAACATTAACTGTGAACAGTTTGTGCTCGAGTAGAGAGAGAGAGAGAGTATGTATACTTATAGCCCAGCATACCAATACGGCGACCATATCAGGGCTGTCGCCTGCCTGATGGTCTACTGCCAGAACTACGCTCGAGTTCTGTAGCCTACGCTTTTAATGCTTTGACTTTTGGAACTACACGAACTGGCGATTGCCAGATTTAATCCTTTACTTTACATTTTGTAGTTTTCGTTTTTGGCCCAACCGACCACACAAGAGTCTGTTGCTGTCTGTCCACAAGTCGGAGAAAAGGAGGACGCATCCTGAAGATAAAAACAACACATAGGCATCATGTATTAATAGTCATCATGAAATGGATCTTGTCGACAAACTATTGACAGAGAGGACAAGGTTGTAGAGGGGAGCGCTGGCTATATAGTCCGCTTAATTTTCCATTCTTAGCAAATGAAACCCATATATTTAAAAGGAATGTGTGTGTGTGTGTGTGTGTGTGTGTGTGTGAAACACAGATAAACAAAATGAAAAGGCTTGTGGCAAATCGACACTGCAGACTGGACAGCTAGCGTCCACATGCATACAGTGCGCACAGTCTTGCTACCTAAAAGAGGTGTCATGTTAGGCGCCCGCGTGTGTGTGTGATGTTTTTATTTTTATTTTTTCGGGGGGGGGGGGGGGTATAAAGAAAAATAGATCGGAAAAAACACCAGAATTAAGTGTGGAAGAAAGACAAGACAAGAGACAATAGGGGAGAAAGACGATTTGTTTTTAAAAGTAGGGTGGAAGGGGGGGGGGGGGGGGGGGGGGGGGGGGGGGGGGGGGGGGGGGGGGGGGGGGGGGGGGGGGGGGAGGACGTAGTCCTAGAGAGTGACAGGAAAGAGGAAGTTCCCAGCACAGAATTTACAGAAGGCGCGTGGTTACAGTTTGTTCTGAAAGATCGATTTGAAAGAACTGTAAGCAGAGGTGAGAGAGAGAGAGAGAGAGAGAGAGAGAGAGAGAGAGAGAGAGAGAGAATTAAAAGGAAAAACACCAAGACTTAGAAAGGAGAGTACTCCCAGGTTTCCTCTCCTTCCTTTAAGGCCATCCCCGTGTGTGTGTGTGTGTGTGTGTGTTTGGTTCTAATTGGAAGTCTAGACGACTGATTGCATTAGAGCTCCACGTAGTCTGTTGGCGTGCGCGCGCGCATCGGAAGAGGCGCGTGTGGTAGGTGAGGGATATTATAAACAGATCATTAGCGCTAGGTGTGGTCCCCTTGTCCCCCCCCCCCCCCCCCCCCCCCCCCCCCCCCCTCCCTACATCCGCTCAGTCATTGTCCTCCCCCGGTGTCATTAACCGTGTTGGCCTGTTATCGTCGTCAGCTTATTAACAACAACAACACAACAAACTCAAACAGCTCAAACAGTGCAGCCCAAAGTTATAGGATATATACAAGAATGAGTGAGGACACCCGTTTTCTTCCTCCCGCCCCCCCCTCCCTCTCTCTCTCTCTCTCTCTCTCTCTCTCTCTCTCTCTGTTTAGTGGTGATGGTGGTTTTCCTTTTCTTGCCCCTAACGATGCATTCATATTATTCCGTTTCTGTTAGATTGTAGCAGTTATCTCAAAAAAAAAACTCGGCAGCAAAAGCTGGGGGTGGGGATGGAAGGTAGGGAGGGAGGAGGAAAGGGGAGGGGGGGCATGGCTGAAAACATATCATCTGATCTCTCTCCTTCGCTCACACACGCACACGCACAACACACACGCACAACACATACACCGGGGGATCATAGTTCACAATACACACACACACACACACACACACTACACTACACACGCACCGGGGACCATAGTTCACACTACACACACTGCACACGCACCGGGGACCGTAGTTCACACTACACACACACACACACACTACACACTACACACGCACCGGGGGACCATAGTTCACACTACACACACACACACACACACACACACACACACTGCACACGCACCGGGGGACCGTAGTTCACACTACACACACACACACACCGGGGAACCGTAGTTCACACTACACACACACACACGCACCGGGGGACCGTAGTTCACACTACACACACACACACACTGCACACGCACCGGGGACCGTAGTTCACACTACACACACACACACACTACACACGCACCGGGGACCGTAGTTCACACTACACACACACACACACTGCACACGCACCGGGGACCGTAGTTCACACTACACACACACACACACTGCACACGCACCGGGGGACCGTAGTTCACACTACACACACACACACACTGCACACGCACCGGGGGACCGTAGTTCCGCGCGGAACGGCAGTAGACGCGGTGACCCAAGGCGGGCCGCCTCCCTGTACTGCAGACATCACCTTGGGCCACAATTAAGCTATTGTCCGTCTACTCCAGCGCTTTGTCGCCAGGGCCCCCACGTTCCCTCCCTCCCCTCAGACCACTATACACCCTCTAGCGCCCCCTCCCCCCCCCCCCCCCCCCCCCCGGCTGGCGCTGCCCCGTCCTCTGGTGCCATCATCCTGCAACCCTCAAAGACCACGCATTGTCTCCCCTGCCCTCTTGGTTAGCTCCCTTATCGGACTCTTCACTTCGGTCCCCGAATTCATCATAATACGGTTAGGACCCCCCACCCCACCCCCCTTCTTCATCCCCTCTCCTCTCTCGAACCTCCTTGTCCCCCTTTTTTTCTTCTTTTTTTTTTGTGCGCCATTAGGCCAGAGCTAATATCCCCCGGATCGGCTATATGAAGTTGCGTATGGCACGAGAGGGGGCTGCAAAATGAAAGAAAGGGATGGAGGGAGGGGGGGGGGCTGGTGGGGGGAAGGGTACGGTGGATGGAGGGGAGTGGGGTGTGGAGGGATGGGGGGGGGGGGTCCTGGGTGAAGCGAAGCAAGGGCGAGGCGATGGGGGAGGAGGAATTGTATTTGCATTAAACCGCTGATTTATTTCATATTGATATTGCCGGGTGGAGGGTGGGCCGTATTGATTGGTACGGGTTCTGGCCCGCCCGGACACGGTTTCGCCATTTCCAAGATTTTTCGGTCACAAGGTTATGATATTTGGCACTTTTTTTCTCTCTCTCGCTCTCTCTCTCACTCTTTCTCTGTCTCCCTCTCTCTCGCTCACTCTCTCTTTCTCTGTCTCCCTCTCTCTCTCTTTTTTTCCATCGCTCCTAATGCCCTCCCATCTCCCCTCCTCCCCTTGTTCCTGTCTTCCATCTTGATGCTGCCTCTGAGGTTTTCACACCTTCCAAAGACATGAAGAGAAAAGAAGAAAAAAAGGCGGATTCGAGGGGCGGGGTGGGGTTATGGTGGATGGAGGAGGGGACGGAGCAAGAAGAACAGACGGTTCGGAGGAATTAGAGGGGAGGACGGAAGGAAGGCAACAGAAGGACATGATAAAGAAACAAAAGGGAAAAAAGGACGATAACCAAGAAGAGATCATGTGCAAAATAAGGGTCGATGCCAAGTTGAAGTAGTCTGTGTTCAATGCATGTGCAGCGTGTTTTTGGCCGGACTTGTCCCCGTTGTTTTATTGAAAACGCTGGCTTTGCGGGCGAATCTGATGAATATTTGATGTCCAGCGATCTGAATACAAGTTTAGTGATTACTTTTGTAATCAGAATGTATATAATGTCATTGAGTGCGTGCTTTGCACACTTGCACGTGTAGATGTACACGCAAGCTGGCTTGCGGGTGCACGCGCACACACACGCACACCCACTCATACACACACACACACACACACACGCGCGCGCGCGCGCGCGTGCGCTGTTTTAACCTCAGGAGACAGTACATGAAATAATGACCCCATTGGCCATACTTGACCTAATGACCACCAAAGACACGAATGCTTGTGTGTGTGTGTGTGTGTGTGTGTGTGTGTGTGTGTGTGTGTGTGTGTGTGTGCGCGCGCGCGCGTGTCCGCGCGCCATGTCGCGCTGCCAAGTTTTAGTTATCTGTATGAAATCATCGTAAGAGAACAAAATAATGTTTAATGTTGAAGAAAGAATGAAAAAAAAAAATCGGTTCTGTTTGCTGAGGTTCGCTGCGTTGATTCACGTTTCTCTGTATGTGTGTGGTGATGATGATTATGTTCTATCTCCGTGTTTGTGTGTGGTGGTGATGATTATGTTCAATCTCTGTGTTTGTGTGCGGAATCTGGCCGATTAAAGTAGTTTGTATTGAGGTTTACCATGCTGAAAAAAAAAAGATGGCGGTGTATTTCCTGTTGTTCCAAGGTTCTTAGGGACATTAAGAGGTGGGCTTCGTCTTTCGCTGTTATATCGGACAACTTCACCGTGACTTGAAATAGTAGTTAGTATAACACAGGATACTGTGCTGTAGTTTCGTCGCACTTTAGTCTAAAAACCTCGCTTATTATTTGGCCTGACTCGGACAACAGTGAGGGATGTTACGAAATCTGTCTAGACTATCGTTAGGAAGATGCACTCCAGTTGTGGTATAGCCAGGATTATGTTGTGGTAGTCATGGGTTCTAACGGACGGAAGATGAAGTTATGCCCTGCAAGTCGAGAAGACTGACCCGGTCGTTAAGTCCGGAGCTCAAGAGATCGCCTGCCAACGCTGAGACTTAGTGTCCAGTACGATATTTAAAGCACTTAACCATGTTGACGATCAACATTTTTTTTTCGATTCAGTTCTTACAGGGGCTGTTGCCGAATGGTTAGAACATAGTTACGATTGTGGACCTCACGATTGCGAAGTTACGATTGTGGACCTCACGATTGCGAGTGTTGTCTCTTGCGAGGTCGAATTTTTACTTCTTGGAAAAACCGTCCCTGACCATCCAACAGTGTATGGCGGCGGAAGGAGAGAGGTAGGCTCTGTCGTGCATACTACCGTGTCCAGACAAGGGTAAAACTGTGACAGTTCACTTCCCCAACAGGACATCAACCTCCATTTGAGCTGGGTGTCAGGACCTGTGGTATCGTGGGTTGGTAACTGGCGAGAATCGTGTATTAAACTCTTATCTGCAGACGTCTTTATCCTGTACAATTGGTCGATCAATGCATTCGAAAAAGGGCGACAAAAATGTCGTTTCCCTGAACGAAGTTTTGGCCTAGCGTCGTCCTCACCGACGGTTTATGCTACAGCGGAGCCCAGCAAAAGAAAGAAAAAAAAGTGGTTTTCTTACATGCAGGCCATAAATACTCCCACGTTACGTCTGTGCACGTGCACGCGTGCGCGCGCGCGCCTGCGTGCACGCACGGGCGGGGATGCAAGCCAGCAAGCCTGCGCGGCGGCGACGGTGTCAGCAAGTGGGACGGGCTGCAGGGGGGCCGGGGCGGCATGAATAAGTTATCAAGCCATAAGCGAGGCGGGCACTGAGAAGGCTCACATGACGGGCACCCGGCTCTTGGAGAACAGGACCCGGGGGGACCGTTCAGGCGTCAGTGGCAGTGGAGTTTGAAAACCCACGGTCACAGGGCCATTACACTTAGCCCTTCATGCATGGCCGCCATGTTTGGGGGACGGGGGGGACCTCTTCGGCTTGCACCGTCGGCGCCGCACGACATCAGGGAAAGGAGGGAGGGAGAGGGGGTTGTAGGGAAAGAAAGAAGGTGGGGGGGGGAGGGAGGGAATCTAGGAGTGTGTGGATGTGGTGGTTGGAGGCGGGGTGGGGGGGGGGGATGCAGGAGGCGGGGGATGTCTTGCAGTGCTCTCGAATCTGCATGGTTTTCAGAGTTCTTTTTAGACTCGCTGGGTGAAAAGGAAAACGTGTTGACGGTGTCTTCTGGGGGTGATTCCGATATCATCGCCCCTACCCGCCCCGCCCCCATCCCCCCCCCCTTTTTTCCTCCAAAAGTTGGTTTTCATTTTCCTTTCCTTTTTCTCTTCTTGGTGTGGAGGTGGAGTAACATGGAACGATCCACGGAAATAGGTTTAGATTTGATACACAAGTTATATGTTCCTTTGTGGGAAAAATACGCTACAATTATGACTTTTTTTTTCACTCCTTAGCGGACCCAAAGGGGTGGCTTCGAGGAATGCGCTGAAAAAATGCATTTCTTTTTAATCGTTTAATGTACTTTTGGAGAAAAGGGGAAATTGTGTAGCTATAGCTGATCTGACAGTAATTGTGTGTGTTGTATTGAACATTGTTCCGCATAAGTCAGTATCCGTAGTTGCGACATCAATTTGTTTTAAACTGAATTTTAATCAAACAAGGCTTTCTCCAAATGTAATTTAAGTAAGTTTGTTTAGCAAACATTATTCATGTAGCTTTAAGATGTATGTATATCTGACCCCCCACCCGCACTCTCTCTCTTTCACACACAGGTGGGAGTGAGTGACGAGCGCAGAGACACGAATGCACGCACATACGTCTGTGTGGGTATATGTATGTAGATGTGTTTGTGTGTGTACCGGATTGTCGGCTGTCTGTTACTTCCTTATGAGTGAAAGGAGAGCGATGGGTTAGTGGGCTGGTGAGGTGGGGGAAGGGAAAGGAAGGGGGGGGGGGGGTCGCTGAGATGGCCGAGACACAGAGGGCGAAGAAAAAAATAGTGTTCAGAAGAAAGTGTCGGTAACGGTGCAACATGCATTATGAATTGCCCGCGTGCATGACAGAGTGTGGGAAACCCCGTCATATCATCTGACACGCACATGAGTCGGGCCAGGAAAGGGAGAGGGGAAACGGAACGAGAGAGAGAGAGAGAGGCAAGGTGGCGTGGGGTGTAGGGAGGACAGTGGAGGAGAAGAAAAGCGAAACGAAGAGGGGGGGGGGGGGGGGGGGGGGGGGGGGGGGGGGGGGGGGGGGGGGGGGGGGTGGGGGGGGGGGGGGGGGGGGGGGGGGGGGGGGGGGGGTAGGAGAGGGGAGGATGAAAAGAAAGAAGAACAGGAAGTTTTTGCAGTCTAGGGGGATGATTATTTTTGCTCTGACCCATGTACGCCTCAGCTGCCTCGCTGCTGCGGAACTTCCTCCCCCTCCCCCCCCCCCCCCCCCCCCCCCCCCCCCCCCCCTCCCCCTTTCATTTTTTTCGTTTTTTTTCCTCTCAGTCTCTCCCCTACCCTTCATTCGTCCCCCCCCCCCCCCCCCCCCTTCAACCTTTTCTCCTTCTTTCCCTTCTCATTCTCTCGAGAGGGGCGAGTTGAAAAGAGGAAGGGGTTGGAGCCTGTTCGTGAGAATAAAAGATTTGAAAGGGTGTTCGATAGTGCGAGGTGGTTCCAGAAACGCTGCCCTTTCTCGATACTTCTGCACCCTGTCATCCCCCTACACCATCCTCTTCACCCTCTGTCTTCTCCCAGTCTCTCTCTCTCTTCTCTCCTCTCTCTCTCTCTCTCTCCTCTCTCTCTCTCTCTCTGCGGGAACATCATTTTTTTTTTTCATTTTTTTTTTTTAAATGTTTATCGTTGTCGGACAGCGTGTTCATAAATTGACGGTTTGCAGCAGTTCTGGTCCCAAGATCTCTCCCTCTCCCCACCCCACCCCCCTCCGACAGTCGACCACTTTGCTGCGGGCGTGACAAGCAACTTTGCTGTTGCAAGGTTTAACCGTATTTTTTTAAAAATCGGAAAAGAGAAAAGGAGAGTGTGGTGTGTGTGTGTGTGTGTGTGCGCGCGCGCGGGGAGGGGGGGGGTGGAGAGACAGGGCTGTGTCTCAAAGTTTTAGGCCATGAATTTGCGTGCTCTGATATACATTTCTGGATCATATTCTTCCAAATCGACAACACTACGTGTCTCCATTACAGTGTTTCTTTTTCTCCTCCGTCCGTCCTCTCCTCTCTCTCTCTCTGACTATTTTACTCTGTACCTGTCTTCCTACGGTGTTTTTTTTTTTTAATGTGGAAAAGCAGACACGCTCATGAAAGCACAGACGTAATCACGTGCAGTGAATACATTTAAAATTCGAAGACAGAAACGTGATGCGACGAGAGCGGGGAGGGATGCGTCTTCATGGCTGACCGGACAGTATATATATGTATGTACGCCGAACATAGAGCATCAGTGTGCTTAATGTGGAAATTAACGCATTGCTCCAGTTTCAAAAAGGCGCTCCTCGGGGGGAGGAGGGGAAGGTGTATGGGGCGGGGCGGGAGGGAGCTCTAGTAGAACTGCACAGAGAAAATGGCACTGCCATTGCCTCTGAATTGTGTGATCGATCACCTTGCGCGTATGCGCGAGCCCGCCTCTGTGTGTGTGTGTGTTTTGTGTGTGGTCTCGCGAGGGTATTAAGGGTAAAACCTTTTACACGGGGGGCGAGGGGAGGGAAAGAAGGAGAGAAGGGAGAAAAGTGTGGGAGAATGGAAGGCTGCATATCTGCACTCATTGCGGGTTCTTTTTCTTTTTTTTTGAAGATTTTTGGTGAGAATAATATCCGGTGCCATTTTCTTCACTTGCTCAATACTGTAATCAAACTGTCATTAGTATTGACCCGACACTGCTAATGGGCGGGTGCTCCTCTCCTCTCTCTCTCTCCTCTCTCTCTCTCTCTCTCTCTTCTCTCTCTCTCTCTGTGCGTGTGCGCGTGTGTGTGAGTGTGCGCGAGCTATTCACACACGCGTGCACACATACGTACTCTCATTCGCGAGCATTATGCTTAACTCTCTCTCTCTCTCTCTCTCTCTCTCCTCTCTCTCTCTCTCTCTTGGGCGAGAGAGAGAGAGAAAACTCTAATGCATTCTCTCCCAAGAGCGCAACTGCTGCCGATGATCAGTACTTCCCCCCCCCCCCCCCTCCTTTTATGTTACGTGTTAGTTTCCCCCGCCGCTTTGCTTTTCCCCCCATTTTAAAAACCCGCAGAAAAGACGGGAAGAGAGTAAAGTCGTTGGGAGAGAGAAAGGGAGTTGGGGGGGGGGGGGGGGGGGGGGGGGGGGGGGGGGGGGGGGGGGGGGGGGGGGGGGGGGGAGGAAGAGGAAAAAGAAAAACGGAACACCTAATTCCAGAGCTAAAAGGACCACTTCAGCTTTTCTTGCCCAATTTCTATCTCTATCTCTTCCGGGCCAGTTGACGTGATTATGAATGATAAGTACGAGCGCTCCTCATTGGGCGGGAATTGACAAGAGTTGTGTCCCTTTCCAGCCCGCTTAAACTGCCCGGCTGGGCGCGAGAGGCTGATCCAAAATGGCTGATTCTATTATGTCTTATCACATTTATCATTTCCTCTTTTGCAAATGGCATTGGCAGCGCCCCCTTCCCACTCCCCTCCGCCCCTCTTTCTCTCTCCTCAGTCTGTCTGTCTCCCACACACACACCCTCTCTTCTCCTGTCTCTCCCTGCATTTATGTGCGGTATGTGTGCGCACGCGTGCATTAGAGTGTGTGTGTGTGTGTGTGTGTGTGTGCGCGCGCGCGCGCAGGCAAGTGCGTGTGTGTGTTTGTGTGTCGGACTGTCCTTCCACTTTTTTTTTTTTCATCCAGACATCTCAGCAGAGAAATTGGATTGAGGAGGAGGAGGAAGGTGGAGGAGAAGAGACGGAAAGAAGCAAAAGTCAAGCCCTGGTGTCCTAATTATTCCAGGGCGCGGTCAGAAGAGTTAGGAGGAATAGGCGGAGGAGGGAGGGAGAAGAGGAATAGGCGGAGAGGGAGGGAGGAAGAGTGTACGTCGGGTGGTGATTACCGTGGAACACAAACCCCACCCCACCCCCAGCTCCCCTCATATCCATCCCATCATCACCACCCTCTCTATCCACGGCCCCAGAGGCGCTGGTTAATATTATTATCATTGTGGGGGGCGGGGGGTGGAGGAAAGCTGGAGACTTTTCTTCCCAAGGTAACTTCTTCCTACTGGCTAATGCCCTAGTCTCTTTGTTTGAATGCGCGGAAAGGTTTGGCAGGGCGGGCCTAACGAGATTTCCGCATTAAAACCGGTCCGCGCGCTCACCCCCCACCTCCCTCCCCACCCCCAACGCCCGATCCCCCCCAGTCGAACAATGGGTCGTCGGGAGGACGGTGCCGTCTTTGCGCGCCGGCTTGGCCATGGAGAGGCCGCGTCATTATCATCTGGCCACCGCCGGCCTCGTCAGCCTCTTTGCATTTTCTCTCATTAGTCCTTCAATCCGAGGCGAGAACTGCCACTTTTGGGGAGGGGAGGGGGGATGGAGGAGTGGTGGGGGCTTTTTTCGACCCTCCTTCCTGATTTTTCAGTGAAAAGCTGCTTTTTTTTTTTCCTCTTCGCCACCCCTCCCCCCCCCCCCCCCCCCCCCCCCCCCCCCCCCCCCCCCCCCCCCCCCCAACTAAATGTCTCTGCTGCAGTCTTGCAGGACCAAAAGTGGAAGTGACTGGTTTTGTGTGAAAAGAGCGGCTAGACTCGTTAGTGAGGAAACTGAAATAACAATGATGTATTTGAAGTACTCATTATGACATATTTAAGGGGTAGAAACTATGACCAGTTGGGGAAAAAACAAGCATAACAGTCACCTTAACGGAAAACATTGCTCAAAATCACTGCGGCATGCTTTGAGGCATGGTCCTCCCGGGCACGTAACATCTTAATAATCATTATCTGTTAACATTTTTCAGTGTGTTGTAAATGCTTGAACAATGATCATTTTAAAACATTTCCTTTGTGTGCTGTTGTAAAATTTCATCGGTGGTTTCGCTGTTGTAAAACACCTAACATCTGGAATCTCAGACCTGTCGCTGTTGGTCGTATTCTTCGTATTTTTCAATTTGAGTGAAGCATGAACTGTTCTGATGTATCCATACACTCTGAAACCTTTTGTGCCAGTCTTGAGCCCTTGACTCATCAGGCCAGGCTAGGGTCTCCATTTTTTTTTTTTTTTTTTAGGTACAAAGAAGCAATTGACCGTTCTTTCTAAACGCTGTTCAGATTGTAAAACCTGCTCGTGTTCCTGTCTGCAGGAAAGCAGTGGGTAAAGGGGAAACGTCGTTGAAGCATGTTGAAATTTCTTGTGTACGTCTGGCATGGTTCTGTCATGTGGGTGGCCGTGAAGAGCTTCGAGCTCATCATACAAAAGGGGTGCGATTGAATTGTGATAAGATCAAGCCAACATTCTGTAGGAATCACCTTTTTTAAGATAACAGTTCGGCCCAGTTCCCTACTATAAATGAAACCTCGAGGTGTGTCCTCAGTTTGTATGCCATGAATAGTATCTTCCACACCAGGAACTGCTCAGTGTATTAACGTCTAGTGTTGAATCGACCCGTTTGCGCCAGATGTTTTCCTCACAATGAAATGTCTCTGTCTGCATTTCTTGTAACACACAGAATACCGCAGTTGTGTGCAGTAACTGTTGGTTTTGTTTTCTGAACGTAGCTCTTCCCCTTTTTAGTCGGCTGCTGAAACTTTTGGGAATGAAACTTTGAAAGAAAGAGAAAAAAAACAAGAAAACAAAGAGTATATGCGAGACGTCTATCATGTGGGATGCCAGCCTTTAATGGGTTAAATGTAGAACAAGACCACAGCTTAGTGTGTTCATAACGGATGTTGTGAAGTATAATGTAAGCATTATCATCATCATCGCCTATTACCCTTCCTGGGGTACAGGCCGCCAACGTACCCAACCAAGGACCTCCAGGCATCTCTGTCCTGGGCTCTTCTTTCCAGCTGGTTCTAAGTCATCCCCATGTTCCTGATGTCTGCTTCCAGGTACCTGCGCCAGGTGTTCCTTGGCCGACCTCTTTTTCGTTTTCCTTGGGGGTTCCATATTAGGGCTTGTCTGGTGATGCTGCTTGCAGGCTTCCGCAGCGTATGTCCGGTCCAGCCCCAATGTCGTTTCTTGATTTCCTGTTCTGCGGGCAGCTGGTGTGTTCTCTCCCAGAGCTCGTTGTGGTTGATGGTGTCTGGTCACCGGATGCGGAGAATCTCGCGCAGACAATTGTTGATGGACACTGCACTTTGGTGGTGGCGACTATAGTTCTCCAGATCTCCGCTCCGTACAATAGAACTGCCTTGATGTTGGTGTTATAGAGCCTGACTTTGGTGTTGATCGACAGTTCCTTGGAGCTCCAGATGTTCGGTAGCTGTACGAACGCTGCCCTGGCCTTTCCTATCCTTGCTCTGACGTCAGCGTCTGTGCCCCCTGCTTGTCAGTGATACTGTACTGGCCAGGTAGGTAAAGGCTTCTACTTCCTCTAGCGTCGCGCTGTCCAGCATAATCGAGTCGGTGCTGACAGTGTTGGCCTTGAGAATCTTGCTCTTGCCTTTATGGATGTTGAGCCCTACTTGTGCTGATGTGGCCGCTACGTTGCTCGTCTTCTCTTGCATCTGATGTTGAGTGTGCGAGAGTAGTGCCAGGTCGTCGGCGAAGTCCAAATCGTCGAGCTGCATCCAGAGGGTCCACTGGATCCCATGTCTTCTCTGATCTGTTGAAGTCTTCATGATCCAGTCGATTGCCAGTAGAAATAGAAATGGTGAAAGCAGGCAACCTTGTCTGACGCCAGTCCTCACTTCGAATGCCTTCGTGAGCTGCCCCCCATGAATGACCCTGCAGGTCAGAGCCTCCTACGAGTTTCTGATGATGGTGTTGATCTTCACCGGCACACCGTAACGTCGGAGAATTTTCCACAGGGTGTCTCGGTCTACGCTGTCAAAGGCTTTCTCGTTGTCGATAAAGTTGACATACAGGGATGAGTTTCACTTATTCGATTGCTCAACAATGATGCGAAGCGTTGCGATCTGATCTGTGCAGGATCGATCCTTGCGAAAGCCAGCCTGCTGGTCGCGGAGTTCAGCATCAACGGGATCCTTTAGCCTGTTCAAAATGACTCTGTTGAAAACCTTTCCTGGCACGGACAGCAGTGTGATTCCTCTGTAGTTCGCGCAGTTGCTAAGGTCTCCTTTCTTGGGAATCTTGATATGGTATCCCTCCTTCCAGTCTGCTGACACTTGCTCCTCTTCCCAGATCTTCTTGGAGAGAGGCCAAAGCATCTCTACTGTGGTCTATGTCTTCAGCGCCTCCGGGGATGTTGTCAGGTCCTGTTGCCTTTCTGTTTGATGGCCTTCACAATTTCTTCTTTGGTTGGTGCCCCGCAGTCTATGGGCAGATCTGAGTCAGCCCATCATTATTATAATCATCAATTAAATCCACGCCGTTCCCCACATAGCAGAAATCGAACATTCCCAGGGACGCAAGTCTTGAGGGAGGCCACTGCCTTAAAGGGAAAAAAACATGTTAACCGGTTGTCTTCAGGTCTAGAACCACCACGTTAGTGTCCACAATACAACCCGCCATTCTTGACCACCAACTTCGGTACTATTTGTGCTTGGAATATCCCACCCTGTCTCTCTCTCTCTCTCTCTCTCTCTCTGCATGTTTAAAGAAAACTAAATCATTTCAGCCTACATAGCAGTATCGGGTTGATTTTCTGCGGAACTAAGCAGATGCGTAGGGAAAACGACGGGGTTGAAGGCACAGTTTAACATTGTAATGCTCCTATTATTCAGCAACTTGTTTTACAAAGCCAACCCAGCCAAACGAAAAACACACACACACACACACACACACACACACACACACACACACACACACACACACACACACACACGCACACACACACAACACACGCGCGCGCGCTTTTTTTTCCTCCACGCAGTCCATAAATTACAGTTCATACGGCTCAACGAGCCCACAAATCCTGCAGCATTGAATCTCTCACCGAGTCATCAACCCAGTTTCTTCGAACGCTTAGGTACCACCAACCTCATTGATAAAAGAAGAAATAGATCGCAGTCTTCGATTTTAGCTCACAGAGGCCATCATGAGTGCCGAGTCCGGGAGCAAAAAAAAGGAGGGCGTGGAGGTGATGGGGAAAGCGGGAAGAGGGGTGGGGGTGGGGTGGGGTGGGGGAGTTTATGGCGTCGTGGATGGCGCATATTTATTGGGAATCAAAGAGGTAATGAGGCGAGAAGCCGCCAGTCGGCAGTGGGGCGAGGGGAGCCGCCATTTCTCTGTCAAACGCATCGCCATGAAGGCAGCGCCAAGATGGCTTGTGTACATAAAATGCCGTCATTTACTGCCTTCTGTTATGACAGGAGGCTGCGCGGCGGCTTCTTTCCGTTGAGGAAGAAGAGTTGTGTTTGTGCCGCTGCTATGGTGGGTTTTGTTTTTTCTTTCTTTTTTTTTTTTTTCCCTTACCCTCGACTTCGTTGTTCATGTACACGGGTTGTCAGTTTGTCCGTCTGTCTGTCTGTGACGGTGTATGTAAAGAAAATAGGCGAGTTTCCTTCAGACGCGAAGGTGGCACACTTAGCTGAGTACGGTGGTTCCAGTGGTTCCATAACCATGGATAAACGACAGGGAATCCAGATTTTTTTTTAAAGGGGGGGGGGGGGGGAGGGGGGACATTAGAAACTGCAAGGGATGATGGTAAAGGGGGTTGAGGTTTATGGGGGATGATGGTGGGGGAGCGGTATTCATTATATTAATTGAGAAGAGGCCTTTGTTGCCAGCAAAGCAGGAGCGACTGCCAGCAGACTGTCTGGTCTTCTCTCTTTCTCAGCCTGTCCCCGTCTTTACCCCGCTTTCTTCTCTCGCTGGTTCTCTCTTTTCCTTTGACACCACCATCATCACCACTCTGTGTGTGTGTGTGCGTGCGCGCGCGCGCGCGTTTTTGACAAACATAAGGACAGATTAAAAGGAGAACATAAGGACACATAACATTGCTCTTTTTTTTTATCATGTATCTTGCAATCCTTCCTTCTTTCGCTTCCTGCAAGAGGAAAAAAAAAAGAAAAAAAAATGTGGTAGTATCTTGGCAGCAGCGAACAAGCTAATGACAATTGTAAGCGGGTCAGGTAGCTATCGGGGCATCGATTCATTTTCTTGGCCGAAATTCGGAGGCCGGGTCTGGCATGGGGGTCATTTTTCGCGGAATCTTCACAGCCCTGTAATTTTTTGCCCTCTTCCAGCTTGGCTGAAATCCATTTTTCAGGGCTCCCGGTGGCTCCATGCTTTGTCTGAAGGCATTCAGGCGCGGAGGAATACAGGCGGCAATTGAAAACGATAACCCGAGCTTGAAAATAGGGCTGCTGTCCCCCCTCTCTCTCTCCCGGAAAATGAGCTTGCCCGTTTCGTTCTCTCCCGAGATTGACTCATATTCTCTCTCTCTCTCTCTCTCTCTCTCTCTCTCTCTCTCTCTCTCTTTCTTCTTCTTCTTCTTCCTCCTCCTCCCACCCACTCTCACCCCCTTCAAGTCCCTCCTTTTCCTTTATTTTTTTCTCTCCCCCCCCCCCCCCCCCCCCCCCCCCCCCCCCCCCCCCCCCCCCCCCCCCCCCCCCCCCCCCCTCCACCTCTGGGGTTTTTCTTCACATTCGATGGTGCCCCGTCTGTGGGGGCTCTTGATTTTGAAGGAGTCGCAGGGAATAGTCCTCGGGACGCAGCCATTCAGACCCTTTAATTCTATGCAAAAGCAGTTATCTATTCCTTTTGTGGGCCCTGCGCGAGACGGGCGTGTCGGCATGGAGGTGGTTTAACTCTTTCAAACTTTTTAATCGTTTGAATGCCAGGTTGAAAACAAGATTTGGAGTCCTCTCCCCGTCCCCCAGCCCCCACCGCCCCCACTCTCCTCATCGAAAATAGGCGGCCTATTACTTCAGGGGATCCGGCCCTTTGCTCGGGTATTGAGCGCGATAATGGCACCAGACAGTAGGGCGAAAATAAGCCCCGGCGTTTCAGGCCCAGCGAGTGCTCGTCAGGCGATGTTTTGGTCAACCTCGTTAAAATGCGGTCTTACACCATTTCAGCGGCCACAATGGCTGGGCCGAGAGCTCTTTTGTAGACGTGGCTTCTTCCCCAGCCACCCCCACAAAAGTCGACTTCGGATTGTGTTCTTTAGGGGCGGGTAATTCACCCGGCAAATTACCACAGACTGAATTCTATCTTATTCTTTTCTACTACCCTCCCCACCCACCCTACCCCGCCCCACTCACCCTTCCTTCCATCTCTCCCAGCGCGAGGCTGGGAGATGAAAAGCGAGCAGGAGAGAATGAAAGCCCCCCGTTTTGCGTCCCCATCCTCCACCCCATTTTCCACCACCCCCTGAGAAATGTGTGTGCGTGTGCGTGTGCGAGTGAGTTAGTTTCGTGTGTGTGTGTGTGTGTGTGTGTGTGTGTGCGCGCGCGCGCGCGTGAGTGTGGGGTGGGGAGGACAGTGGAAGTGTGTAAGGGATGAAGAGGGGAGGAAGATGTTTTTTGTGTGACTGCGAAGGCGGCTAGGTTCCATGCTGGCAGGGGTCTGATTGCTGCATTATGCTAGTCCCTTGGTGGGCCCCCGGCCCCCTTAATACGGGGGCTTCGCTTGGCTGGCTTCGGCGTGGCGGCCTAACCGACACCATGTGGCTTTTTTTTTTCTCCCCCACCCGCTCTCTTTCTCTCTCTCTCTCTCTCTCTCTCTCTCTCTGGTTTAAAAATCGGACGAAGCTTGGAAGACTATAGGTATATGGCGCGATGGAGGAGGGTAGCGCTCTCCTCCCCACCCGGGGTGCCTTGTCTACCTGGCGTCAGTGGGACGGGGGCGAAATCTGGCAAGGTGCAAAGCTTCCCACCATCGCCACCTCCACTCGCCCACCTACCCCCACCCCAACCCCGCTCCACACACACCCCAACCCCCCTCCCCATCCCTCATACGAGTACCCCCGTGGTTGTCGTGGGAGGGGGGGGGGGGTTGTGTTCCAGGGTTTCAGACGGATCCGGAGCCCGGTCGGAGGTAGTCGATGGTCTCGGTCTCCGTCGCTGCAGCTCGGGTTTCAGGCAGCGAGAGCGCCGGTGACACCTGTATAGAAATTGGTGGGGGTCTGGGCCCGGCTGCTTGTCGTCCGTCGTGGGAGAAAGGCTGGCTGGGTTGGCTGACTGGCTAGGCTGGCTTCGCTTGGCTTAGCTGGTCTGGTCTGGCTGGTACGGTCTGTACAGTCAGTCTGGCCTGCCTGGCTGTCGGCCCATAAAACGGAAGGTGCCAGCGAGTGAGAGGAGGTGGGTGGGTGGATGGGAGTGTGAACAGCACTGTGTGTGTGTGTGGGGGGGGGGGGGGGGAGAAAGAAAGAGAGAGAGAGGAAAGAGAGAAAGAACATTGGATCTTTTACCACTTTGTGTGAGAGAGAGAGAGAGAGAGAGAGAAATTGTGGTTTAATTATAATCGTTTCTATTTAGACAGCGAATGCTCCATATCCATGAACACTGAATAAGAAAACAGTACCAGTGACGCGCCTTTCTGATATTTATCATTAATGATGCTTTTGTATTTGAATTCTCACGTTTCATGTTTGTTGTGTGTGTGTGTGGAGGAAGGGGGGGGGGGATAACCAATAAGAAAGGAGAGGAGAAAAAAATCTCTGCCGGCCTCTCACCGCTTACCTACTGGGGAGACAACCCACCCGCCCACACACTCGTACCTTGGCTTTGTTCATGCCACGACAAAAGCACTTTTCGGGTGTGAAACTAACCGAAAACAGAATCCAGCGAGCGATGGCCCAACAGAGAGAGAGATGGAGGGGGGGGGGGGGGGGGGGGGGGTGAGCGGGTAGGGAGTCTGACTGGACCCGGTTCAAGTGGCGGTTGACGACGAGGCCAAGCAGCTGGAAAGAATGGAAGAGGAGACGACAACAGCGCCGCGACTAGATTACTTCCTCCAAGGGGGGTCACTCTCCACACCATCTCAGTCTGACATGGAGAGCGTCTGGGTAGGTCTAAGTATTTGTGACAAATAAAAAGAAGTGATGAAATTAAAATTAATGAGTCAGATGAACAGGTTTTCGACAAACAATGGCTCCCGGGGTTCGAACCGGGCACCCCTGTTCCCAGCGAGCGTTTCCCTCCCATACAGCCATAATCACGTCTGGGGCGAAAGAGACCTGTCAAACTCGTTTCTCGCCGGCTGAATGGGACGCTTTTGGAAGCGCACACAGAGAAGGCCTAGTAGGAGTGAAGGAAGGGTGGAGTGTTGGGGGGGGGGGGGGGGGGGGAGCAGGGACAGATAAGCCCCATCTGATTCCCCCCCCCCTCCCCACCACCCACCCACCCACACGGGACTCGAGGAGTTGAGGGTTTTGAACATACTGGGACCCCTACAGTCTCTCTGGGGTTGATGAGGGTGGAACCTTCAGTCGGGAATCGTGCTCTATGGACGAGGTTTGAAGTGAGTCAAGACACTTGATAGTGCCAGCGCATACGTATAGAAGCACTCGAGCGGCAGGAGGCCCGCCATGCCCAGCTCTCCCGGGTACAGGGGCCTGGGAGGAGGAGAAGCAGGCTGTCCCCGGTGGGGTAAGTGCTTGTTGGAAGGCCGTGGAGTGAGGAGGGGCAATTAACTGAGGGGGGTTCTCGCTGCTTGCTGCCCTTGGAAAAAGCCTCACTTCACCTGAGCTAACTTGCGCGCTGTTCCACGCAGGCTTTCCCGTCGTGAAGAGCACATACAGCGCACGGGTAACTTTGCACATGATTTCAACACGTGCGTGTGTGTTACACAGACAGAGAGAGAGATTTTTCAAAACTCCGCAGAATTGTGCGCCGATTTTGTGTAACTTTGGGGAAAAAAAAAAAAAAAAAAAAAAAATCTTCAGTGGAAGAGAATCGAACAAAAATTATTAGTACAGGCAAATTCACGAGCGAGAGAGAGAGAGAGAGAAGAGAGAGAGAGAGAGGAGCTGGCTGGCTGGCAGGCAGGCACAGAGAGAGAGAGAGAGAGAGAGAGAGAGAGAGAGAGATCGTTAGGAAATCGAGAGTGGTTCTGGAGGGCTGGTCCCCGGCGAGGCCCTGATGATAAAGCTACACGCGAGCAGGCCATTAAGCGACACATGTCAGCGACGACATTATTCAGAGCCTTTTATTTATCCCTAGGCAAAAGGTAGCAATTTTCCAAGGCAAGGGTATCACTGGGCCCGCTAACCACCCGATGCCCGCTAATCGCTCTGCGGGCCTGGGTGTTGAGGTCTTCCTGTTTCCTGACAGTCACGCTGTAGCTCGGTGTCCATATCCACACTAACCTTTTGCAGTCGGGGGATGGGAGTGGTCGGAGTGGAAGCGCGGGGGGGGGGGGGGGTGGGGGTGGATATGGTAACAGAGTAATACAGTCTTCAGTGTCTTTCTGCCATGCATTTTGTCACATAGGCGTAATTTACATATAGGGTCCGTATTATGATGTAACGTGTGCATGTGTGTGTGGGGAGGGGGAGGGACTTGGGATTGATGGACGTGCTGTGTCGGGGACGGACTGAAGGGGGGGGGGGGGGGTTGAGGAGGATGGGGAGAGGTTATTAAGTGAGGGGAGACCAAGTGCGGATGGAAAGGAAGAGACGGGGCGCATGCGCAGTGGGTTTTTATATGTGAATAGAAAATTGCGGCATTGCAATTTGTCCGTCAAAAGTGACGTGCATATGTAAGTCGGAATGGGTGCGACCCTGCTTTTTAGATTTGGGGGAGGAGGAAGGGGAGGTTTTAAGTGCGCACACGTGTGCGCGCGATACACGCGCGCGTGTGCGTACGCGCGTGCACATACACACACACACACACACAGAGTAATAAGAAGCACGCAACAGTGGTGTAACGAGCGGTGCGGTTACAATGGAGGTGGAGTCGAAAAGTCCGTGATTAGCGGTAATAACGCGGAGGAGGGTGTGTGTGTAGGCGTCAAAAAACAGCTCCCGAGGTGTTGGCCGCGCCTGTAAACCGATGACTGCTCTAATGAACCTACCCGCTTGCTTGATTGCACCCTGGCACCCATACCTGCCAACTGCGTGGATTTGGTGTACACGTAATGTACATACACAACCACACAATGGAGCGCGATCTTTTTTTTTTTCTTCTTTCTTTTAAATAAAACATGTACCGGTGATTTCATTTCACTACGGTGCCTTCATTTTGAACATGGAATGGGGGAAAAACTCGTTAAACGTCCGTTTGATAGGCGTGAAATCAGATCGGTTTTCGTTCTGGTCCATAGCAGACATTGCAAAGTTTTTGTCATGTGCGATGCTGTGAACATTTATCGAATTCATCCGCATTCATTTACTCATACAACGGACAGTGGGGGCTCAAACCTCTTTTCCTTTGTTTCGAAGAAAGTGACGGTGTTCCCACGTTCATGAAAAGGACGCAGGAGAACGTGTAAACATTCTAATTATTATGTAGAGCACCTCACTGACATGCAACGCCAGGTGGGATCTTGTCTGTTCTTTCGGGCAGAATCGGTTGCTGCATCCACATCTAGGGGAGACACGACAGAAAAACCCAACGGGCATATTTTCCCTTTTGGCAGTTTCTTCTTCTTTTGTTCGTGGGTGTGTGTGTGGCGCGCGCGCGTGTGTGTGAAAGATGGGTCACGAGGCTTAACAAAACCTGTTGTGGTTTATTATCGAGGTCTAAGCGTGTATGCATTCGGTTTCAGACGTGTCCAAAGACTCGTGAAAACTGCCATTGTTTTGTTGTTGTTTTTTCTCCCTCTGAAATATTCATCAACGTAATGACGGAATATTACTGAAGGGTATGCAGTGTTGATCCCATGCACCGGCGCTGGATACGATAAGAACGTCTTAATCAAGTCTGTGGCTAATCCGATTTGGTCTCTCCCGTATTGATCTGCGTCACCGTCATCGATTTGCCTTTTCTTTTTCTTTTTTCTTTTTTTTCTTTTCTTTTAATATTATTGTCCATGTTGTGGTTGTTATCTTTTTATTTTTATCATTCAGCTCTTTTGAATCATATTTCTAGCGACTTGTCCCCATTGTTTTTGCCCGATGGTTCACAGTAGGCCTACCTGGATGTGTCTGTTCACTGTGTTTGGGAAGTGATCTTTTATTGATTCACCTATCCATAGGCGTTTGCTAATAGGCGTTTGCTATTCTTCCATCACTGTACGCGATCGCTTGTAGGTCTCTCTGAATGATTATCATAACATGATAAAAAGGATTCACACACGTTGTCTGCTGTTCTTCAGTTATGTAGATGATGGGTGGATTTTTTTTGGTAATAACAATATAAAGAGGATAACGTTCATTTTTCTCCGACTGTCCGCTGGATATGATCTCTGTTGTTGTTAGAGGGTGGGTTTTGTTTCCACTTTTTACGTCTCCGCTGTTGGTAACGTTTTGAATACCCTTTCTTTTAGACGTTTGTTGGTCATGCGATCCCCAGTTCAAGTTTTGCGGTTTGTTGCGTCCTCAAAATAATGCCTTGAAGTTTCTGAATTATTTGGTGATACAGAAGTCTTTATTGGCTGTGTCCACATCCGAACTCTGTAAATACACAATGTTCACTCGGCGATAGACATAAAATAACCTTTCTAGTTATGCCACTGCTACGAAGCCGAGTTTCCATCGGAAGAAGTTGAGCAAGGGCAAAAATATTCATGCACTCGGAGGAGAAGAAGAAAGGTCATAAAAAAAGAGGATAAATATTTGGCCCCCAGGGGACTGTTTCAAAACCCACCTTCTTGGCATCATTCTGATGAGTCAAGTGATTCTGGTGATTACCCAGTGCTCTGAATGAGGGATGGGCAGGGGGGGGGGGGGGGGAGGGACTGAAGGGGCCTTTATTAACGATGATGTTTTATTGGTGAAATGAGCGATACAAGTGTCAAGGCAGGGGCCCCCGTTTCGCCCCTGGGCATGGGGGCGGCGGCACCACGCTGCGGTTTTTGACATCGGTGGAAAACGGAGCGGAGTAGAAAAAAAAAAAGAAAAAAAAAGTTTCACAGTCTTGTGGCCGTGATGTCGTCATTCGGAGCACGCATGCACCCACGAACGCGGGACGTGCACTCAGTTCGATCACTGGTCTCTCTCTCTCTCTCTCTCTCTCTCTCTCTCTGTGTGTGTGTGTGTTTGTTGTTGCTTTGGTTTCTTAGTGGTAAGGAAGGGGAAGGGCGTTTTGGGGAGGGGAGGGGAGGAGAGGAGGGGGGGGGGTGCATTGAAACGCTCCCTGGCCATATAGCAAAGTGAGCGTTGCAAGCTTGGATGGCGAAGACGGTCAGATTCTAGATTGGGTTAGGTTTTTTCTTCCGGGAAGGGGGTGGGGGGATGGGGGGAGAGAGAGATTTGATTTGATGGCTGGCTACAGGCGACCGACATTTTGTGTACGATGCTCGTGTAGTGGAATAACAATAGGCAGAGCATCGGAAAATCTTTGGCATTGTCGGTATGTCTGTGGTTAGTCTGTAGGAGCAGGGCGCAAAAGTTCATTCATTCGTTGGAGAAGGAAGGGGGAAGAGGTTTGGGTTTCTTTTTGTGGTGGTGGTTTCTTGTGTGGGGGGAGGGGGGGGGGTAAATTTAAAACAAAGAAACCGATGGCTACATAGGTTGTAAAGCAAAGCTAATCATAGAGACAGTTGTGAAGCAAACCCTGTGAGCTGGAAAGATGGGGGGGGGGGGGGGGGGGGGGGGGCTCCAAGTGGACGGCGTGTGAAGGACGGCGAGTGGTTGAACAGGCAGTGGTGGTATCCTCCAGTCCTCGGGACTTAGCTCTTAATGGTAACGGCCTGGTCTTGTTCCGCTTGTCACACCCAGCGCGTCTTTTCTTCAACCGCCAATAAAATCAATTTCACGCCTGCACTTGCAGACGCACTCGCATCTTCGCTGCACGCGTGCTCGCACGCACCCACGCTTTCATAAAGGGGGGGGGGGGGGGAGTTGCGAGGCATTGACGAGCCATAAATCTGCCTAATGTCCTAACGTCCTCGGGGCGAATTTTGCTGGGAGAATTCACCTCAATTTCCCTTCTCCAATGCATTAGACATTTGATGCCTGCGTAATAGGGGCAGGTCATAGCCGTGACCCTCTCTCACACCCCCATCTGCCTCCTCGGCCCCGGTCTTGCCTCGGGGGTTGAGGGTTCGCTTCCTGCGTGGTGGGTGTGGGTTAGGTTTCTGTTGTGTCGGGTGTTGTCGCGACGGCTCGGATGGCTGTCGGTGATGTTTTCATTTTGTTTTGTTCGTATAATTTATTTTGCTGAGGAGGGTGTGGTGAAGTGCTCGGTGCGTGTCCGAGTTTCGAGGCGGTGAATGTAGGCCGTGGAAGGCACTGTATTCCTCTTGACATTTGTGTTTTTGCTCTTTCGTACTTTTCCGTATTGCTATTCTCTTCGACGTTACTTGGAAGTGCAGAAGGCACTAATATTTTACTAGCGAAGTGCGATTCGTTGGATGTTATCGGAGTCGGTGCTCTGTTAGGGTTTGTTTTCATGGCATCAGTTCATTTCATGGGGAGGTCATCTCTAACAAGAAAACCATACTAAGCAGCAGCAGCAGCTGTAGATGCTAAGCCTAGCAGGGAGGGGAACGGAACTTTGCAGCCATCAGATCTCGAGCTGATTGGTTTTCAAATGGTTTTCATAGCTTGATCTAACCATTATTAAGAACAAATTGATAATCGAGGCAGAGGGGGTAAAATATTGCTGCTAAAATGAGGCTCTGCTGCCATCATTATCAAGACAGAAGAGGAGATTACGTTGTGAAGATGAGAGTGCCACGTGATGTCTGCAAATGGATGTTGTGAATCATCAACACGCATTCCAAAGAGCTGCATAGCCATTGGCGTTGCCGGTTTAAACAACAATGTGTCCAACTCGGTCAGCTTCTTCAAGGACACTGCTAAACCTTACATGTTCATCATATACAGCAGAAACCGGGTAGAAAAAGAAAACGGTTTCTACAGAAGCCATTTGTTTTGGTGTTCGCAACGAACTGCACCAAAAGGTTGAAGACGTCCTTTCGGTCCGGTTCGCTCGCTTCTATCTCTTCCCCCCCCCCCCCCCCCCCCCCCCCCCGCATCCTTTTGTGCAGACCCCGAACGCTCGGGCGATCGTTGTCATTGGAAGAAGCGGCACGTGCATTTCGTGTAATGAGCTGCAATGGCGGCCCGCGGGTCCCCTGCACTTTTGGCCGCCCCGGCCAGGCTGCCAGCTCGTTAGTCAGCTGTCAGCTTCAATCTCCCGCCGTCGGGGCTCTCCCTGGCCGGCCCGACCTGTGCTCTCCCGGTCATCCCCTCTTCGTCTCGCTGGCCGACACCGGCTTCCCTCTCTCGGCCACCGGTCGGCCAGTCAGCCCCGCCACACACCACTTCCGTTGCCTTCACTGGCTGGGCTGGTCTGGTCGGGAATGGGGGGGGGGGGGGGGGGTGGAAAGAGAGAGAGAGGCCTCCGGCTGATGATGAGTCCATTAAAAGAAATTAGTCCGTTAAAACGGGTTTCTTTCATAACAGCTATCGGGGCCCCCACTCTCCAAGATTGCTTTTGAGTTTAAAAAAAAAAAAAGTTTTGAGGGATTTAGATTGTTTTTCTTGGAGATGGGAATGAAGGGGAGAAGATATTGGGGGGGGGGGGGGGGGGCCGCGGGAGGCGCATGTTTAAGAGATGTCATTCAAATTTTTATTTCTTGCTTGTTTGTAGGGGGCTTTGACGGGCGCGTATTCGATTTTATGTTTAAACGTGAATGTCGCAAGTGAACGTTTAACCGTCCGTTTGCCAATAGGCTTGGAAAAACTTTTTTTTAAAGGTGATATAGTGTTTGATGGTGTCTCTGCCCCCCCCCCCCCCCCCCCTTTCTGAATTTCACGCATGTAATTTTTTAGGCTGAAGTTTACGGGGGGGAGGGGGGGGGGGGGCAGGGGAGTCGTTTCTTGAATCTGTAGGGAATTTTCGTACCATATCATTATCTCTTGACTTGGAAGTCCAGTACAGGTAATACTGTTTTAAATGGGGGTTGTTTCCAACGATGATCTAGACTGTAAAGTTAGGGGGCGTGTGTGTGTAAGTGTGTGTGTGTGTGTGTGTGTGTGTGCGTGTGTGTTCGTATACATGTGTGTGCTGTTTGTTTGGTTGTTGTTAGTTTTTAAGCAAAGAATTCTAGTAATTACGACTTTCTTTCCTACGGAGTACAGATTACAACTGTTGAGCTCGTAGCGATTGACGAGGGCTCAGAGCGTCATCACCCCCCCTCCCCTCCACTGCCACCTTTGCACAAGGAAAAGCGGAGGGAGATAAGGAGTCCCCCCCCCCCCCCCCCCCCCCTTCCGACCCACAACACACGACATCCATCATGGTGATGTGGCATCCGACGGACATGAACAGCGCAACCCTCCCCTCGCAGCTCTCCCTCCCCCCCCCCCCCCCCCCCCCTCCCCACCCTGCCCTGCCCCTCAGCGGGTCACGTGGTACGGCAGTGGCGCGTAGCACGGGGCGTAATGGGATTTTAATGATGGATTGCTCCCCGTGGGATGGCCGCCTGGTCAGCTAGACCACTGGACAGCCAGCAGGCCCTTGGAAGGGAGGAAATGGGGGGGGGGGAGGGGGTCACAGCCACTGGACATGCCCCCCACCTTCGTTCCACAGCCCTCCAGCAGACATCACATCACAGGATGCACGGGGAGAAGGGGGGGGGGGGGTTGTGCCATGGGCGCAGTTGGGGAGGGGATCTTCTGGGAAAGTTGCCGAGTTAAGGGATGGGGGTGGAGGTTACTGTGAGGAACGAAGAGAGGGTGAACAGGGGGGGGGGGGGGGGGCACGAGTTCCTGGAGATCCAGGTCTAATGCGTAGCGGGCGTCGGCAGTTTAGACAGGTGGCTTATCAGCTCTGAGAGTGAGAACGAGGGGGAGAGAGAGAGAGAGAGGGGGGGGGGGGGGCATTCCATGTGGTCATCAAATGGTTTTGACTTTTGACCGTGTGTTCGTTTGATTGTGTACAAGTCGATTGTTATGTCTCTCACACCAGTATATGAACGAGCATCAAAATGAATGGCGCGCACTGAATATCCGAGCAGCGAGCTTAAAAGGAAGGAGTAGTAAAAGAAAGAAAGAAGGAAGACACGCTGTAAACGAAAGGAAGTGTGACCATCTTTGTCATGACCGCCCACTACCGTCGAAGAGTTTCCATTGTTGATGAAAGTAACGTCTAAGCGCCAGACTCGGGAGGTGGAGGGGGGGGGGGGGGGGGGGAAGGAGAGGACACTTTCACTGCAGTGTGGATAACCACGTCCGAACAGGAGCGTGCGCAGTATCTTTTCCTCCCAACTGCAAGGGGTGTGTGCATGGCACGTTGGCGTGGCTTCTCTACCCACCCCTCCTTGCTCTCTCCGTCCCTCTGCCGCATCCAAAAACTCCCCCTTGCCCTTCACTTCACCCTCCCGCTGCCCAGTTCTCTCTCGTACCACCCCCCCCCCCCCCCCCCTTCCCAAACCGGGAGGAGAGTGCATTGCACATTGGCCGGGGCTTTTCCTTTGGGCCCCCTTCTTTGGGCGGCTGGCTTTCTCCTCTTGAGCGCTCCCTGGGGAAGGCGTTGTTTTGATACTGGTTCTCCGGACATTTTGATGCCTGCAACAGACCTTGCTCTGGATCGTTTAATTATGTGGAGTCTACCGCCATGCTCGCTGGCTCCGCAAGTCCAGCAAGCCCTCCATGTGCAATTGTTGGCCCCTAAAGTGGAAGTGATGGATTTCGAGGGAGGAGTAGTTTCGAGGGAACAGAGGGGGGAATTGATCGGCTTTAATTTTATATACACTTGCTGTCGTGTTTTGTTTCTAAATAGATTCCTGTAGCGTGTTTTTTTTATTACTTTTTCCCCCCTCCCAGATGGGTTTAAAAAGAATGGTTAAGCCATGCAGTTTTCCTGAATTTATTCATGGAAGAACTGACAGTGCGGAATGCGCTCACTGGCTGCATGCAAGATTTCTACGGATATTACCATGAAACATCGTTTTTATAAGAATCAAAACTATCCCCACGCCTGCCTTCCTTCCTCACACCCCACCCAGCTCTTCTTGGTCGTTTTGTTAACTGTATTATTTTCTTCCAAATAGTTAGTGGTTTTCGTGTTTGTTGGACGAGAGACTAAATCAGTCTGGAAGTCTTTGATGACCAACCTTATATTATATAGTCTTGTTTTGTGGGCGTGTTTTCAGTTTTTCAGTGTGGGTTTTTTTTTTTTGTAGATAGCTATTTCGGTTAGAACTCAAGAGTCATGTCATGGCTGTTACTACCCCCCCCCCCCCCCCCCTCCGTTATCAATAATATGTATACAATTTCAACAATTTAAGGTAGATAAAACTAGATAATGCTAAGTACATTAGCCATTCGTGGTGGTGGTGGTGGTGCCGACTCAAGGTGGCGAGAATGTAACCCCTCAAATGGGCATTTCAGATAGTGAGGGTGTAACCGCTACATTGGGCACACTAAGTCATGAGAATGTGTAACCACTACATTGGGTACACCAGGTAATGAGATTGTCAGCAGCACGCGCGCACACACACGCACACACACACACACACACACACACACACACACACACACACACACACACAGGACAATAGTAAACAAATAACAGTAACAGAGAGGGATAAGAGAAAGCTCGGGGAGGGAGGGAGGGAGGAGTGGGAGAGGAAGATGGGGGGAGGGATGGGTGCAGGTAGTCGTGGGCATGGAAATCCATTAAATCGGAGGAGGGTACGGCGAGGGTCTTGTGCGGCAAGGGGGTGGGTGCTGGGGGATACTGGGCACGAACGGTAACCTTTCGCCCAGAAGAGAGGCCCCATGCAGACCTTGGAATGGACGGGAGGATGCAGGCAGAGAGATACACGTACATGCCTGCCGCCATGGCGTCCTGACCCGGGCCCTGACCTCTGGCGGTCTGTAGGATGCAGGCAGAGAGAGACGTACATGCCTGCCGCCATGGCGTCCTGACCCGGGCCCTGACCTCTGGCGGTCTGTAGGAAGTCGCTGTTTATGTGGCGGGGTTCATTGTTTTGGAATCGAAACTTAGCAGCTACTGTAGCCATCGGGAGGCGGGCCCGGAGTGTTTACAGATGGAGCAGCTGATGCCTGCTTCCCCCCTCTTTGCGCCATTCCGCGGGATCTGGCCCCAGGGTGACGGCTGTTTACAAACTGGAAGAGTCTTTTCGTTTCATTATCTCCCGTCCCTCACCCTCCCCACCGCCCCCTCCCCCGTCCTCTCTCCTCAAGCTTTGGGAAATAAATCCCCCCCTCCCCTCCCCTACCCCACCACACCCCTCCCCAAGTCCTCCTCCCCAAGATACAGTGGTTTATAGATGGTGTGTAGAAAGATGTTTTTGTGCTTCTATTTTTGGGTTCCCTGTTTTACCGTCGATGACGATTTTTGCTGTTCGGGGGTGGGGATGCAGGGGGGGGGGTGAAGCGGGTGAGCAAATTTTGTTTTGACGTTTGAATGTTTTGTCTTGCCTTCCCAGCGGAAGGAATAAATACAGGCACAGAGTCAGTCAAAACAACTTTACTTTCATTACAACTGTTCGGGGAATATACAGATAGATTTGGGCCTGCCTCCTTTCGCTGCTGGAGATGAACTGAGAATGCGAGTTGACGTTTATGCGCGGGAGATGAACACAGTGGCGAAGACCTTGAACAACGTTGTTGTTTTTTACGCCGACGAATTCAAGACGGCGTTCCGCTTTTTTTTTTTTTTTTTTCTTCATTACGCACTGTTGTGTCCTATATCGATCCAAGAAAAGAAGGGGTTGGTTGAAAAGGTCAAGAAAGGAAGCGAAAGAAAGGGGTTTCCTCTTTACTTAAAGTCTTGAACAACTCTAATCACTCGAAGAATTTTCTCCGACACGACGGTTAATGGCAAACAGCTGGCACGACTCGCACACAGCCGAGGGAGATCGCCACTGGGAGGGGGGGGGGGGGGGGGGGGGGGGGGGGGGGGGGGGGGGGGGGGGGGGGGGGGGGGGGGGGCATTGAAGAGAAGAGGGATGGGGCTGGGGAGAAGGGTGGGAGAGAGGTAGAACTCTAGATCACGTCAACTGGCACCATCTATCATGCCTGGAACCAGCGCTGCAACCAGTGGCTCCCCCTGCTTTCTTTCACTTCACCGTTCAGAGCTCTGCACACGCTATTCCCGACTGCTTCATGGTGTTCCTAATGGACAAAAAAGTACTGACATCCTCTACCTTCCCCTTCCCCGTTCTCTCTCTCGCACAGCTTGGTCTTAATTTCACAATATCGTGCCAAAAAAGCCGTATGCAGCTTGTGCCCTCCGCTATCTGGCAGAGCCTTGTCGACGGCGCATTCTCCACCTCCTGGTAAGCTTGTCTGTTTGTATACACTTCCCCAAAGAACTGGCTCATCTCTTATCATCCCGGCTCTCGGTGATAATTAGGGGGGTTGAGGGTGCTTGCATTTGTCTTAATCAGTCCAGAATCGGCGGGAGCGTGATGAGAAATGGCCCCGGGTTGATAACCAACATGATGTAATGTGTCAGGGAGAAAGCTTCCAACCGCGCGCCCTGCCGTCTCCTTATGGTAGAATTGCCAAGACCCTCCTTTCATTAAAATGCCACTTTTAAAACGCACCGGCCCAGACCGCATCACGCGCCGCAGGGTTTCCCAGACTCCGGAGGAAGAGGCGCAGTTTGGGTGCTTCCTGTCGGAGGCCGGGGCTGGTTCCTCCCCATCTCTTGCCGGCTCTTCAGGTGCTGTGGCTGAAGGCCGGGGGAGAGTGCTTCTTCTTCTCCCCGTCTCTCCTCTTCCCCTTCCTCCGGCCGCTTCGGCTCTCATTCCTTTCTTTCACTCAGAGGAGTCGCTGAGCAAGAGTCACCTTCGTCTCGCCTGCTCCCCGTCTGCGTTCAGTTCAATTTCGTTGAAGAGCTTGGATGGGGTTCTGCGGCGTGGAAGAACAGGAAAAAGAAAGGAAGAGGGGGGGGGGGGGGGGGGGGGGGGGGGGGGGAGAGGGAAGACTCCGTTTCTTTTCCGAGGACTGTCGGTCTCATTTTGAGGTGGGTCATTGGAGAAGTCGTGTGTGTTTGCGCGTGAGTGTGCTATAATCCGAACTGAAACGTCTTTTCTGCAAACCTTTTGTTTGTTTGTTTTCCTTTGTGAATAGAATGCTGGTCCAAGACTATCAGGTGTAAGTATTTTTTTTTTATCCTGGCACAGGATTCCAGATAAAGAAAGATAACACATGTAGACATGCGCACTCCAATCTGTTCCTCTCTATCCCACCTTTCACCCTTCCTCTATGGCATACATATCCGCAGAGATTGGAGGAGTAAAAACAAAAACAAAAACCGCTGCTCCCCTCATTGTTTTCAGACACCTTGTATGACTATCTGGCTCCCCCCCCCCCCCCCCCCCCAAATCACTACCCCCACACATCCTCGCCCCATTCCTCCCCACCCCCAGCCTTCCTCTTATTAAAGGGGTTATGTATGAGTGGCCACATTTCTGGCAGGAGCGGGGGCCCCCTCAAAGGAGGAGCCAGGGGATAAATCACGGGTAGAAGCGCCGGCTGCGGATACCGGGAAATTTAGTGCCAGAGAAAGGTTCCAGGATGCCAGACTGTCCCGCCTACCTTCCTTTAATCAGATAAAAGCAGGCGTCAGAGCCCCGACCCGTGAGCCGAGTTTTCTGCCAGTTTGCCAGTCTCCCTCGCCTTCCCCCCATATCCCCCCTCCGCCACCTCCCACCGTCCCCTCTCTTTCCGTCCTACCTCTCTCTCTTCTCCGTTCCCTCCTCCGTCCCGACTGTTGTTATCTCGCTCATATCTGACCTCCTTTGTCTTCTTCCCCCCCCCCCCCCCCGTCCGTCCAACTGATATTGCACACACGCGCGCACGCCCCACACACACACACACACACACAAAACACACACACACACAGAGGCGCGCGCGCGTACGTACAGTGAGGCAGACAGACATACAACTTACAATTTTTATGGACAGTAAAAATATCCGGTACCCTGTATGTTGTGCCATGCATTATCTGTCTGCTGCTCTCCTATCCCATCTCCCTTTCATCACCCCCACCCACCCCTTCCCCTTTCAGGTCCTATCGCTGAGAGAGAGAGAGAGACAATCATGAAGTATATTACAACGGTGGGAGAGTCCCAACGTCCATGGGGTTAACGTCCACAACCACACAAGAGATGTGGCAGACGGGGGTTAGTACGGGGGGGGGGGGGGGGGGGGGGGGGGCTGGGACCCTCTTACTCTGGAATGGGCACCAAAAACGACAACACAGTAGAGGGCGCGTACATTGCAACATTATTATGTAAGCGTCAGCGGATTCGAACTCGCAGCATCAAGACGCGAACATGGGCTTTTTCCACGGAGCCATACAGCAACCAGAGAGAGACAAACGTGCTTTGCTCTAAAAATTTTTTCTCCTCCCCCACTCACCGTTTAGGCCATCTCGACTGAAGTCTCGGAGTGTTTTTAGCCCGACTTTTTTTAAAAGGGTGCATCCGTTTTATCTGAATGTAATCAGAATAAGCTATCCCCGTTTCGGGATGGGGTTGATTTTAAATCTTTTCATGTTGTCAGTCAATTAAGAGATTTGTTGCTGGGGCCCAAAACCCCCGTGAGTGAGGTGCTGGAGTGTGTGTGTGTGTGTGTGTGGGGGGGGGGGGGGGGGGTGATATAATGGTCAAGCCATTTCCTCTGTCTGCTTTCTTCTCAGAGGCTGAATAACATATGTTTTTTTGCTGGGACAGGGCAGAATGATTCAGATTCGCCGCGTGTTGCCTTGTTTCGGTTTTTTCTAATGCCGAATTTGTAGCTGATTTTAGGGCAGCCCCAAGGACCTGTGCGTAGATATTATATCCAACCCATGGACTCGCCAGGGACGTTTTGCGAGTATAAACACACGCAAACATGTGTGCGCTCTCTCCTCTCCTCTTTTCTCTCTCTCTCTCTCTCACACACTCACACACACCACACAAAATACACACACACCCTGCACCGACCTTCATCTCTAACTATTTTTTTTTTCCGGATTTTTTTTTTCGCTCCCTTTTCTCCGTTAAACGCAAATCAAGCAAATGTATCGCAGTGTCTTTTTCTGGACACGTCAGTGTTTTTTGTCCAATAAATCGCACAGCCACATCGATTGCATTTGCCTGCTCGATCCCCAGGGGGGGCACATTTTAAAAAAGTGGCCATATAAATTTAAAAGGCAAGGCCAGGGGGACACCCGAGGCTGCATTAAACTGCCAACCTGAGTGCAGGGGTACAGAGACAGCGCTCGTTGGCCCGAGATAAAAAGCCGGGCCCCCTTTTTTTCCCCCCTTCTTTTCACAGGCTTTTTACTGTGTCGAGCTATTCTACCCACCAAAAGACAGACGAGAGAGAGAGAGAGAGAGAGAGAAGTGGAGGGGAAAGGGGGGAAGAGATGCCTGCTGCAGTTTCCTTTCTTTCCTGCCGGTGGAGCGGAATCCGGAGAGGGGAAGAAAAACCCTGTGTGCAAAGACCTCTCTAGTTAGCCCCTGCATGCTTCATGTCTCATAAAATTCTTTACGGCTCTGGCTCCGGGGTCTGGAGGCAAAATAAATATGTCTGCTTTTTGCTCGGAAAAGAGTCGACAGCCCCCCCCCCCCCCCCCCCCCCCCCCCCCGTGCTAAGGAAGAACTGTTATTTCCGCCGCGTCCCTTTAATGGCGATTCCCGTGCCCCTACGCTCCCCGGTTATGACATTTTGGGGCGAAACGTGATGACGCTCACATTTTAAAGCGCAAGCAGAATAACAACCATAACCATTTCCCCCTTCCAGGGGGACTTTTATCCTGTTTCCTCCTCCCCCCTCCTCCCCTGCCGAGGAAGCGCGCCCGTGGGGGTATGTTAAAAATTTTGGGTTCCCCTTGCGTGTTTTCCAAAATAATTTCTGCCGACTGCAAGCCGGCTTCGTCCAAAACTTTATGCTGCAGTTTTGTGTTCGGTCCAAGACACACAGCCATCACAAAACCGTCCTTTAAATGGGGTTTTATTTTGTTTTTTTTGTTTCGCCGGTACCTGGCGACTTCGAGTTTCCTGGGGGTAGGGGGCAAAGGTTGTAGGTCTGTTTCCCGGTCATTTCGAAGGACTGACTTGGGGTGGTGTTCATTTAAGCATGTTTCAGGCTGGGCGTACCTGAAAGCCGTTCACATGTCCGGGCTGTTGTGTTGCGTCTTATACAAGTTCTGATCTATTGACAAGTTAAGCAGCCTATGGCATTTTTCATAACCTCTGTTGAGTGTACCCGCAAAAAAAAAGAAAGGGATTTGATACAACCACAGTTGAAGTTGAAAAACAAAATCAAGCGTTATTGTAGAAATTAAATTGTCTTAACAATGTTAACTGCTATTAACAGTGCTCATTGTAGCAGAAATTGAATCGTTCTTCGTGTCCGTCATGTGGTATACCTTCCGAATGGAAACCCGTTTTTTTGGGGGTTTTTTTGCACCCCATTTTCCCCCCAACACACACACACACACACACAACAGAGTCTCTCTCGCCACTTTCCAGAAGACCTAGCTCTCCGATTCTCACTGGCGAGAGAAAGCTTGGACGAGCAAGGCACGGTGGTGCGTTAATTGGATTGGGGAGGCCATCGGGGTCCAGGTGCGTGGAGGGAATGAAGTGTTCACGGTGACAAGGGCCTGCTCCATGTCAAGGAGTCTGAGGACCATCACGAGCTGGCCAAGTTGTCAGGGCGCCTTTCACCGCAGCCAAGAAGCCCCCGGGCCCCTTTTCCATTATTCTCAAGCCCCCCCAAAGTTGACTTGGAGAAGGTAGCAAAAGGAGGGCGAGAGGAGGAAGAGGAAGGGAGAGAAGTCACCTCCCCTCTGATCGATCGGCGGAATGCTCACCGGAAAAAAAGGAAGCCCCTAGGTCAGCGAGCGGGGAATGCACCTCCTTCGGTGGGAGAGCTTTCAAGGGAGGTCAAACTGTTAATTTCCTGCTCGCGAAGACGGCGGGAAAAAAGAAAGAAAGAAAACAGAAAGGAAAAAAATATTTAAAAAACTTTGGCAACGAAGGGCGGTATGATCGGGGGGGGGAAGAAAGCGAAATCCATCATGCCGGTCTCTTCCCCAGCCTGTCATGGCCAACTGATCGGCGGCTGATGGGAAACAAAAGGAAGCTCCGCGCAATACCTGTCAGCGCCGTCACATGACAGTAATCATTAATTCGCGGCCGGGCTAGTTTTAGATGTGCGGCTTCGATACACACCGCCTTTCTGACATTCGATCCCTCTCCCTTCCACGCCGCCGTTAGAAGGGTTGCCGGCGTGGCCGCCCCCTGATAACATTCAAACGGCTTTTTTGTCGTGTGGTTGTCATGTTCATATTGTTTACCAGTTCACGACGTTAGTCATCTAAAAACGGATCGGCGCATTTTTGTCTGGCTCGCCACGTACACCGTATCTTTCTCTCTGGCAGTGGCGCGTCGTTTTGAGCGCTTGACGATACGCTGCGTTTGCAGGAAAGGTCTGAGGATACAAATAGCCACCCTTTCAGTGGCGCCCGGATCCAGTTTCCTTTGTGCGTGTGTGTGTGTGTGTGTGTGTGTGCGCGCGCGCGTTTGTGTTTGTAAGAAAGAGAGAGACGGGGGGGGGGGGGGGGAGTTAAAGAGAGAGACGGGGGGGGGGGGGGGGGGGGAGTTAACGGCAACCTGTCTTCCTAAGATTTTCCTTCCGATTACGTCTCGATAGTCAAAGATGATCCCCCCCAACTCCCCTCGTCTCCGGCCATTCACACACACACACGGCAGATTTTATATATACGACACTATCAGGAAGTATTGCTTGGTGCATTTTGTTCGTTAAGTCTGTCAAAAAAAATTACTTGTACGTAAAAATCTGCTTTACTTTACACTGTGTTTGCTATGTTGTTTACTTTCGTAGAAAGTGGACTTCTTAAAGTTCTGTACTGCTGTCCACTGCCCTTTTAAAACATGACAAGAAATTCCCGAGTCAAAGGTGAAGTTTCAAACTGCTTTCAAAATGCCCCACTGCAAGAAATCCCAGATTGCAGAGCGAAATGTTAAGGCGGCTATTATCAACGGCCATTTCGACCAGACATTCCAGATCATTGTCACACTTTGTTTTTAAAGGTGTGCAGAGTGGAAAGGTGAAGTTGAACAATCCTCTCAAACCGCCCTCGTAATATGGCGAGAAATCCCAGATCATGGAGGGAAACGCCGAGTTAACTGCCCACAACTGCCCTCCCGGCAAGAAATCCCAGTTTACGGGGGGGGGGGGGGGGGGGGGGGGGGGGGGGGGGGGCGCACGCTCTTTGTTTTAAAGGTGCGCCGAGCCGAAAGGTGAAAGTTTTAAAATCCCGCTCAACTGCTTTAGCACGGCGAGAAACGGCCAGATTATTGTCACAGTTTTGTTTTAAAGGTGGCCCGCCCCCCTGGAGGCGTCGCTCCGACGATGTCAACGGGGAGACCTGGGAGCTAAACAAAAGCGCGGGCTTGGATCCCGGTCTCCACAACAAGATGAAAGAACCTTGTCCAAACCCGTTTGATTGTGTTTATCCGCCCTCGACTCCCCCGAGACCCATCTGCGACCCCACCCCCCCCCCCCCCCCCCCCCCCCCCCCCCCCCCCCCCCCCCCTTGCCTTCAGTGGGAGAAGTAATTTGAATAAAGAGGAACCTGCTCTGGACTTGCAAAAAAACGGTGGTGGTGGTGGTGGCTCCGTTGAGTTTCTATCCGCAGTTCGGACTGTTCCACACGCACGCACAAAAAGGCACCCCCCACTTCAAAGAAAGCCGGGCGGCCGTGTTGGGGCGTCTGTGACGCTCTGCCGGGCCCGGTGTATACATGCAACACTTCATTTCACAGGGCTGCAAAGCCGAGGGGGTGTTAGCAGATCCAAAACACGATTATCTCGCGCCTTGCCACTGAGGTGGTAGTGGTGGTGGGGCGGAGGAGGTGGGTAGGGAGGCGTGGAAGCAGGCTACAGCAGCGCGAGGAGTGTTTCTCCTCCCTAAGTTCGCCTTTAGGAAGAGCGCACAATGTGACCGCCATTTCGTTTTCCCAATTAACTTTAAAGGGATCGAAAAACTACATCGCAAGCTTTTCTTCCCCTGCCCCACCTCCCTCTTCTTTTAACTAGCTTATGGATCGAGTTACAGCCGTATTAGAAGTCTGTCGGCTGTGCTATTTCAAATAAAACTGAAAATAGGAACACTACAATGTTTGCTTCACTTTTGTCCCAATTTGCCATTTCAGGATGATCGGGGGGGGGGGGGGGGGGGGTCACTGTTATCCAGATTATCCCCTTTTTGCCATTTGAGGAGATGGAGGGGGGGGGGGGGGGGGAGGGGATGAGGGAGTGGCCAGACTTCCAGTACATAGTCGTCCAAAACTGGAGAAGGTGGGGAAAACCAAGTGAAGTCGGGCATCTGTCACCGTTTTCCGTCACACTCGCCAGTGCCGCACCTGGCTGCTATTACAGTGAATAACTCTTATTACTCGGGAAATAATTGCAATTTGCCCCATCAAACAAAATTGGGGTAGTTCCGTGTAGGTGACAGGTCGGCCTGCTTACTTTTTATATTTCTCCCAGCTGCTGTCATTCTGGTCATTTTCTTTATCCCCCTTTTTTTTTTTTTAATCTTATTCCCGCACTCACACCTCCCCACCCCACCCCTTCTCGTCAAGGCTCATCCCGTGTCCCAAAGGTTCGAGTCTAGCTTCCCTCAGACTACAGTGACGGGGGAGATGGAATGATCCGAACGTCAGACGGTTCTGGCTGGATGGCTTGTACCGTCTGCAACAGCACTCCATCACTTTCAGTACAACACACACGAGGGAGAAAAAAAAAGGTGTGGGGGGGGGGGGGGGGTCTTCCGGTTGAGTGCTACCAGCACTTGAAACATTTGTTTGGTCACTGAATTTTCATCAGGCGTGCGCGTTCAGACCGCTGCCCCCTCCCTCCATCCCGCACCCTACTCCACACACAAACACACCTAGAGGGAGAGAGAACGGATACAGACGCAGATTAAAATATTGACAGAACCGAGACCTTGAGCGTGAAGGTTACACGGGTATGTTCCAGCATTCAAAGCAAGACTATGACTCTTTTTTTTTCCTTGCCTGGCCTAGGATGTCGCCCAATTTACTACAACTATAAATTGTGTACAATTAGCGACTAGGTCCAACACGCACCCCTCCCTACACCACCCCCAGCCATCGCCAGCCCAACTCGCACACTCCTTTTTTTTCCTCTCTCCATTTATGATATTCCCTTCGTCAGAAAATAGCTGCACTGGGGGGTCCAGCTTCAAAATGGCCCCTTGGTTCCCACAGGAACGTGGCAATTTCTTGCCAAGATGATTCCGGGATGATGGGAGAAGGGAGGCGGCCACGAAGACTGCCTTCCCTATCTCTAATGGCGGTAGAGACGAGCGGAATCGGGGTAGACCACAGCCACTCTCCCTAACCCCGCTTTTCTCACACACCACACACACCCTTCCCAGCCGACATGGTATGATCCGAGCACGGTCCGCCAAATTCCGAGTCGAGAAGAGTGGGAGAGGGTGTGTGTGTGTGGGGGGGGGGGGGGGGGTAGAGGTGTAGGAAACGGGTCAGTCCAGCGTCGTTGCTGTCGGACATTTCCGTATGTGGTACCGTTTTTATGTCTTTTTTCCCACGTCGGTGTTACTTTTTTTTTTCTTTTGATGGAAAAGGTGTGCTCGGGCTCGTGGGTTTTTGTTCGAGTGATAATGCATCTTTTCATTTCGTCGAACGTTTTTTTTTTTTTTTCTCCATTTGGTGTAAACCTGTCACATGCTCTTCGTTTCTGCAAGGGAACTGGTGTGTATCGGTGTATGACTCTGAAGTCAACTTTCAAAGGGAACGGTTAGACTGAATTGTATACATACTACACGGCCACAATGCAAGGGAAACAACTCCTCATATCACAACAGTGCAGAGCTGAAGAGGAAACTTTACCTAAGATGGGGGGGGGGGGGGGTGTCAAGGGAGGGTGGGGTGGAATGAGGTTATATTATCAAAATAAACAAGATTGATAGGAAAGCTAGAATTTTAGCAAGGGGAAAAAAAAGCAAAATACATTGGAATTACAAGCACATAGGAATTCGAGGAGCATGCACACTACTTTCCCCTAGCGATCTCTCTCTCTCTCTCTCTCTCTCTCTCATTAGAGGTAAGGTAATGTACTTGGACATCCCTCTCTCCGTTTCCTCTGTCCTCGCTGTCTGTCCGTCTCTCTGTCTCTGGGCATTATTGGAAGGAAAAGGGTAATATTATTTCTTCTGCATAGAGAGTAGGGGTATATCTCGATTTCATTCCTTCTTTTTTTCTTCTTCTTCTTCCCATTTTCTTTTCTCTCCACCGAGGGAAGGGAAGAGCGCCCTCACTCGGGCAGGCAGGTCACACTTGGCTCACTGTCACTTCGGAGGCCGGACGGTTGAGTGATGAGTAAAATTGAGTTCCGAGGCCCGGTTACTCTCTCGTTAGACCCCATCATGGATACAATCAAGTCCTAGCTTTAATTTCAATTGCAGGCCGAGCGCGCGCTCTCCCAGCACGGAGTGGCTTGCCGGTTCCAGACAAGGAGGAAGGGAAAGGCTGGTGGGGGGAGAGGGGGGGAGGGGGCGATGGAGGGGTTGAGAGGTCCCCCTTCTCCTCCTTGGCTGCCTTGATTAGGAGTTCTTTTTATTGGAAAAGATCCTTTTGCCCGTCCCACCGGGCAGCCCGGCTTCGCGCCAAGAAAGGAAGGGGAGGGGTGAAAAGTGTACAGTTTCTCCTTCTGATCTTATTCTTCTGTTTTCTCCGTTTTCTTCTTTCTTCTTTTTATTTTTTTATAAAGACTTCCGAATGATCGACCCTCCCACGCCTCACCCACCTCCCTCCACGCGCGTCACAAACACTTGCTAAGGATGCGCCGTGCATTGGGATATGTTAATGTTGATAATTTCATCAGTTCGGCGCCGTTGTCGGATATTGAATGTGATCTCTCTGTAGTAATTTGCAAACATTCTCCTTCGACTGCAAGGAGGGAAAGTGCATGGGGAAAATGAATGTGTCGGGTATACGTGATTTTGTGTGTTATTATACCGTTGTATGGGGGGTTTTTTTTTTGTTGTGTTTTTTTTTGGGGGGGGGGGGGGGTGTTTTTTAAGGAAAGGTTGGGAAAACGGTTATAAAAAGGAAAGAAAAAAAAATGTATGCGATAAGATCGGTTCCCGCAAGTGATTATATTTTCAAAACGCTGGGGAGATGCGAGTTTCCTTCTTCTAGGACATGAGAAATCCTACAGGCCAGTTCCTTAAAACACAGAAGGGGGGGGGGGGGGGGGGGGGGGGTACAGCTGGTGTATATGCACAAGGGCAAGGAGAGAGAGGGAGGTGGGAACGGGAGGGGGGGGGGAGCATGGAATGGATGCGTTACTAGCTTTTCTATCACGTGTTCGGCATCACTCTCTGGCTAGTTCTGAGGGGAGTCTGCAGCCTCGCAGACGACACGAGCCCCAGCAGTGTGCAGCCATGGTCATCAAATCGTAACCTAATCCGCCGGGCCCGGCTAATGAGAACCAAGATGTCATTTGGAGAAGAGGGAGTCTGGGTCCCTGTAGGTTCCTTCCCCCCTCCCTTCCCCACCGAAGCCGCCACCCCGAAAAATAGCAACGGGTCTGGGATCGCTTTCCTCCGCCTTCACACGGGCCGCTATGCTTATCAATCACCACAAAAGCCCTTGTCGGGGGACTAATTTGTAATTAACTTTCTGTTTTCTGTTTCACTGCCACAGTCCCTTTTCTTCGCTCCACCAACTTTTCCCCCTTTTTTTTTTGAGAGGGATGGGAGAAGAGTCCGAGCAAGAGAATGGGGGGGGGGGGGGGGGGGGTCCGAAGAAGACGGGGGGGGGGGGGGGGGGGGGGGGCAGGCAATGTGATCGGGGGAAGGAGGCATTTGATTGGGAGTGTGCTGCAAAGTGGATTTCAGGGTCCCTGATAAATGAACTTAGATCCTATTCTGGTTCCGTTGACACAAATTGTGACGAGACTCTCTCTCTCTCTCTCTCTCTCTCTCTCAGACCCAACCATTGTGCAAGGGGCCATCAATCACCGGGACTTCCCAGTTGCCTCCCTTCCTATGACAGCCGGATGGTGTAACTGACCTGCCTGGGCAGGCGGCAGGCACTGGCCGGGCACACGGGCACCATTGTGGGGCCAGATAAGGGGTTTAGGGAAAGGAGGGGGGTGTTGAAGGGGGAGAGTGGAAGTTGGGAGAAGGGGTTAGAGAGAAGCTAGGAAGGAGGTTAGAAGAGCAGGAGGGGAGGTCTTGGGGAGAGAGGGAAATTAGCGTGGACATCACAGCGCCCTCGTCTTTTGGACTGCAGATAATGTCCGAGACGGGGCTGGACACGGGTCTAAGTCTTGATGACCATGGCGATGGCTAATAAAGCTTCGAGTCCCCCTAGGATCAGTTGCAACAACCCCCTCCAAACCCCACGTTCTTCATCCTCGCCACTAACCTCCTTGGAGCTGCAAGTGTTGAGACCTGGGCCAGGTTTTGGCCCAAGTTCACCACTTTCCCCTAACCTGTGGAGCTGTCGTCCACCCCCGGGGTCTCTGACGGCGTGGGAGATTAGCACGATGGACCACAAGTCGAATGCTGCTCTCTATGGGAGATCATTCTGGGCGGGTGGGGAAGGGGTTAAATTCTAGAGATGACGGATTTAACACACGCGCGCGCCCTTTGTGCATCGTACTTAGCAGAGGTTTTTGAAGAGCCGCCGATTTTTCTTCCTTTGCGTCATTACTTTATTTGTATGTCCTGTTTTCGCTAGCAAATGAACTTAAGATTTCTTTTTCTGTTGCAGGTTTATCAACGCCAGACGGCGAATCGTCCAACCCATGATTGACCAGTCCAACAGAGCAGGCAAGTATTCTCAACATTTTTTTTTTAAAGGAAAAGACGGCGAGGAAAAAAGTTCAGATTCTAACGTGGGTCGTTTTTGTGTCTGCGGCCGTAGTATTCACAAAATGAAACTGCAATGGTGCCGCCGATAAGACGGGGAGGGGGGGGGGGGGAATGAAAGAATTAAATGGGGGTTTTTTTCTGAGAAGTCAGGTTCTTGATCTGCGGCTTAAAAAAAATATTCCGTCTATATCGGCAATTCGACAAACGTTCCTTTTCCTAGGAGCAGTGGAAACCACAGCTTGCGTTAAACCTTGATGGCCTTCACTGTCGTAAACTTAGTGGCAACTCGGCCAGACCCCTTGTTCCCCTCCTGGCATGTCGACCGCGTCACGACAATGTCACATTCACCATGCTGATGTCCAAACTAGAGAAGAAAACAAAATCAAGAGACCCTCCCCCCCCCTCCCCACCGATAAATAAATAACGCGGCGCCGGCGACCTAACCGTCAGGCGAAAAATTGAAAAATAAAAGGGGAAAAAGCAGTTCAAGTCATCGCCAAGTGAGTAACTGTATTATTCTCCTTTCCTGTTAAAAAGCGGACTTCCTTTGTAACGCATTCCATCTCCATACCACTTCCTGTACCCCACCGCCACCCCTATAACCTCCCTACCCCCGCCACCATCATCGTCAACCCAAGCAGAAATTGTTTTTTGTTTTGACTTTTTTCACGTGGCCCTCATTTCACGCCTTGCTTCTTCCGACAAGTCCGCGCCTTCCCCTTCCTCCACCACACACCCTTTCTCTCGCTGGTGCCCCTCCCTCCCCTGTGTTTGTGTTGTCAGGGTTTTGTTTATGTCGTTGCCGTCGCGGTGACACAGGCGGTAACATACGAGTCTCGCGGGGTAGATCCTTAGAGGCAGGTTTTTTTGTGGCAAGGCTGCGAGGGGAGAAAATATTGCTGATCCGATCAGAGGGGAGGGAGTGGAAAGGATGGATGATGGAAATTGTGTCGCCGAGTTACGGCGGTGGATTGCAAGTGGGAGAGGGGGGGGGGATGGGAGGAGAGGCCAAATAAGGAACGTGACTACTTTTTTTGCAGGTAGACGTAAATCTGGAGGAGTCCAGCAGTTTTGCCGTATAGCCCATTCACTCCTCCACACATCCCCTCAAGCGTACTGAATTTGAAAACGTTGACATGAAGAAACTCGCACTACCCTCCCCCCCTGTCCACTGTCCGAGTGAAACGTACTTGTTAGCGCGAGGCGGAAATGTATTTAGTATGGCTTGCGTTTGAATCGTTTCTTTGGGCCCCAAACAATAGAAGGGTTATTTCCCTTCCCCTCCGTTCATCAACTTCTGCCCTGACCCCTGTATCCCTCTCCTCTTCCCTTCAAACTATACAATATACAGTATATTTGTCGCCGTCTTTTTTTTTTTTTTTTTTTAAATTAAACTTCCGGTGTATGCGCGCGTGCGTGCCTGCCGATGTTTAAGTGCATTTTAGTTTTTGCACATTGCAGTCATACCAACCAACTAACCAACCACACACACGGGTTGTGGGAAAGAAAGTGGCAAGGGGACTTTGAAGACGTTCTTGCCAGAGTCTGATAGCTAATCGAAAGATCAAGGCATCTGAGATGATCCAAGAAATTGCGATCGAGGACATTTGGGAAAGGGGGGGGGGAGGCACGTGAAGTGTGTTGGAATGGAAAGCGCGGGTGGGGGAGACGTGGGTGTATACAAGGACAGATAACCTCAACGATATCCAAATGAGAAAGCCAGGCGCGCGCACACTATGCACTTTGGTTAACGCGCGCGCGGTGAGAGAGAGAGAGAGAGAGAGAGAAGAGAGAGAGAGATGTACATTGAAGGGAACAAAAAGCACGTGTACCTTATTGGATAAGGATGATCCTTATACCGACAGTCCCCCTGGCATGCATCCAGCGTACAACCCCGAGGCAGGCCTGGGCTACATGGACACCCAGCACATGCAGATGGCGCCTCACAGTAAGTCCTGGTTTTAATTGAAAACCTCTTGCTCTTATTTCTGATCTCTGAGTGCATGCTTTATCAGTTGACTTGTGCGACTTGCAGAACTTCAAGGGGCACCTGCTGTGGCACTAACGGAAAGAAAATGAGCTTGTTTGCGACCTTGACGCTGCATTCGACTGACGTTTTTACTCTTAAATTAGTGCTGATATTAATCATTTAAGTGAAAGAAAACATTCATAAAAACCACAAACCTTGTGGCGCACGCGCACGAAATGTGTTCACAGCCTGGCATTATGAAATCAAAATGCTCTTGACAAGCGTCTGGTCCACAAAACAAAATAGGCGACATACAAACAAAAAAAAAATAGTTTAATCATGTTCATTTGATAGCAGAAAACGGCATAACTAGAAAGATATGCAGAAAGAGGGTGGTTGGGGGGAGGTTTTAAAATTCTCAATGAGCGGCAATGAAGCTATTTAGGAGAAATATACGCTTGTGGAACCTTCATGCGGACTGTTCCTGTCGCAACATGAAATACTGCCCTTGAAAATGCCCGTGCAACCCGGTTTTGGAAGCGCAGACGATTCTGCGTGTGACCACCGAGAAGTGAAAGGCCGATTCTTCCCCCTAGTTTATTCCATTTCTTGGAGTTGAATCCGGTTTAATGGATGCTTTTCTTTCTTGCTCTTGAAAGCTGACATACAATGTTCATGGGATACTGCATTATATCACCAACTTGCATGAATTTTTTTTAATAAATGACGTATGACCAACGTTGCAGGAAAACCATGTTAACTGCAAGACAATTTATATGTGGCATAAAAATGAAGACAGAACAGCGATATTAAAACGCTCACGAGGTGAACAAGAACGTGTAAAACGGCCAAGCCGATAGCGGAAAACGGACGACAGCTCAGGAAGATGGAAAGACGGAACCAGAGATGGCGCGGGGAGGAAAAAAGTAACGTTTCTAGCACGGATATTCAGGAGTAAGGCGGGCCGGAAGTAAACCAGGAGGTTGAATAGGAGAAGAGAAAGCTTTACAGATTACCGGTAAACTTCTTTCGGTGTACGTGTACAGCCGTAAATGGAATGGGGAAGAAAAAAAACATGACGGAAATCGATTCGATAATGTCATGTTTCAGCCTCCGGCGCCCCCCCCCCCCCCCCCCCCCCCCCTCTCTGAGATCGTTTTCAATATGCATTTTGATTTTTTTTTTCTTATTCTCCTTTAATAAAAGCTGTGTTTTCGGTTGATTTCATGCGTGTTGAGTTTTATTAGCCAGAGTGCGCTAAACTGCAGAAATTGCGATGAATCCAGACGCCTATCCATAATATATCACCGAGCCTTTTTACGTTGCCCATTTTGTGGCCGACTGTAGAGGAGACCAGGAAACAAGCACCGACAGTCTAGAGGACGCAGACGGATCGAATTGCAATAAAAACATTAAATATGCAAACAATACACGCGCGTTGCGCACATGGCCAGTATTAACCCTGCCGGCATAATCTAAAAGTATCATACGATACCCGTTTTCCCGTTTCCATGCTGTAAAATTTTAAGATCGCGTGGCAGCGGTTTAGGTGGTTTTTGTTTTGAGCGAACTGATGGCAAAAACCAACTTGGAGCGGGCTCAGCATAGTGCAGTGACTGGCATTTAACGGCAGATAATATCTAGTGATAATGCAGTATCCGTGTACTGTGGATGTTATCTCATCCTCCACCTATCTCCCTTCCTCTTGTCTACCTACCTCTCTTTCTTTATGCCCCCCCCCCCCCCCCTACCCTACAACCCTGCCCTCCTTCCCCACCTCGAAAATTCTGTGCTAGAAATATTCCCTTTTTTTAATACGTGTGTAGTGGTTGTCATATTTAGAATACTGTAAATACAGAAAATTGCTTCGCCAAAGAAAATGAAGCGGCATGACCGATGCAGTTGAAATGACCTTTTGATTTTGTTTCAGTTCAAATGACCCTTTGATTTTGTTTTGTCGCCAGAGTCTGTTTTAACGTTTACCGATGTTCTCTACTGTGCCTTCCGCTGACGTTCTTGATGCAGTCTACCGATGTTCTCCACACTATTTTACTGTACTGTACTATACTACTCAAAAGAATTTAAGGGCCGCATTCATTTTTGATATGGTTTACATAATACAGCGTAGCATAAAACATGAAATGTTTATGGCCAATTTATTCACTCAAAGTGTGACAAGTGCTTCACAGAAAACTGGTTTTGGCAATTGTTCAGTCGAATCTGTGTCAAAGGTGTTACACTGGTCCGCAAAAGAAGCTCAAAAACCACGAGAAAAAGGTCGCAATTTGAGTGCGCCTAGCTGGCGCAGCAGTGTTCGGCTGTCTGAAAACTGCATTGCATATGCAAGCCGGACCTTTAATGAACACTTGTCAACCTGATTCGCTGACCAGTGGCTTTATTAAGGGCCGCTTCTTGGGGTGTGTTCAAACATGCCACCAAGACGCAAACTTCGGGACGCTGAGAGAGGGATGGCTGTGGCCTGGCTACAAGAAGGCGTGGCGGTCCGAGAAGTTGGCAGACGACTTAGAGTAACACATTCTTTCATTCAAAGACTGAGAGACCGGTACAACAACTATGGGAGAGTTCAAGAAGCACGCAGACCTGGACGCCCCAGAGCGACCAACAGACGACAGGATCGCTTCATCACCCTGGTGGCACTACGCAATAGAACCGCCACCGCTAACGTGCTCAGGGGGCAGCTGAGAGCAGCCAGCAACGTCCTCGTCAGCGACCAGACGGTTCGCAAACCGCCTGCGTGAGGCCAACATGCAGTCAAGGCGTCGAGCATTGCGACCTCCACTGACCAGAGCTCACCGTGCTGCTCGTCTGGCTTGGGCTCAACGACACCTGGCCTGGACATGGCAGCAGTGGTCCAGGGTGCTCTTTTCTGATGAATCCCGCTACATCCTGTCCTTCAACGACGGCAGGATTCGCGCCTGGAGGCGTGTTGGAGAGCGCTTCATTGACGCCACTGTTGCGGAGCACGACCACTATGGTGGTGGGTCCCTGATGGTGTGGGGTGGCTTCAGTCTTCATCATAGAACACCCCTGCACAGTGTCCAAGGCTACCTGACCGGCGTAGCCTACAGGGACGACATTCTGGAGCCAATCGCTGTACCAGCTTTGCAGGCCATGGGACCAGGAGCCATACTACAGGACGATAACGCCAGGCCGCACAGAGCTCGGGTCGTACAGAACTTTCTCCAGCAGCAGCAAGTCACCAGGATGGACTGGCCTGCCCGCTCACCGATCTGAACCCCATCGAACATCTCTAGGATGTTCTGGGCCGTCGTATACGCAACAACAAACCACCTGCACACAATCTCGACGTCCTGTTCAGGAATCTGGAGCAGGAGTGGCAGGCGATCCCCCAGAACACCCTCCAGACTTTGGTCAGATCCATGAGACAGCACTGCCTTGACTGCATCAACGCCAATGGCTGTCACACACACGATATTGACTCTTGACATTCTGACAGTCGGTTGTTCTGTCAATGAAATTTTCGCGATAATTGATTTGCACTTCTTAATAAAATTGTGTCCAATCGATGATCAAATGATTGAATTAAATGTTTGTTGGTTGATTTCAGCTGTCGGACTTATGAGTTATTATTGGGGAGTGATGAACTGTGTGGCCCTTAAATTCTTTTGAGTAGTATATCTACTGACTGTGTACACTCTTGACATGATGGTGTGCCGTCCACACCGACGCCGACCGCTTGTCCTTTCTGTCAACACTAACGTTCTGCCATCCCTCTCTCCTATCCAGGGTACGACATGTACGACCCCATGAAGGCCGGCTACCCGCACCTGGACGGCTCCCAGCGTTACGCCGACATGTACCGGGCCGCCGACATGTACGGCACCCCGCCCAGCTCCTACTCGCAGATGTCGCAGTTCTCGCCGCCCGTGCACTCGCAGGCCATGCTGGGTCCCGGGCCACCCCCATCACATGATGATGGGCCACAACGCCATGGGCGCCCACGGCATGGCCGCCGCCCAGAGCCCGCCCCTCCACCACGCCAGCATGGACGGCATGGGCGGCCACATACAGGACATCCACGCCGGATAGAGACCCCACCTCCAGCAACACAAAAGAGTGCGCGAGAAGGATTGCCAGACCTCCCGTCGTCCTGGGTAGTTTTGCAATGGGGCATATAAGCTGTGTGTGTGGGCCATGTTCGAGGTGGCTGTGAGACTTAAACAGAAAAAAAATGAATTTATATAAATAAATAAGTAAACAAATCGTGGTTAGGGCTAATGTCTTTTCTTTTTTTTTTTTTGTCTTTTTTTTCCCCGTGGCGCGCGTTTCTGTTTCAACACGTCCGGCCCATCACGTGGGGGCTGGAACATCGAGCGAGTGTGTGGCTGCGAGTTGGGAGCGTGTTTCCCCAGGTTTGATGTTCAAGCCGGCCTGGGTGGTGGATGACGCATCGTCCGTCTTAGACTACTTGTGCTGCCACGTGGTGGTGACGTGGGGCGTCACACTGACGTCATGTTGTGTGAACTCCGTGATGACGTACTCCGGCAACGTGATTATGTTGTGCGCGAGCGAGTGTGTGGACGTGTTCGCTATGTGCTGACTTCACAACGTAAACATCTTTACGGACGATCGATGATGTGATGTCACAGTGTGGAATTCTGATGTCACGGTGACCAAAAAATGTCTGACGGTGGCGATTCATCATCATGACGTCAGCTCGTGGACTAACGACGTCATAACGAGGCGCGCGAGAAACGGTGGATGGATGCGATGTAGACGTCACCTCAATTTGCTGCCATGACAGTTTTCGTCAAATGCCATAAGATAGACTCTCTATTACAGTGACGTTGTGCTTCGTTTGCGCAATCTGCTACAACAACAATACAACCGACTAAAAAACGCCTTTACTTTGTGCTACTCAAAACAATTGAAACATTTCCATTAGACATAAAGACTGAAAAGCATACAACTTGGGGAAAAAAAAAAACAAAGACTTGGTGGGGTGTTGCGAGTCGGAATGTAAACGCTTCGACGCTCAAAAACTGTGAGGATGAGCGGCCCTGCACCCCGAGGGCCATGCAACGAAAAATGTATCACTGGAGCATGACCTGGAGATCTGTGTACGTCGTCGTCGTCTCTGTTCACCAGTTGTTGGTGGTGCTTAGCGGAGGAGGAGAAGAACATCGGAAACCAGCGACTGGCGTGCACACGGACGGTCTCCCTGGGAGAAAGGGGTGCGAGATCTTGTAGGTTGTTGGCTCGTGTATTCATTCGTCTGTACGAGCCAATTACGTGGATGTGAAGTGATACATTCGACCGATTTTTAAAATCTTTTTTTTTTTTCTATTTGAATTGTATTGTGACTGGGGGACTGGTAACTTTTTTTTTTGGGGGGGTGGGGGGGGGGGGGGGGGGGGGAGGTGAAGTGAATGGAACTCGAGAAGATCGTGTGCGAGGGTTTCTTTTTTTTTCTTTTCTTTTAATGCCAGAAATTTCTAAGCATGCATTTGCTGCTACTTCGTTTATAAAATTTCGCAGTTTCCCTTTTGTTTTCATAGTTTAAGTTTATACTGACTACAGAACGGGGCAGAAACTTTACATCATTTCATCAAAGATTAAATTTTTTAAAAGTGAATGCGATGACAGTGTATCGGAATTCGAGTAGTGTGCATTTGAAAATTCCATTCAGATTTTCTTTTTCTTTTTTGTTTGTTCCGTTTTAATTTGTCAGAAAAAAAAAAGCGAGATGTAAGAGTAATAGACTTTTCCCCCCCCCCCCCCCCCCCCCCCCCCCCCCCCCCCCCCCCCCCCCCCCCCCCCCCCTCCCATGTCGCTAGAGAAAAAAAAAACGTCTAGACGGCCAACTAAAAGTTTGTGTGTGCGTTTTTCGAGGGTTACTGTTTGGCGTGAAGTGGTTTCTGTCGCGAAGAACGGGCTTTATTGGTTGATAAAGATTATGTATACTATATAAAATATTGATACTACTTGACTAAAATACAAACCTTTTGCGAAACGAGACGATTTTTTGTGTGCTATTTTATAACAATTTGTCGCCTCGGTGGTTGCGCGAGACCACCGAGGGTACAGGGCCCGAAAACCCCCCGGGCAAAGACTTGCCGAACCGACGTTTCCTCCGTGGGAGCTAAATATGGGGGAAGCCTCCGTCATTTTCTGCCATACAGGTTTTTTTTATTTTTTTTTTTTTCCCCCCCCCCCCCTTAATTTGATTTGATTTGTAGCCAGTAAGGAACACACGGACGCCTAGTCAAAAAATTGTCTTTTTTTCTCCTTCCATTGTTTTCACATTTGTGGTTTTTATTGTTTGGTTATGTGGGGATTTGTTTGAGTGGTGTGTATTTTGTTTCTCCTTATTTTGTCGGTGAGATTTTTTTTAATGTTTCCTTTCCATTTTGTCTAGGGCCCTTTCACAGCCTTACTTTCAGTCGTTTTTTTTTTTTTTTTTAATACTCTCGACTATGACGAGACGTGTATGTATGTGTCACGATTGCGCGTGCACGATTGGTAGTCGTGGTTGTTTTTTTGTGTGTGTGTGTTTTTTGTTTTTTTTTGTGCGTGTGTTAAAAGTGACCTAACACATGGTCGGTCATGGCCATATCTCCCCCACCCCCGCCCCGCACGCCGATATACACCCCAATGTCTTCTTTCGCCAGGGCGACTTCATTATTTTCGCTCGTGGTTTCCCGTCGGGGGCCTTCCATATTCTGCGGTTGGTGAACAACGCCAACCCACTTTTCCCCCCCCCCCCCCCCCACCCCC
>CM031598.1:56338528-56402864 GCA_018398815.1 Conus ventricosus | reverse complement strand
TCTCGATGACGAGACGTGTATGTATTTCACGATTGCGCGTGCACATGTTGTGGTTGTTTTTTTGTGTGTGTGTGTTTTTTTGTTTTTTTTTGTGCGTGTGTTAAAAGTGACCTAACACATGAGTCGGTCAGTGGCCATATCTCCCCACCCCCGCCCCGCACGCCGATATACACCCCATGTCTTCTTTTCGCCAGTTGTCGACCTTCATTATTCATTCGCTCGGTGGTTTCCCCGTCGGCGGCCTTCCATATTCTGCGGTTGGTGAACAACGCCAACCCACCATTCTTCCCCCCCCCCCCCCCCCCCCCCCCCCCCCTTTTTTTTTTTTTTTTTTTTTTTAACTTGCAAATTTGTCTATGGTTCCTAAATTTTATGGTCAAAGTGTGGCAGTTCGGCATTTCGAGAAACGAGCTCGACACGGTGCGTACGATAAAACGGATCTTCACTTCTGTTAGCACGCGGCACGCCTGCCACCCCGCCTGGCACCCAACTAGAAGTTTGATTGTCCGTTCGATGAATTTTGATTGGCGCTCAGTGCACGTATATATAACTATGTAACTATACAACTAACAATACTGAGAAAATGATCTAAAAATAACGCGACGAAGAGGGTTCTGCGCACAAGAACGAATTGACACGTTTCAACGGACATCAGATTAAAAAAAAACTGAGACAAGACGACCCTGAAACGGTAGCATAGTCCCCGTAACCCTTTAACCACCATCACTCCACCCATTTCTAGTTCTTCCAATTATTGGTCTTGATGTTTTGCTTCAGAGTTCAGCCTCCTGATCCTCGTAACCCCACCCCCACCGCGCCTTCAAGGTTTCTTCCCTTTTTTTTTTTTTTTTTTTTACCTACTTGTAAACGCGTTTGTTTTTTAAGTTAGTCGCCTAGGATTTTTTTTTTTCAAACTAGGCAACTGGATGTTATATTTCAGTGTTCCATGCGACTGACATCGGCCCTCCACTGACCGTTTAAAGGATTATCACCGTGTCCATGTTATTCTCTTTGTTCAGTTGTTGGCGTGTTCCCCCCCTAGTTTGTTCATGTACAAGTTTTCGTCATAAATGACCGTGTCACTGTCGTGTTGTGCGTACAATTTTAACAGTATATAAAGCATGGGCTCAAAGCTTTAATCTGAATCGGGCGCTCAAACAACGTGAAAACACTTTTTTTTTGGAACTGGTGAAGTTTTTTTTTTCTTTTCTTTTTTTGAATTGGTGCAGTTATTTTGTTTGAAGAAAATCTTTCAAACTCACCTGCGTTTCCCATGCCGCATCACCGATTATCGTAGTGGCACCCCCCTTTTCTTTTAAAACAGCCTCGATTCTTTGTTTTTACCGTCTTTTCATTTTGCCAGTGGTAGTTAGAAATGGGATGCCCGCGAATGACGGAATACCTCATCAAAATGATTCATCGTGCTTACCTTCCCCCTTCCCCCCACTTCCATCCATCCCCACCCCCTTCTCCCCCCCCACCCCCCTCTCCTCCTGTCCACTTCCGATTTTTGTGTTGTGCAGGGTGGCTTCCCACAGTGTACATGTATGCATTCCAAATAATTTATTTCTGAGATTTTTTTTTTTCCCTCACCTGAGCCGACTCGTGTAATAATTGAATCAGTTTAAGACGCCATGATGATGATTTGTCAACTGAATTCTGCTCGTTGGTCACGGCGGTCGTGAAGCGGTTAACTTGCCCAACCATGTGGACACTGACGGCGCGCCTGCCTGCGTGTGTGAGCTGTGTGCGTTTTTGACCAGGAGACGCTGTGCTATGATGGTTTATTGCCTGCCCCCCCCCCCCCCCCCCCAAATCTTTATCGGATTGGCTGGCAATGTTTGCGGTTTGACTATGCTTCTTACGATTATTGTTTTCATTTATGATTATCACAATTATTTGTAGATGTCCCCGTCCCCCCACCACCACCCCACGCATAGCAATTTGGTCATGTGCAAGTGCTCCCTCGTTGCTCCGAGGAAGGGGATACATGATGACCGAGTGCCTGATACGTCATGGATAGCGAGGGTTTCCGTCTTGGGGGCAAGTTAGCGTGTTCGTTGAACCCCCGTCCCGCCCCGCCCCCTCCTCTCCCACACACTGTTCCACATTACTCTCCTCTCCCCCTCCCCTACTACCACTTTCACTCTCCACCCCCTTCCTTCCCCGCCTCCTTCGTGGAAGACAAACGGTATCTTCGCTAGTCACTTGCCGCCCCCCCCCCCCCCCCCCCCCTTCCTTTCCTTCCCTTTGTTCGACCTATCCCCACCCCCCAGTTTTTGTTTTTGTTTTTTTTTTGTAGTGATTTTTGCCCTGCTACAAACTGTTGGCGTGAAGCTTTTATGTTCTTTGTGGAACAATCGCATGTATGCTGTATCATTTTTTTTTTTTAATTCTTTTTTTTGCTCGGAATACTTTATCATTCAGCGCGTGAAACTAATGTTAATTCTTGTTTTTTTTTTTTTTTTTTTTCCAAATGGCAACAAAACCGGTTTCGCTGACCAAAATACAGTGTACGTTTTTTTATATTACGGATGAATTTTTTTTTTTTTTTATACAAAACCCTGCCTTTTCAAGAGAAATTTCTGCGATGATTAGACCGGCAGGCAATGAAAGGCTTTATGGTTATTTCATGCGGAGAAGTTGAACTTGTTCTTTGACCGTGGTCATCGACTGTAGAATGTTGGATGCCAAATCATTTTGCTCTCCTTAACATGGGATACTATGTTCATATTTTGGATTATATTCTTTGTATGCGAAGTTGCCCCCTACTGCGTATGTGGATCTGGGTGTTGGTCTTATTATAATTATCGGCGAGTGCATGTGTCTCCCCCCCCCCCCCCCCCCCCCCCCCCCCTTCATTCTGACATATATTTTACGCTGTACGTACATTTTTCCCCATGTATACACTAGTTACGAGCTTTTGCGGATTTTTTTTTTCCACTTGGAATGGAATTCAGTTTGTTGTTGTTTTTTTTTTTCCTCCTCGATTCATGCATCTCGAGTCATATGGTATTTGTTGACCGACGTGTTTTGCTTGGGATGACAGTTGAAATGATTAAAAATTATTATATATATAAATATATAACAAATAGATGAAAAGGAAAGCTTGCGTGCAGCGTTGGTGTTGATGGAACGTCAGCATTGGTCATTATTGTTGGTGTGTACATTGGACAACTCAGTACTTTGTATTTGCATGGATTATGTCCGAAGGGCAGCCCGTCATCTTGTATGTCTTGTGTTGCACCTTGTACATTGTCCTCTTCTCTGTGAGCCTGTGTTGGTTTAGTGGAAACCATAGCGAAAAAGAGTGGCTCCCCCCTTAAAGATTATTATTATAATTAAACATGTACGAGAGTTTTGTTTTGTTTCTCTCAAAAAAGATAGTAATATTATTGTCCAATCGTCGGCTCAAGTTTAGAACTGGTGTGTGCCTGTCAGTGCGTGTACTTTGGACGGGTATGCTTAGCTCGTGTGAATGATAAGAGAGAAGCGGAGCGCGCGTTTGTGTTGTGAAAATGAGGCGAAGGTGTCTAACGTCCCTTTTCTTTCCTCCCCTCTGTGTGAAGCTGGGAGAAGCAATCGCCAAATTCAGGCAGCCAGTGCGATAGGGAATTGTTTTAGTCGGTACCCGACTTCTCCAAAAGAGAAAGGTGAAACAGTTTCACAGCTCTCTGATGCGAGAACTTCGAAGAAATTGGCGACAACGGGAAGGGGTATATGTGTAATTATTTCTGTTCGAAGTGTACCAGTTCGGTTCTTCCCAGGAACGTTTTACAAAGCAGTGAGTGATCACTATCCATCCCGAAGTCGCTACCCCAATCCCCTTCTCCCCGTTTTCCCTCCCACAGATCCCTTTTACCAGATTTAAGGGGCCTTCAGCACTCGTGGGAAGTAGCACAATGTAACATGAAATCCCTCCCGCAGTTCCCTTTTACCAGATTTAAGGGGCCTTCAGCACTTGAGTAAAAGTACATTTTTTTGTGGGAAGTAACACAATGTAACATGAGACCCCTCCCCCGTCCAAAAACAGAAAAAAAATGTTCATTTTCAGTTTCTTAAAAGAAAAACGAGTAACGACCATTCGTTTAAAAAAATCGTAGCTTTTACGAAAGGGAAAAAAAAAGTAAGCGACTTGTGTACATAATATATGCAAGCGAGAGTGGGAGAGACGTCATTTATCTAACTCTCATGGAAATCAAAATTAGCTCGTAATTTTTGTTTTCGTAGTTTGTTCCAGTGAGCTGTGTATGTGGAACGAGTGGTGGAATTTGTGGGAGATGGAGAACGATTTACACGGGCGGTTTGTTTTTTCCCTTCCCTTTCCGTCGGTTCCCGTTCTTTTGACGTTATATGTATGTATGTATGTCACGTGTAATATGACTGCTGCCCTTGAGGAAAAAAAAAAATAAAGATGCTACGCAATGGCTTTGTATTTTCATCGTACAAAATTTTATCTCTCTCTCCTTTCCCTACCTGTGTGTGTGTGTCTGCCTGTCTGTCTGCTTTTTACTTCAAAAGAAAGCAATTAATGTCAAGACTGGCGGTTGAAACTCTTACTTGTGTACCGTGTTTAAAGTTATTGAACTAAAGCAGTGTATATATGTAACCGAGCATCAATCATACCCATCCATGATGGACATGTAAAGCGCTTACTTTCTGTATGAAAACTTCCGAGTGCAAGCAATAATCCCATTCTTGTAAACTCTATCCACACGACGAAAGACAAACATACCCACGCGGCCAAGGTACATGCACCCACTCCACGTTGCATAAAATGCCTGTAACGTTGCACGGTCTGGCAACAAAAGCGGGTTGTTTATATCGCAAACTTCAGAAGGCGGAAGTGTACGGTGTCGGACAGAAGGCGATGGTATTCCAGTGAGGGGCCTGAAAGGAGAAAGGTCGTTCACAATGCACAGGCCGACAGGACGTGCGGAGATGCCGCCAGATGGAACCGTTAGACCTGAACAGTGTCGGATTCGGCCTCATTGGAGGGACTGGACTTGCCGAAAACTCGGTAGCATGACGCGGCAACTTGAGGCTGCATTCTTTTTTTCACCCCCACCCCCGAGTGATTGTGAAGCCTCGCGGAACAGGCTGTTGAACCGGATTCGCACGCTCCTCGATCAAGTCCTCGAGAGTTGAAGCCTCCTATTTTCGTGCAAGGCCCACGGAACACTTTAGATGGGAGGTTCTTGGAAAGACCTTGAAATTGGTTGTCAGCGCTGTCTGTGTTACCTTGTCAAATTGAAAAATAAGAATCAGAAGCAGGTGGCCATAAAGAAGAAACGCTTTTGTGCCGATGCACTCAGGCCACTCCTTTTAAAGACGACTCCAAAGGTTAGGCGGTTCCTTGGTGCACACCGTGTGATGGGCCACTCACAATGGAACGTGTGCCTGTAGAATGTTGGGATTTCCACGACATTAGACTTTAACATCTTGCACTCGAGGGAGTCCGTGCCTTTTTTTCTGGGATGTTCCACCCAAATACGATTCCTTCGTTGAAAGAAAGAAATTGGTTTTCTTCGTCTGGTTTAGGATTTTGTGGAAAATAGATCCACTCTGTTTGGAAAAAAAAAATTATGGTTTTCTTTTAGATTCACACAACCGGTTTGGACGATGTGACAGTCTCGAATTAGCCCCTTGCGGTCGGCCGGGCTATAAACATTACGAATGAGGAGAATGTACACAGAGCAGTGGAAGAAATACAGAACAGGGTGGCAACCCTGAGAGGCGCCATACATTTTGTTATAATGTCATTATGAAAGCTGCACTGTCCTTTTTTGCAGCAAGTCACTGTCAGATAACATGTGTTTCTAGGGGGGTGGGGTGGGGGTGGGGTTCATGCTCAGCGTTTCTGGCAGATAATGTCGAAATTACACGGCTAGAAAATAATGTCGATCCTCAAAAAAGTCCCATATTTTCAACGACCGAACCGCACGACCGTTACATGAACCTGTCCGTCTGTTGGAATAATTTCCTGTAACCATTGAGTATTTCATTCATACATGTACACACCCTAATACATCCACCCGCAACCCTCTTGCCTCCTCCGCCTACACGCATAACTGATTGCCACAACACACGAATATATACCTTCAAAGTTGGCAAAAGGAACCCCGGCAAAACGGGCCTGTTGATCAATGGGCAGGCACAACATGCTTCTGTTCAACACCGTGTCCGTCCGTGACAGAGATGTGCATAATGACCCTTCTCTCGGTCTTTAAGACATTTGTATCATCCAAATGTATCCAGTTTCGTGTGTGTGTGTTTGAACATGCTAAAAATATCCTCGGCGAATTTTTAGGCGTGTTTGACAATCATGACAGTCTTGCCGATGATACACAGAGTACCTAACAGAAGGGGACAATCATTTAAAAAAGTGCAAATCTAACAATTCCTCATCTTTCTCCACCTTACAATGCGCCCCCCCCCCCCCCCTCCCCAACACACACACACACAACCACCACCACCACCAACACCACTGAGTAACACACACACACACACACACACACACACAACACATTGCAAGTCAACATGTTAGACGGACATACACACAGGAAACCGGGTTGATTCGGTTCTTACCTGCTGGTCAGTGTCAGCGGATGTTTCTAAGCACCTTCTCAGCTGCGATGTACTATACACAGCCCAGCTGACCACAGTAGTCCTTCAAGACCGGCACCACTGCAAAACAATAAACACAATATGAATATCCCCGAGACGTCTACAATAAATTCGTAAATTAGGTCATCGACATACATCTTAAACACAGGTAAGGTAGGCCGTGCTTATGTCGCTGGTCACTTTCCTTATTTTACATTTAGTTTAAAGAATAACAAACATGACGGTACCACAAGAAAATCATGAAAAAAAGATCATAGAGGCATACACTTATAGAACAGTCAGCTCGCCCCACTCTGAACAGTGTGGAAATCATCGCTACCAAGTCGCCAGATTACAACTACGACAAAAGATGGCATGACGGGAAATAACAGAATTAAAAAATAAATAAAAAATAACGAGAAGAAAAGAAGCGTGAAGACCAGTGGACAACAGTAAAAGAAAAGAGGCGGCCAAAAAAGTCGATAGAAAGAGATGACAAGCACCGAATGTTGATGGCTAGGTTACAGTTTGTTTCGATAGGCTGTCTTCCCTGTGTGGGAACTCTATCAAAGGGGTCTGTAGGCACTTGACATACCAGAAGACAGACCGTTAAACGTGGTTATAGTCTTGAACTGTGCCGGAATTAGTGGTAGGGCGTGCAGGATGTGCATCCCAATCCCTGTGACTGTTTTCGTGTGTGTGTGTGTGGTGTGTGTAAAACACGGAGTCGATACTACTAATGGAGGAGTACAAAAGATATGTTAATTTCTGAGAGCCAAAACTCTAGCCGGTGTAGCTCTTGAAGACCTGTCGAGGCGACGTTTTGGAAGTCAGCCCAACACCGCATCCCGGATAAGAGAGAACAAAGGCTACATACCACTTTGAGGTAGCATCAATCATAGGGATGGATAGAACTGATTCTGCTCATTTGCAGGGAGTAAATCCAATTAAGGTTTCGATCAGACGGCTGGAAGCTATCTATGACTTGGACGAACGGTCCAAACAATAAAAACAGCCAGATTTCTAGCTTTTTTTCGAAAGGCCCAAATCTTCCCGATGAAATTTGTCGTTCTCTGCAGATTCCACCCAGGGTGCCTACCGTTCCGCTTGGTTTCCAGAGCGGTCGGTGTTGGCCAGACCCCGATTCGCTCCGAAGCATATCTGGCATGTTCTACATGGTCTTCTCAATAGTTTGTCCTGAATGATTTACATGGGGAAAAATAAAGCCTGCATGCGAAACCTTGAACTATGTCAACTCACGAACTTGAAATCCAGCATGCGGACCCCGATTTTCTTGTGTGTGTGTGTGTGTGTGTGTGCGTGTGTGTGAGAGAGAGAGACAGACAGACAGAGAGAGAGAGAGAGAGTGTGTGCGCGCGTGTGTGTGTGTGTGTGTGTGTGTGTGTGTGTGTGTGTGTGTGTGTGTGTGTGTGTGTGTGTGTGTGTGTGCGCGCGCTGTAGTTATGACGTTAGTAGTCGACCTTGGTGCTGGTAGCCCGCTGGACTGTAGCTCTGTCAACAGAAAAGTTTCAAGTTTAGCATGCAGACTGTTAGGTTATTCATTTGGGAACAGATTGTCCTGATGTTGAACCTTTTCCTAACTGTTGGTTGTTTTCAAATAATTATTCTCTTCAGCGTGTTTTGTTTCAGTTCGATTTAATGAGGCGCGTCTCGACAGGAAACAGTCCGTTCCCTTACAATTTTAATTACGTGAATGTTTACTGGTGTTTCTTTTTCATGTTTACTCCCGTGTGTAAGATGTGTGTGTGTGTGTGTGTGTGTGTGTGTGTGTGTGTGTGTGTGTGCGTGTGTGTGCGAGTGTGTGTGTGTGTGTGTGTGTGTGTGTGTGTGTGTGTGTTGGATGCGTGTGTGTTGTGGGTGTGTATACGTGTGTGAGAGTGTGTGTGTGTGTGTGTGTGTTTTGCTTTCTTGGATTTTTTTTCTTTTCTTTTTTTTTTTTTTTTTTGGGGGGAGGGGGGATGTTACTGACCAGTCTTCTACACTGTCCAATAAGATGTCTTCAAATCATTCGACTATATCTAACCCGAAATCATATTCTCTCTCTCTCTCTCTCTCTCTCTCTCTCTCTCTCTCTCTCTCGTCCGCTTCTACTCCCATCTTTTCTGTGTTACCACACTACCCTCCTGCCCTGTTTTTTTTTTTTCTTTCTTTTTGTTTTAATTTTAGGTCAATGACAACTGTTCAAAGCTAAAAACGACATTATTTCACAGTCAACAAGCACACAGTGCGACAGGTAAACCGATCCTCAAACCATCAACCATCTGTCTTCTTGTTTGTTGCTAGTCCAGAACGGCAAATTGTTGAAAAGATATTACAAGAATGATTTTTTTATCTCTCCCTCTCTCCCTCCCTCCCGGCTAGAACGAGCTTCACCACTGGTAAGGGTTTTTACGTATCCGACCGATTGTAATCCCAGCATTGAGGTTGCCATATTCTGTTTTTCGGAAATGATGTCTATATATACACAACACCAGTGTGTCTATCTATATCTAATGTTCATGTCGTCCATCCCATCGAAACACGAGAACCTGCATGCTGTTCTCCGAAAGATGTAATGGGAGACTTTTTGGGGGCGAGCAAGCTTGTTGTTGCTGTCGTTGTTGTTGCTGTTTTAATGCATGCAGTCATGCACATGATCTCCGTTTATTCAAGCCTCATCCCAAACACTAGCACGGAGACTAGCGTGCGTCTGGCACAAGTTGTTGACCACCGAAGAGAGAATCTTTCCAGACCTGGCTGTCCTGGACTTGATCCAAGGGGCTGACGTCTTACCCCACTAAGCCAACGGCCCCTTTCAACCTTCGCCCCCCCCCCCCCCCCCCCCCCCCCGCCCCCCCCCTAAAAAGGCGTATAAAAACCGCGTCAAATCACAACAAAATCGGACTGCATAACTACAGCCACATCAAAGCCCTCCCAAACCCCGGGATACGCTTCAAGGGGAGGCAAACTGGTCCGTCTAATATCTGATAACCAGAGGCTACAGCTTTCGCTTTTTAATTGTTAGAGACAATTACATTATCCAACATAAACATTTCAAACACAGACAAACAAATTAACACGCAGCTGGCATTCCCCAGGCGCCCAACATACCCACCTCACCCACCTCACCCACCCATCCCCTTTTGCTCTATATCCGTGAAGTTCCTAGGCTCCCATTCCCGTCTCCATCCTCATCTTCATCCTCGCCCCCCCCCCCCCCCCCCCCCCCCCCCCCCCCCCCCCCCCTTCCATGAAAGTGTTCAATTACATTAATGTCCAGTGTGTGTGTGTGTGTGTGGTGTGTGTGTGTGGGGGGGGGTGGTGGGGTGGTGGTGGGTGTGTGTGTGTGTGTGTGTGTGTGTGGTGTGTGGTGTGTGTGCGTGATACAGAAGGGCTCTCGGGAGAACGCAGGTCTCAGAGTTAAAATGAATCTTGAACCCGACGCATGAGTCGGTTCACGAGTGAAGACAACATTTCCAGCCAGGGAAAGAAATTATCGGTACGCACTGAGAGTTATTTCTCGTACGTTGTTGTTGCTGTCGTTAATAAAAATAAAATTCTATAAAATAAATAAAAAGGGGGGTGGGGGGATAAAGTTCATACCACTGAAACTATTCTCATATTCAAAGAAAATGTATGAAAATTAGCAGGTATAATTATTATCAGTTCGTAACGTTACTTTCACCGTGTTTACGTTCCACGGAAAATTTGGTTCTAGTTTTATCAACAACATTCTCAAGGGAAGTAATGGTACGGTCTGAAGTGGGGGTATCGTTCCCAAAGTCTGCTGGAACACAAAACAAACGCGCACGGGGAAAACCAAACTTTGGTGAGGGGGAAGTGTTGCTTAGGAGCTGAAGATGACAATACAGTGTGTTAAACAAGGGAACACACACACACACACACACACACACCGCAGTAGAAAAGAGTAAAGAGTAACACGTTTTTCCAAAAGGAGGGCATGCTCATTTACACTGAAATTCGACATGGGCAGTTCAAGAGTTGTCAGTAATGAATACAACTACCACCACTGTAACTGCTACTTCTGCTGCTCCTTAATGTCCGCCATTAAAACAATACAGAATTAAATTCAGACTCTCTCTCTTTCTCTCTCTCTCACGAGTTTGTCACGAGGCCTATGACGATTGACCCATCTAGGGTGGTGGAATTATTCATTTATTTATTGTCGTTGTTGTTGTTGTGTATCCGTCCCTTAATGTGGCTTGTGGTGCGTTTGCACCTTAATGTCGTTCAGCTCAGGTTGGGTTTACTTTCTCTCTCTCTCTCTCTCCAATTCCACTGCCCGTGCAATTCATCCTGCAAGTTCACGGGTGGCTGGTACCTTTCGCTTGAACTGGCTGTCTCTATCGGCCTCTCGCCTGTTTTTTACCTGCCGCACGTGCATCATTCCTCTTAGGCTTGAGGTATTCTCACTGTGACGTAGCGTGGCATGTTGGCTGTCATCGTTTAGGCAGGTTTTCTCTTCACTCGAGCGGAAGATGTCTCTGGGAGCGCCTGCTCCGGTTCTGGTTCTTCACCACTCGTCGAAGGTACGGTCGGTACCTTCATTCCTACAGTCGGCCTGTAGGGGAGGGACATCACGTCATCTCTTTTCCGCATCTGCTCTGCTGTCCTCTCGACTGGACAGAGGGTAGAGAGTCGCTTGACCCGCCACTTGGGTCAACCACGGGTAGCTGGTAGCATCAGTTTCGTGGTTTGTTTGTTGTTGTTTTTTTTTTTGTTAGCCGGCTAATTCTTCTCTTTTGCGCAATTTCTTTTGGTTTTCAAAATTATAAAGAAATATTGTTTGAGACCATTTTTTTCTGGTTAATTCAATCTTTAACTGGCCAGTCAATTATATCCAAAAGTCTTTCTCCTTTTTATGCATCTGGTGATGCGGTAGTCGGTGGGTGATGGGGAGAACCTGGTGATTCAGGGTTGGTACTTGCTTGGTCTCGCTCGTCCGCCCCTGTCACAATCACGGTCTCTTATTCTTCGGCCACCGTCTGTTTGTGTGTGCATGGGGAACGAGTGTTTTAGTTTGCGAGCGTGCGTACGCATGATTAGTCGTTTGGATGCGTGGTTGGAGAATTGTTATTTTTGAAATATTATAAAATGTGAGGATAATCGTGCCATTGAATTATTATTTGCAAATATGGTGGCAGTTATAAAGCAATGGTTGCCGTATTAGTTCAGTTCTAAGAAAGGAAAATGTTGAACGTGAGTGAGGGAAGGATGAAGATATAATTGCTGTTCGTTTGTTTAGCTGTTAAAGGTCTACTTTAGAGGTTTTCGATAATTGGTCGCTTATGCAGAAATATGAAATGTTTGATTATTGGTAAAATAAACATCCGATTTGCTCCCGATCACACGAAATCGATCCGCGAAAGTGTGCATTTTCACTGTAATCAAGAAAAGGGAGGTAATCAACTAATCTTGGCATGGCTTAACTCTTGGATATGACGTCAAACTGATGGACAGCGATGGCGACAGAAAGCGATTCTGATGGTTCTTGCACGTCTTGCTCGAACTTAATTTATCATGTGAAAGCAGTGACTATGATTGCGACAGCCAGTGTGACTTGGAGATGTTTCTGCAAGGCCTTTACCTTATCAGTTTGAACGGATGGTTCCGAATTCGAAGAAGAAAGTGTGGCAGAAGGAGATGATCACGATGATGTTTTCGGACTCAGTCGTTTCTCCTCTCAGAGGTAAGTGAAGTAGGCTAAGAATTAAATTATTATTAATATGTCATATATCATATCATGGCGCATGCTTTAAATAGCCCTTTGCCTGCTCTGTAGGACAACTTTTTTTTATTTTTTAATATTGACTTTTTTTTGGACGGATAGATTTCAGTTTAAATTAGATTGTGGTTGTTGGCAAGCCAAAAGATTTAGAATAGAAGTCGTGCAAGCAGGCCTATCTAAGCGTTTTTATTTATTTATTAAAAAAAAAATATTTGCAAGTTATGTGTTGTCTCTAATCATCATGTGTCATTGTCTGTGCGACCATTTACAAGTGTGTAGCACTAGGGGGTGTGTATAAATGTTTTAAATCACAATTAGTAGATATGATCTTTAATCCACTAAGCTGGAACATTTCTAGTTAAAGAAAAAGGCAAAGTTGTGTTACTTATTTCTCAAAGAGTGATTTTAAAAAAAAAGTGATACATGCAAAGAAAATAATGATATTACCGAGTGTTGTTGCTATCAATATTCATGGTGTGTGATTAAATTCAAGTGTGTGCTGTGAGTCGTTATTGCATGCGTACAGTAATCTCTGCACATTGCTGGACTTAGAGAATATTTTCAAAACATGTTAATTTTATGCTGTTGCCCTGGGCATGCATGTAAGTTGGCTGAAAGTATGTCAGTGTTGGTTAAAACAAACACTATAATAATTCATACTAACTCAACTGTAGTGTAAATGTATTCATTTCATGACAAGCTTTTCTTCAATTTTACATGTGATTGTGATAAAAAAAAAAAGTGTATGCTTGCTGTGTAATAAACCATTTGTTCAGTGACATTCTTATGAGACACATGGGTATGATGATGATGGATGGAGGAATTCAGGCTCTATATTATTTGCATTTGCTTGCTCAGTGACTTACTAGTTGCTAGTTGATTACCCAAAAGTGGCATTTATGTTCTTAGTATGAATTTCCTTCATACTTTGGCCATCAAATCATTTTATTTATTTTGGCATCAAATTTCATTTATAGCGTGTGGAATTGTTCACTGTATTCAGTGAATGGCAGGACTGCAATCATGCAAGCCATATTAACAAGACCAGCTATTGATTGCAGTCTAAGGAAGAATAATGTTCATGCAATCAGTATTAAGCTTTTGCACAGTCTCCAAGAAATCTTTTCAGCTATTACTTGATCACACATGGTGCATCGTTGCCCTAAAGTTCTTAGGTAACATATTGTGTGAAAACATGCATGCAATCTAAGTTCATAGGTAACATATTTGAGTGATATATACATGCAATCTTTTTAGCTATTACTTATCACACATGGTGCATGGTTACCTAAAGTTCATATCTATTATCTGACATTATATGGGGATCCATGCATGCAAAGAGTCCACATGACACATTCTGTACACAAAAAAGAAAAACTCTTCCCCACCCACCCACTCTCCTTCCCAGTTCAAGTGCACAAGTTTATTACATAAAATATAAAATATTTCTACTCTGTCAGACATAAAGTTCCTATGTTTAACTGAAGTCTTTGACATACTACCCGCTACACTGTGTCACAGACTTCTGTTCTTGGCACCAATCACAGGTTTCAAAGCAAACAAAGAAGTGAATGATATTTTTTACTTCACATTTTTACTTCACATGAACTGATGAAGTACAAATACATAATACATTTTCTTTGGCAAAAAATGAAGAAAACCTTGCTAAACAAATGCATGTGCACATGTGTGTGTGTGCGCAAGCCACACACTACATACACACACACACACACACACACACACACACACACATATTTTAAATTTATTAATATTATACCTGCCAACTACCATCTGCTTGACAACTGGTTATTTACATGTGCCACATCATGATGATCATGCAAATGATCATCACACAACATTCTTCTGCATCAGGTGGTACTGTCTCCTCACGTGTCTCAGACAATATCTCAGCAATCATCTGCAAATGGTAATTGTTTTACATTTACACTTGCAGCCCTGCAGGGTTCAGAGGTATCAGTTAAAGGGAACTGCTTAAAATTCAGTGAAGAAATACTATGTATCATAATGAAAACAGAGTAGGTAGTTGATCATCTGCACCAAAGATATAATTTAAAATGGCATCACACTTTCAGCATTTATCAACGCAACAACAGAAACAACAAAGTTAACCTTTGGGAATTTACTGCCATGAAAGTCGATGGAAAAAAAAAACTTGATAGAAAACTACATAAAAGCGTTCTATAACATTAGGTGAGATCATATTACATCAATAACAAAGAAAAAAAGATTCAAATGCAGTATCTTTTGTCTTAATTTTTTTTTAACACAATGGAAACATCAAAACCCACAAATTGCCTATTAATGATGCAGTACTAATACAATTTAACACTTATACAATGTAACATGCAAGTCACACACACACACACAGAGTAATATCATCTGGCGATGAAAAGACATTAAACAAACCTTGAACACACACACAGCACTTAACACACACATTGGCATGTACACAACTTTCCCCCTGGCAAACTGTCATGCTCACCACACCACATCACATCACTACCACAAACATGACAAGGGCACATGATGTTGGATCACATCTGTTTTAACACTGCATTGTCATTTAATTCAATGATACACTACAGTGTGAAATGTACACATGATTGTTCTGATTCATTTGAAGTACCTATACTTTTGCTAGTTTAGCTGAACATTGCATGTCACTATCAACTATGTACACACTACACATGTGATACTGTTTCACTATCAACTATGTACACACTAACACATGTGATACTGTTCAATAAAACAAGGACTTACTCTTTGGCGTTCCCTTTTCTGATAAGTCCTTCACGCTGTTCACACCTTTCAGTACACTCGTTGAGCACACAGGTGCTGTGAGAGCTGCTGTGGTCGTGGTACATGTTGCTGATGCAGACTGGCAGTTTGATACAGTGGCTGTTGTGGTAACAACTGTTGAAAACTGGGTTGTGACTGCCAAGCGGTGCGGTTTGTGGATTGTGGGCACAGCCCTGGGAGTAACATTCTTTTTCTTTTTCATCTGAAGCTACCTAGCAGCGATAGCTGGCAGGGTAGCAATCAGGCTCAAAATGAAGATGACACACGGCCGGTTCCTGTTTGGTGTGCAAAGGAAGGTCCGAAGTTGGCCGGCATGTTTGCACGAACTGAATCACTTCTTTCGAGTATCTGGATCAGATGGAAATGTGTGCAAGAATATCCATCTCCTGCTGAGCTGTTGCACTCGCCTACAGCACAATATCTGCCACACTTTCGTGACTTCTTGGGCTGTGGGGGATCGCAACTCACGTTGATTTCACTTGGCGTTGCCATGTTGTGTAGGTCACGGCTGACGGCCAGTCCATCAGTTGACGTCACGGTTTTCGGTGTACCGCGCGGGGTTTGAACAGGTGTGCAATAGTCGTTTTTTATCAATTAAATTCTTCCGGCGATTTTAAAAAAAAAAATGAATACCACTCTGAAGTTATATGATATGTAGACCTGTTTTTAACAAATTATCGAAAATCTCTAAAGAAGACCTTTAACGTAATCTCTTACCTGCTTCGTGTGAGGAGACCTTTAGCGAACATTCCTCATTTGGTTTGTTTACTGTGTTATGCTCGGGTCTGTGTTGAGCCGATGTTACTAATGTATTCAGCAAACACCTCCCCTCGCCCACCATGCGAGTGGCCGTTAGGATTAAGCAGCAAATTTCAGACCGTACTGACTGCGGGGTTCCAGTACCCTTTCTTCTTTCCTTCCAGTTCCTTCCGTGTTCTCTCCTCCCGGGGGCTTCACCCGAAGCTTGCGCTGTTGGTGCCACGCAGTGAGAGGAGCACGTGGACCTTGCTGGATGGTCCTAACCCTGTCCAGGACTTTCCGCAACAACGCCTCGTCCCACGGGAGGCGTTCTCCACTGTCCACGGACCTCCTACAGCGCATGCGACCGGTGTGGTTAGCTCTGTGTCGTGCCATTTGGGGGTGTGTGTCTGTCAAGGGTGTCGGCCTTGAAAGACTATTCAGGAACAGACCCGGTTTGGGGCACCTGAGCCGACCCGATACTCTCGGAGGACTTTGGAGGGACAGGGGTGTGGGGGAACCACATGAAGCACGGAATGGAATGTGTGTGTTGAAATGATTAATTGTGATTGTGCATGTTGTGTGTGTTGGAATGCTTGTTTGTGACTGTGTATGGTGTGTGTGTTGAAATGCTTAATTGTGGTTATGCATGTTATGTGTGTTGGAATGCTTATTTGTGATTATGTGGGTGTCGGTATGAATAAATGGTGTATTGTATTGTAATCTTTCTTGTGTGGTCTCTTGCGAGGCGTGTGAGGTCAGTCACTCCCTTCACTCCCATCTAGACCGATCCTGTCAGGGCAGACCTCCAGGGGTCGGTCGTGACACACTCACACTCTCTCTCTCTCTCTCTCTCTCTCTCTCTCTCTCTCTCTCTCTCTCTCTCTCTCTCTCTCTCTCTTCGTCCCACCCTCACACTTTACATTGAAATTACTTGGGCATTGACGCCGAGCTCTTGCAAAACATTTGACAATCAGAAAGTGTGTGTGTGAGGTTTTTTTTTCTAATCTAGAGATACTAAATGTGCATTTTTCTGCTTTTTACGCAAGAAGTTAATAGCGAACAAACATTAAAACTGAGGGAACAATGAAACATCTCCCACTTTTTGTTTTGTTTTGCTTTTCCTACGTATTTCAAGACCATTTCCTTCGGATTTCCATACACTATTGTAAAAAAGAAAAAAGAAAAAAAAAAAAAACAATAATAATTTCATGGAGAATTGAAACTAAAACTAAAGTCTCCGTACAATTTATGTGAACGGAACATATAGGAGGGGACAACTCTGTCACGAAGAGTGGGGGAGAGGGAAGAGGTTGCAGCAACAAGGCTGACGGGAGGGGGAGAAGGGGGCGGGGGGAGAGTTTAACCGATATTCCTGGACGCCAGCATAACTCGGTGGATCTTTTGTTAATCGGTGTGTGTGCGTGTGTGTGTGTGTGTGTGTGTGTGTGTGTGCGCGCGCGCGTGCGTGCGCGTGTGTGTGTGTGTGTGCGTGTTCTTTTCTATTTTTCTCCTCTTCTGATAGCATTTTATATGTTATTAAATCCTATCATTCTCGCGAGTTCAATTTCGAGCACTGCAGATGGCAGTGAAAGAACAAAACAAAACAGGAAAATACAAAACAAAAACAAAACCAAAACAGGAAAATACAAAACAAAAACAAAACAAAAACAGGAAAATACAAACAAAAAAACAAAAACAGGAAAATGAAAATGTATTTTAAAAAAGACAAACATAATTGCTTGTGGCAGTTACAATATGAAACACCGATATTAAAACGACTTGTTCGGCAGCCATTCGGACAATAAACGGGGCAAAAACAACAGCCACTGCGCCCGTTACGATCTCCTCTCTCCCAAAAAGACCCACTTCCCACTGATTGGGAACGAAAACGGGTTGCAGGGATTCAGTTTGATGCGCCATCACAACATACAGGTGAAGGCAGAGAGTCGTAAAACATTTCAGTCACTGTATGTCGCCAAAATTTTTAAGAAAACGGATAAAAAGAAAGAAACGGGCGCAGAGAATAACTGCATCTTTCGATTATCCAAACAGCCGGCAGTAAACGTTTTGAAACAATCCGAAACGTTCCATCCTTACTTAACATGACAGTATGCACATTTCCCATCGTTATTTCGGTGGGTTAACGCACGTTTATGTGATAGTTTGAGCTTAAACACGTACATCCGTGTGTTTGATTGCTTGTTTTGTTTTGCTTCGCTTTTAATCGTTTTACTTCACTCGCTTAGTTAGTTCATTAGACAGCTAGCTGCAAGTATCTTATCTTTGTTTCTTCTCTGTTGTGTCTTTATTACTTGACATAAACAGCGATGTATACAGGGAAAGGTGGTGGGGAGAGTGGGGAGGGAGGAGGACGGTGCATGTTCCTACCTCTGAACGTTGTCCAAGACACCAGACAGTATGATGAGATTATGGCCTTCTGCCCTCATAGGGCTTTCGAGGTCGGCCGGGCTATTAAGTGTTGTCTGAGCACCCACTCACCCACCACCCACTCACTCACTCTCTCAAATCTAAGTGTATTCCCTCAATTTTGAAATACTCACAGATAGACGGACTTCATATACAACCTTCTGGGGAAGCACTTTCTAGGAAAACGAGAAGGAATGTACAGCAGTTGTTTCACCTACCTATCTCATTCCTTTTCAACAATGCGCCTTTGGCACATAACGGCTAATCACGTGTTACAGAGTAATATCACACCTGTCGCTGCCACGCACCTCGGAGTACTCTGTGCAAAAACCTGACTTTTGGCTGTCCCGTCGCCCAACCACCCATCACACAGACATATCGGGACCTAAAAAACACTCCGAACCCTAACCTTAGAAGAAAAAAAAATAAATAAACGAACAAATGAATACGTCAATAATGCCTAACAAACGAAAACACTTCCGTGCAAAAGTACCATGGGGAAAAAAAATGTTGCTCAAAAATCATCAGAAGTAATAACTTTCTTTCCAAAAGACCAGGTTTTGCTTGAAACTACTGCAAAGTGATGCGACCGCAGTCGGCAATTGAGCCAAATTTTAAAATCACTTGAAATAACTCCACCAGTTAACAACATGGACAAACGCATTACAAGACAAAACACGACGCGTTTCGACCTCTTAGGTCTTAGGCAAGATAAGCAGCACTCAGGACAACGAAAATGAAGAAAGAGCCATCACTGATCTGGTCAAATTCAGCGCAAGATGGGCGTTGAATGTTTTTTTCTGCCATTACTGCATGAAAAGCGACTCAACAGATATTTCATGGTTTATTTTTTTGTTTTTTTCACTCTGCCACTTTAACGTTTAGATTAGATTTTTCAGAACTGTGCTTGGTAATTTCCCAATTAAAAATCCTCCTCCCAACCCCACGCCTCCCCTCCCTCGTCTCCTCCGAAGATGTCTAACGTTATAGGCGTTGTTTATATTGGTTTCACTTTCAAACAAAGAAAAAAAACCCTCTTTGTCAAAGACTATTCCCTAGAACACTTATCTGCTGCTAAACAAGATTACCTCCCGAATGAAGAAGCTCCCACCCCACCCCACCCCACCCTTTATATTCCAGGTTTTTTTTTTTCTTTCAAAGAATTCTTGGAGGTCAACCGACACATGTGATGCACTAGGCCTTTTTTTGTTCGTGTCAAGGGGTGCAGTGGAGCGAGAACGGTGTCAGAACGTCTGGTGGTCGTTTGCCAATGGTTCCCTGTTGATACACTTGCCACGAAGAAGTCGTAACACACATACACGCACACACAAATGAAACAAAAGTGTTTGAAGCCATGCATTGCTTTACCTCGACAAGGCACAAAGTCGGAATACATGCACGTGTACATTGATTGTGCCGAACTGCCGCCACCCCTCCCTTGTCTCCCCTCCCTCACCTTCATACCAAGAGAGAGAGAGAGAGAGATCCACACACAGAGACACACAGAGAGTGAGAGAAACGTGTCATTTTTTTACCTGAAACAGCGGTGGCTCAATCTGCACTTTATACATTACATCTGCCACGCAATCCCCCCCACCCCAACCCAACCCATCCCTCTCCCTCGAATCTGCATGTATTGTCTGGGGAGCATCAACTCACAGCCGAGGTCAAGATTTGTTTTTACCAACGAGCATCTCGAGTAGTATACACAACCTACTCGGAAGACCGCGGAACTCTGCTCTCGCCTTTTGATCCGGATCTTCACCAAAATGTAACCGATTTTTTTTTTTTTTTTTTTTGTAGCATGAGAAAAAAACCAATCTGAAGATGGGCTTAAAAACCTTGGTTTATTTACGAGTTGAAAACAAAATCTTTTGGGGGGAAGAGTTGAGTAATAGTGTGTATGCATGTCGCTTCCCATATACTGTTTTGTAACCTGTTCTTGAAGGTACCGAATGTCAGCAATTATATCACTAGATAAGATAATGTTGCTTATAGCCCAGCCGACCGCAAAGGGCCACATCAGGACTGTCACCACGTTAAAATCAACTCACCAGTCATTTAAAAAAAAAAAAAAAAAACATCCTTCACACATCTCTTTAAATGACATCGTCTTGAAACGCACCAGAACTTCGTTAAAAATCTTTCTTCCGTAAAATCTTAAATCTGATGAAAAATGTTAATCTCTCTCAAAAACTCAAGGATCACGTCAGGCGGGACATCCTGAACAGGATCTTCATGGACTCCGCTGTAAAATGTTTGTGTCTCACATCGTGCAAGTCCCAACACTCTAAAAGAACATGTTTCATTGTGAGTGGCGCATGACATGGAATGCACCACGGAGCTTCTTCACTCTTTAAAAGGTAAGAATGGGTAAAATACGAATGGCCGGTGTGCAGCCGGCACAGAACCGTTTCCTCTTTACGACCACCCGACGTAGATGGGAGGAAGTCCTTAAGGTTTGAACGGATCTGAAAGAGTTTGTTACTCGTCTGTGTGTTCCAATCCTCCTGCCAGAGGTCTCTCACATAATCGTTAATTTTGGGTTTCACATCTGAGCAGGGGATATAAATGTTGGACAGTTTCTCTCTTGTGGCGTTCTTGGCTAAACGATCAACCATTTCGTTCCCGCCGATGCCAACATGCCCAGGAACCCAAGCAAGAGTAATGTTGTAACCGTCCGCTTTCAACTTGCTAAAAAGTTCAAAGAAATGTAAAAGTTCTGGATGCTAAAGGGTTGCGGCCAGCTATGGCCTCCAAAGCTGACAGCGAATCCGACGAACCAGAAAGTCCCTCTTCGTAGATTGTGAGATTATCTTCAAAGCCAAAACCCAGAGCAGTAAGTTCAGCAGAATAAGACAGAAGCATCTGAATGTATATGTTCCAACAGTATCTGAGGAGCCCAGGGCAGTAGGCTGCACAGGCCACTCCATCTTCAGACTTGGAACCGTCAGTGAAAACTTTCTGATAGGATGGGAATTTGGAACAGAGGTCAGCATACAATGCCTTGTACGCCAGAGAGCTGGTAGACTCTTTGCGGAAAAGCTGCAAGATCGAAACGAATCTCTGGTGTGAAAAAGGTCCAGGGAGGTTGATCCGGAAACTTGGAAAAATCGGACACAACTCCTAGGTCTAGACCTGCATTCCGCACGTGAGGCCGCTACGAAGACCAAACGGGGAGGCAGGATTCTGCGGTTCTGACAACAGTCTGATATAATTCAAAGACAATTTCAACCTGCGGTTGGACAGTGAAGGTTCACCTGCCTCTGCGTACAGGCTGTACACGGGGGTGGTGCGGAATGCTCCAAGACAGAGACGAAGCCCTTGATGTGGATAGGGTCCAAGAGTTTGAGGTAAGACGTTCTTGCAGAGCCGTACAACAGCACAACCCGAGTCCAGTTTGGAACGGACCAAGGCTCTGTAGAGGTGCAGCAAAGTTTCTTATCAGCGCCCCAGTCGGTGTGCATTACGACCCGCAGAATATTCAGTGCTTTCTGGCAAGCAGTATTGAGGTTTTAATGTGGCTGAGAAAGTTCAGTTCCTGGTCAAAAATCACTCCTAGAAATCTAGCCTCTTTGACAGCTGGAATGGAGATTTCCCGACTTGAATTTCAGGATCTGGAAAAAAATGAGGGAAATTATGGAAGTGAATGCACTGTGTCTTTGTAGGAGAAAAGGTGAAACCGTTTTCATCCGCCCACTGATGAATTTTGTCCACACAAAGCTGGAGCCTGCGCTGGATACTGGGGTACAGGCTTCCAGTTGCGTAGACAGCAAAATCATCCACAAACAATGAGCAGTCTGAACCCTGCTGAACTGATTTAACAATGTTGTTGATCTTGATGCTAAAGAGGGCAGGAGACAGTATGCTCCCCTGTGGAACACCCAACTCTCTGCTCGTGAACAGAGAGAGTGGTGCCAACCCGGACCTGAAACTGTCGTTCTGCCAAAAAATGTTGTATGAAAAGCGAAGATGACCTCGAAAAACCCAGATCATGGAGATCATGAAGTATCCCCGACTTCCAGTGGTATCGTAGGCCTTCTCCAAGTCAAAGAAAATTGCCACTGCATGCTGTTTGTTCAGAAAGGCGTTCCGAAGTGTGATTCCAGACGAATCAAATGGTCAACTGTAGTCCGATGTTTGCGGAAACCACACTGTTCTTTCGCCAAAAGGCCATCGGTTTCGAGTTTCCACATGAGCCTAGCATTGACCATTTTCTCCATCAATTTACAGACACAGCTGGTCAAAGCTATGGACGGTAGTTTGATGGGTTAGAAAGACCTTTTCCAGGTTTGGGAATGGGAATAATGAGAGCTTTTCGCCAAGAAGGTGGAAAGAAACCAGTAGTCCACACATGGTTGTATACATGTAGCAGGATGTTCAGACCTATTTGCGGAAGATGTTTCAATAGTTGATAATGGATTTCATCTATACCTGGAGAGGAATCGCTGCAAGAGAGTAAGACAGATTTCAGTTCGTTTAACGTGAAAGGAAGATTGTAGTCTTCCATGTTGTCTGACGAAAAGTTGCAGGGTGATTTTTCTTTAAGGCTTTGTTTTTGACAAAACTGGCTGATTTGTTAGAAGATGGAGGAATTCTTTTCAATGGTTGAAGCAAGCAGATTAGCAACTGCTTTCTTCTCTGTTATTAAAGAGTCAGCAAACTTGAGATGGTTCACAGTGGGACAGGTGTTCTTCCCTTGATTTTCTTAATTTTCCGCACTTTTTTTCTTGGAAGTTTTCGATGTCAGCCTGGAGCAGAAGCTTCTCCAGGACCGACGTTTACTGATTTTAAAAGTGTGTCTCGATTTGGCACGGAGTTTCTGAGGGGCTCGAGCGTTGGGACCCGAAGGTCGTTGGTATACCCGACGCTGAACCCGTTTCGAATTTTGGAAAATTTGTTGGCAGTCTGAATCGAACCAGGGTGTTTTTGGCATCTGGAGTTTGTCGGAAGACACTGGAATACAGGCTTGAGCACATTTGATCACAGAGTTAGTCAGAGATTCTGCTGGGTCCGGACTCTGAAGAAAATCAGTGTCCTGGAATTTCTTAGAAATAGTGGTTGCAAATAGATCCCAGTTTGCTTTCTTATAATTTAGATTGTTGAGAGACAAAGACGTTTTCGGTTATTACGGGTTGTAAAAGGACAGGGAAATGGTCACTTCCGTGCAGATCGTCATGGACAGACCACTCATAGTCCAGGACCAGCGAGGGGTCACAAATCGACAAATCTAAACACGAAAGTGAACCTGTGGAAGAGTGGAGGTAAGTTGCAGATCCGTCGTTCAGACAACACAAATCCAAATCCGAAAGGACATCCTCAATAAGCAGACCTCTGGATGACAAACTGACACTACCCCAAAGAGGATGTGACCGTTTTAAAGTCACCCAACAGCAAAAAAGGTCGAGGAAGTTCTATCAGACTGACGAGGTCCTGACGACAAACCGGACAGAAGGTGGTAGATAAAGAGAACAGATTGTCACAGTCTTGTGGAGAGTGACTCTCGCAGCTACAGCCTGAAGGGAGGTAGTCAGAGCGACAGGACTATACAGCAGATGTTTTATGTATGAGAAGGGCAACACCGCCCGAAAAGTCGCAACGTGGATGGTTGTGCAGGTTTAGAAAGAATATTAAAGCCAGAAAGAGTGAAGGTCTTCTGGCTTTGAATTTGAGTTTCCTGAAGAGCCACGACGGAAGGTTGATTAGATTGATACAGAAGCTGCAGCTCCTCGAAGTTGGAATTTAGTCCACGGATATTCCAATGGAATATTGTACTATCCATGCTGCAGAGGGCGAAAAGGAGAGAGATCAGGTCATCTCCTCATCAACGTCTGCTTCTAATGGTGTAAATTTATTTGAGAGTTGTACCGGACTGTTTGCATCTTCAGACCTGCTGGGAGAATTGCCAACACGTGAAGAAGGTCTGGATTTGGGAGACGTGGAGGTTTCTTCCTCATCTCCACCATCTCCACACTGGGTTTTAACTCCCTTGCCCGCACGGGCACTGTACAGAGGAGTTCGAGGCGGGTGAGCTGGTTTTTTAATCTGCCCAGCAGCAGATGTTGTAGACTGCTGGGCAGTCTGAGGGGTGGCGGATTTTTTGCCTCCACCAGGGGCATTCACTTTGGGTTGGAGGGTGGTGGACCTGCTTCCACCAGAGTTTACAAGTCTTCCTTGCAGTGTTTTTGAAAAAATAAATTCATCAGTCTGGCAGCAGACTGACGAGTTGGGAACTGTTTTTACGGCCGAAGCATATGAAGAAGCTGTTGGCGTCTGACTGCCAACAACCTGTTTCCGGGCCTCAAAAAAGGAGATTTTCTTTTCAGTTTTTATTCTTTGTATTGTGGATTCCTGAATCCAAAGAAAGCAGTTTCGTGAAGAGGAGGGATGGTCGCCACCGCAGTTCGCACAATGTGCCGGATCTTTACACGGCCCATCATGGGTTGCCTTGCAGCAAACACCGCACACCTCCTGCCCAGAACAGCGGTCTCTGACATGGCCAACCTCTGGCATCTGAAGCACCTCAACGGGGACGGAACATATAACTGAACTCGAACATTCAAGTAACCGACTTTGATGACCGGAGGCAGCACAGGGTTGCAGAATGTCAGAAAGAGGGGGTTGGTGGCTACTCTTTCTGCACCTTTTTTTACCTTCACCCTATGCACCTCCGTCACAACCCTGGGACGCCAGTTCCGTCTTTATCTCCGCCTCCGAGACACCTGTCAAATCTCGGCATCGAATCACCCCTTTGGACGAGTTCAATTGTTTATGGGAGCCACCGGATCTCCCTGTCCACGAGCTTTGTTGCCCTCAGCAGCTGTTCGACTGTTTTTTGGATTTGCATTGAACCAGAAATGAACCATTCCGTATCCTTTTGATGGACTGAGGTCACCGCTAAACCTTGGAAGCCCTTCTGGATAGCGAAAGGACTCAGAGCTGAAATGGGTTTTTCCTGCTCCGTCCATTCCATCACGAGCCAGAAGCCCAGAAACCTGTCCTCTGTCTTACCTCTATGTCCGAGTCCACTATCAGATTGAAAGTCCCCTGAAATAGGGATGCTGCCTTCCTCTTCTTTTTTTGGGGGGATGTTTTTAGAAAAAGCCATGATTTTGTTATTATATTTCATCTCTCCCTTACCCACCCACCATGGAGTCCAACTAAGGGGCCAGGCCCAAGAACCATGTCTTGACCCCTTCCAGGCTTCAGGAGAGACATACGACAAACAGAACGCTACTACCCCTATCCCCCTGATCATGCTCAACTCCGGAACAGAGAGTCGAGCACTGCAGGGGTTCACTTGGCCAGCAGGGGAACTGCCTGTCTTGACCCAGCCCCAATAAGGGGAGCCGATTAGTACACCCGGGCCAAAGTGTACTCCCTGTCTAGGAGAGGTCCGAGCCAAAGTGATGTGTTGAGAGCACCGGCCTCCTCAAGCACTGGCCCTCTCAATCACCAGGATCTCATCCCCTCCGACACAGGTCGCACCGCACGGCAAACGCGGCGGATCTTAAGGAGACCACAGAGAGAAAAAGAGTGTGGAAAAGAAGACTTGAAGGGAGACGAAGATAGAAAAGGGCCAAATAAGAAAGGCAGAAAACAAGAAAAGGAGAAAGGCGGGTTACTCTTAGTCAGGATCCTCACCCTTAGCCTGTCTGACATGGGAAGCCCTACCAGGGGCATCAACTCCTTACCACGTTACGCTTAGGCCAGGCAGCATCTTAGCTTCTCAGGCCTAGAAGCAGTTTGAAAAAACCAGCCTATCTCCAAGTATTGATGCCCCCGCCAGCAACGCCTAAGGGATCACAGGACCACGCAAGCCCTCCGACCACGTCAAGGTTGCAACCCCCGAGGGAATTATATCACTAGAAAAGTGTTCATATGCTATGAAAACGCGTCACTTCATACATAAGGAAACCTTAAAATGAGACAGAGAACACTAAATAAAATTTAAAAACAACAAAGAAGAATGGTATCTCTGGGTCCCAGGATAAGACAACGGCACGACCATCACTTCAAGCCTATGCGACTTACAGCACCAATTCACTTAACACAAATACAGACATAAAAGGACACAGAACAAGCTATACATATCAACCTGTACGATCAGTAAGTTTATACATGGTTATCAATTATTCTGTGTTCAAAGACTATTCATAGTAACAATTCATCTACAGTCAATAACTTCAGTCGTAGTCATCGCTTATATCACCTTCAGTCTCCATGTTCAGTGGAGCATTGTAACGATGTTACCGGACGGTTTCCACACAAAAATTCACTGCATTCGTCCATTGGCCATACTGCATCTTCCCACCCAGTTTCGTTAACATAGGTTCAGTAGTTCTGGCTCATGCTGACACACACCACACACACACACCACACACACACACACACACACACACACAGGCAAGAAACATAACCAGTATAGAATCCAAGACGACAGCCTGGCATCCGAGACTAAAAGGCAAGAAATCGACTCTACATGTGCACTTCCCCAAGCTATTTTCAAGCGATTTGAAACCATCTATCGCCGACCACTCATTTATATAACTGACATGCATAAAGCACCTGTGGTACATCTTTGTGTAAACTCATAGTAGTCTCCTTTAGACAGCCAGTTCCATACAGGCAAGAACTCACCAGTGCGACGTTCCGGCATCTTCAGTGACGTGTCTGCGTTTTCTTTACTTTTTATACTCCCAGTTCTTAGAGAACAGGGAGTACTTTACAATGGGAACGAAGAAAAGCTGTCTGTGTGTCTGTCTGTGCGTCTGTCCGTGGTCAAAATGGGTTCCGCTCGCTCCAGACAGAACTACTGGGCCGATCTTTCCGAAAATGTGTACGTATGTTCATTATGGGTCACGGATGATGCCCGATGTTTTATTTTACCAGAATAGCCGTTACTAACAGCTATAATGACCCAAAACGTTTTTGTTTTTGTTTTTTTCTTTGTGGAATATCTCAGAAAGTACTTGTATTCAAGATAAACAGGGAGTACGTTTATATGCTTTGCATCTTGTTTTTCTTTCTTTGCTGTCCCATCTCCTGTGCGCCATCTACCTCGGTGACACTGCACCCACGCCGCTCAATCCGACCCCCCGTCCACAGCCACAACCCGGGCCGTGTCACCGCAGCTCTCACCATCGGCAACCCACAGGGAGCAGTCAGTGTCAAGTTGTCAGGAGGCAACCCATCGGAGGAGACACTGCGCTGCTGCCGAGTCACTTCGGTGGAGTTCAGTGGTGCCTGTTCTGATCCAACTTACGCACGACACCACCTCCTAAGCCCCTAGTTGCGGAACCGGCGTTGGCGAGCTCTCCCTCCAGGGGGGCACCACCATGTTCGTCAACGACAGCCCCACATGAAATTGCCAATACCGGTGACCTCGACAGAATTAAACAAGGCCACAGACGTGGAGAGGATATCAAAACCGAGGTCATTAGCGCAGGGCATGAAGTGTCACAGAATTTGAGTTTTTTTTTTTAAATGCTGATCGATGAGGATGAGGATGGAAATGTTACAGATTTCTATTCCGGTCCAACAATGATGACAGGGCTTTACCCTGCGCTTCCTTTCATAATACATCCCGATGTCAAACAGGCCCGAGAGATACAGACACCTGCAGTGTTGCTCAGGAAATTTGAGGAACGCTCCCAGAGACGCATCCATGAAGTGGATGAAACTGGACTGTATGCTTCCCAACTGAGCCCGTAACATTCAGCTCTGCGTAGGAGCCGGTCGGGGCAGAAAAACAATTAATTGGCTATTAGAATCGAACCCACGATCTCTCGGCCGGGAGTCCGCGACGCTAACCGCTTGGTCACGGCGGCTGGTGTCGTGTCTATTGTTAGTCACACTTCCCCTTCTACAGAGACTGCTAAACAGACACCAACTTCGTTACGACCCTTTGTTTAGAGGCCTCTGCTACACAAACGTGTGAAGCCTTTTTCTTATTTAACGAGGCTTCATAAATCTAGAGTAATATGTACATTTGGAGTACATACTAATTATATCTAAAAACAAATTACTGTCACTTATAAAAACGGCATAAAAATGGTTTTATCATATGTGATAAGAATGGCGTTTCTGCCAACTTCTGGGAAAGATAACGCTTCGGCCTTTTATCGGATCAGATAACATGAGTTAAAGGTTGCAATTGCTGTTTTCTTGCAGCTGAAAAAAAAAACCCTTCCATTTTGATTTCTTTTTTTTTCTTTTTTTCTTTTTCTTTTTTCTTTTTTTTTTGGGGGGGGGGGGATAAATCTTTTAATACATGCTGGGTTTTTTTTTTTTTTTTTTTTTTACGGAGTTTGTTAGAATCCTGTATTTCTTTGCCATGAAGGGTTATCGTTCTTTCCCTGCCTTTGCAAGCTGTTACAGTTTTCTGCTCGGTTTTGCGATGTGTATGTTTATATACGAGAGAGAGCGAGTGTGTGTGTGTGTGTGTGTGTGTTGTGTGTGTGTGTGGCGTGCGTGCGAGCGACTATCTTATGGGGGTTTTTTCCCGCACAAAAAACATGTAGGCTGAAGGTAATTACTATTGGACATTCGCGATATTTTCTCCATCTTCAGGTCGTATTGCTTTTCCACGTCCACCTTTCCAATTCCAGGCTACCTACCGTTCTCGACCCCTTCTCCCCCACCTCCCTCCCCCTCCCTACCAACAGCTTCTCCCCCCACCTCCCTCCCCCCCTCCCTACCAACCTCTGCCTACTTATCTGAACTCTCTCACGTGTACACTTCAGTGCCTCACCTTTGTTGTGCATCTCACGATCGAAAGTTAAAATTAAAAAAAATATATCAGTGATAAAAGGCAAAACCAAACAGTCAGAGGTCCTTTTCTTATCGGGCTCAACTCCGTCTGGAATAAATTCCTGCAATACTCTGCTCCAACAAATTTCTTTAGATCCGGCCTACAATCTTATCTTGTCAACAAGTCTTACTTATCAGCTGTCCATCATGACCATAGGTTTCCTTACGTATTAGCCAGTTCAGTGTGCGCGCGCGCGCGCGCGCGCGCGTGCGTGCGTGCGTGCGTGCGTGCGCGCTTGTTCGTTGTGTGTGTGTGTGTGTGTGTGTGTGTGTGTGTGTGTGTGTGTGTGTGTGTTAGTGCGTGTGTGTTAGTGCGTGTGTGTTAGTGCGTGTGTGCGTGCTTCCACGCGTGCACGAGCGCGTGCGGGGTGGGAAAAACACGAGATAGGGGATGGAAAGGTTTATTTGAGAGATGATTGTTTTGTACTACGCCCCGAGCACCATTACCTATACGATGTGCTATATGAAACTTCAAAAACAAAAATTCTTATGATTATCACGATGAAAAGAACAGAGAGGAGGGGGGGGGGGGGACCATCAACGGTTGCAAACAGAAGAGCGGTACTGCTGAACAAACTATGTGAGTTAAGTCTCGAATCAAGCCCTATCTGTAGCCCAGCCCACCACGAAGACCACATGCAGGCTGAGAACCAGATCAGATCAGAATAATGTACGCGGAAGAAGAAGTTGGCCTCAGAGTTTAAAAAAAAAAAAAAAAAAGAGGCGAGCGGCAGAAGAGTCCTGCGCTAAGAAGAGTCTGCAGAAGACAGCCATGGCAACCCTGTTCTGAACCTGGCGCCAGAGTGTTCCACCCGACGCCCTCACCCGTAGACTGCGTCTCCGGAGACAACGAGGACGCACGCAAACTGTGCGATACAGAGACAGACCTGTTGTATTGTGATGTAAAGGATGGTGTCTGCAAGTGTGGAAATCTCGCCAAATGAGAGCGTTTATTTTTACCACAGGACTGGGAACAATTGTTTTTCGAGTTACCTTCTTTTTTTTTTATTGCTATCACTAGTGTGCGTTTGAAATCGAGGTGTGTGAATCATCACTAACACAAGAGTTCAGTCTGTGTGTTCAGTCACATTAGAAAAAGGCAAAGACGCGACCCTCTTGCCCTGAGAAAGCTACGTATGACGGACGTCTGACTGCACAGACACGCGTGTTGATGACACCCAGGTTGTACTAAGCCCCACTTTTGTCCTTCAACAGAACAACAGCAGCAAGATAATCGTAGCATCCCCACCCCTAACCCACAGCACCCCTACCCACAGCCCCCCCCCCCCCCCCTTCCCCCATCCCCTCAGCCCCACCCCCTCACCCCACTCCCCTCAAGCTCAATGTCGGAAAGATGCTCATCCTGGAAACTGAAATGCCATTGTCACAATCTGTGGCACTGGCCATGTTCGCCGACATCACCGACACTCAGATCGGCCAGATCATTATCCCCAGGATCCCAACACCTACGAACACGTGAAAGTGCTGTATTAGAACCATCAGAATCGAATAAGGATCAAAATATAGGACAGAAAGACAGAGAAAGGGGTGGGAGGGAGGGACGGAGACGGAGACAGCGAGAGACAGACAGACAGACAGAGAAATAGATAGAGATTATGTTGCTTACAGCCCAGCCGACCGCGTATGGCCATATAGCAAAATAACTGGAATGATAATTTTCACTTCGTCTCACACGTTCAGTCGAGATGTTAGAAGCTGTTGTTAAACAGCATCGCCGCCAATCGATAAGCTCACCCTCGTGTGTCTCGGAGTCGAAGCAGACGCATCGATCGCAGTTTTCTTTTGAATGGTGATGGCCATGATGACAGCGGCTTTTGAGCGGTCAAAACGGATTCTCTTCCTGTTCTATGGGACCTGTTGATTTCCTTCCAAGGATCAAGAATGGTAAAAACATAACTATTTAAAAAAAAAAGGAAAAAGAAGAAACAGAACTTTGGTAGCCTTGGATTTCTCTGGTGGAGAGTATGCAAGACTCGGTCAATCGGTCCGTTTCCCTGTTCCTCCGTCTGTCTGCCTGCCTGCTTGCCTGCCGGCTTGCTTTGTCGAGGTCGATGTCTGTTTCCCCTTCACTGTCTTGCCTTGCTTTAAGGCCGATCTGTCTGTACTTCCTGTTTGTGTCGGTCTGTCGAGTTGCTTTGTCAAGGTCTATTCATCCGTCACCATGTGCCATACATACATTCATCCATACAAGCGTAAAAATAAATAAATGAAAAGTGTGTGTGTGTGTGGGGGGGGGGGGGGGGGGGGGGGGGGGGGGGGGGGGGGGGATAAGCAAAATAGCGACAAAATCGCCATCTTTTAAATTCATGTTGTGTATAACATTATATCGGCTGACATTTCGGGCTGTTCCAAATCTCTCCTTGCTGTAGTCGAAAACAACAGCAGCAAGCACCATGATGTAAAGACAGAAACCCTCTTGCTCATGAGCTGAGAGCGGTATGCCTGAATCAACAGCTCCATTTCGTTCTTTCAATGAAACGGCCGCACCATAGCGTCGTTTTGGTGCGTAAATAAATGAATGAATGAATACATATATACGTACATAAACAAATAACCGAACACAGACCCAAATGGACACAGTGCATTCAAACTTGTTCCATTTCCCACTTGCTTTCTCCCAGATGATCGTTCGTACTACGCTGCCTCGTCCCACACACACCTATCCTTGAACTCTACATACACATATACATTGCGTAGTCTGGAAAGAAGTCGGGAGGCGGGGATGTGGGCAAGGAAGGGGGAGAAGACGACGAGCTTAAATTGTGCGTGTGTGCGCGCGTGCGTGCACACACACACACACGCGCACGCACGCACGCACGCACGCACACACACACACACACACAAACGCGCACACGCACACCATCTACAACATCCGTCTTATCTACAACACGGTCTACATGTGTCACGACACAGACGGTCTGCCCCGTGTATTTTGGACACCATTGTATTATGATGGTCCCGTTTCCGCGGGATTTCCCCACTCTTGCAGTTGTTTTTTTTATGTTCAGCACACGATCAGACCCTGTGCCAGCAGACAGACCAGGCAGGTACAGACCAGGCAGGTACAGACCAGCGGGCCGGGGAGAGCGCAGCGCAAGGGAGGGAGGGAGGGAGGGGGGGGGGGCGGGCTGGAGGGTTGGGCCCTGTGCTAAGTGTCAGAGGAGGCAGCGGCTCTTAACTCGCTGATGCCGCTTGTCATGGAGGTTATCGGCCCTGACGAGCCCCTCTCCACTAATTGGAGGAAAGAACGTGCCGCCGCGTCATGCCGCATCAGACTGACAGGATATCTCGTGCCGGCTTTACTGACACTTGGGAAGGTGGAACAACAAACAAATAAAAAAAAACCCACCCACACATGTTCACGCAGGCACGCGCACCCACGCACGCACACACACACACACACACACACACACACACACACACACACACACACACACACACACACACACACCCTTCATTACCACCACTCCACCACCATACCACCACCACACTGACATCACCAGCAATGACGAAAAAAGGTCTGATCATCCTACAATTAAAACTTGGGTTTTTCATTCTCCAATCCTCATCCGCACAACCCTGTTCCCAGGGAGAAAAAACAAAAATTAAAAACAAAGAAAAGAAAGGAACAAAAATAAAAAAAAAAGAATTTCCTTGTAAACCAAATACAATAACAAAACGAAAACGCTGGTGAACATAAGAAAAACAAGAATGCCACAACAATAATTATGAAACACAGCGGAATCTGGGACAACCTGATGGCAGAAAATGAAACAGGCTGCTCAATATCTTGAGCACTGAGAGGGAGAACAAAGCGGCATGGTATTTTCGGTCAGTACACATTAAGATCAACAGTTATATGCTCTTCAGACACGCAAGGGATACTGTCAACATATTCTGATGTGAACAAAACAAACAAAAAACGGCCAGCTACTGTCTTCACATTAAACACATAATTTGTCTCTTTTTTACCGTCAACATGCTGATCAATAATTTCAATGAATCTGTCTTCCTCAATATACAGCATCTACTTCTCACTTTCTGTTGTGTTTTTTTTTTTGTTTATTGTCATTGGTGGTGGCGGTGGTGGTGCTTGCGTGCGTGCGTGCCTGCATGCGTGCATGTGTGTGTGTGTGGACACTGTCATAGATGCACAGTTCTACCAGTTGTGGCGTTGTAGTATTGTCTCCACACAGGATGATTACATTCTTTTTGTTTTCCCTTTAACGCCAACAATCAGTATTTCACGACTAAGATCCATCCGACAATGGGAGGGAAGGGGTTGAAGTGCGGAGGGCCTGAGGACAAGGAGGGACGGACGGAGGAAGGGACTGAGTGAGGAGGAGAGAGGAGAGAGAGAGAGGGGGGGGGGGGGGGGGGAGAGATACGGGGACGCAAAGGACAGGGCGTACGTTCGTGTATGCACGTGTCCACTTTCTCCTCGATGGAATGTTTTACAGTTCCTTGAAATAGGCAAGTAAATGAATACATAAATTACCAGTAGCGTGATGTGGCTAGTGGAGCGAACTGCGGGGTGGGGGGCTAAGGGTTCAAGTCCCCTCAGAACGAAAATGAGTGTATAGACCTCCGTGCCGGCCCAAGACCGTTTGAAAGGGCTGTACGCCCACGCCTCCTTTCATACTGTGCCCAGTCATCAACCAGGCCCGAGGAAAACAAACAAACAAACCTGCAGTGTTGTCGAGGTGTTTCAGCGGCATTAAGAGACGCATCCTTTACACAGATGACAACAGACTGGATGGTCCCGTCACCTATGTGAACCGACATGGCACTCAAACAGGGACAGCTGCGGCCGACGCCGAGGCCCACAGCGCTGTATCGGTTATGATGGGATCCGAACCTACGACACAACGCATCTGCATATCCTGAAGTTGGTTTATATAAGCTGACCCTAATAAGTGAAATACCTGAGCTTCTGAAACGCTATAACTCCAGTATAGGAAAAAAAAAATCCCCCCGACACTTGTTCCTTACACCGATTCTCATCTCGACACACACACACACACACACACACGTGTGTGTTTGTGTGTGTGTGTGTGTGTGTGTGTGTGTGTGTGTGTGTGTGTATTATATATAATTATAAAATATATATATATATATATATATATATATAATATATATCTATATATATATATTTGTTAAAAAGTAAGGTTTAAAACTATCGTAACAAATGTTGCTCCCAGTTCGGTTGAGCATTTTTTTTAAATCTCTGCTGGTATTCACTACCATTGTCTCTCTCTCTCTCTCTCTCTCTCTCTATATATATATATATATATATATATATATATATATATATACACACACACACACACAATTGAAAAGTATTTTTAATCTGTAGTTGGTTGTTTTTTTTCAACATTCATTATTTATCACAAAATAGTCTTTTCTTTAATCCATACCGAACGCCATTACTTCAACCACTTCCTTATTATTTCAAATCGTTGATATCAATTTGAAAAGAAGAAAAAAACATGTGTAACACTTTTAGACAAGGTTTCACTTACGGTTAAAAAGACATTTAGTTTACATTCTTTAATAATAAACTGGAACAAATGAACACATTCTTTGTGTGCCCATGACTCTTAAGAAACTTGTTAGCTTGCATGTTTGTTTTCATTCAATTCTCTCCACAGTTGACGATTCACTGGCTATAGCTGTAAGGCCACACCAAGCAGCATTCCGACAGTCTTCTCCGATTGTCTTTTGGGCAGGAGTTAAAAGAAACAAAGAAATAATGCTCGACCTATGTTAATAAACCCCAGTAGCTTTATAACGGTTCCAGTCACCAAGGAAGTTCATACTTAAACTAAAAGCACATTAATTTAGGATGCTCATCTGACGTCGAACGAAGCGAACAGAACGTCAGCTCGCCATGTCGCGGCGTAAGCAGCCTTCGTTTGGAGTTGTGGGCGCGCAATCATTTCATCCCGGGAGCAAGAGTTACCCCACTTGTTCCTTATTTACTGTTTACTTGTTCCCTGCCTCATTTCGGATTTCTGTTCCGACCGTTTAGGAGATCATGTGCCCACATCAGCGGCTCCCGTTTCATCCTGGATATTTCAACATCGCATTCAAGCATTGCTGTAGCTATGTTCCACGCGCTTCGCATTCAGGGCACAACGGAATCCTGACGGGCATAAACTGTTCCCCAAAAATGTTCAGGCATTTACCGATTTGTTAAGCGAGGAAAGAGAGAGGGAAGACTACAGAGGGTTCGCAAGAATGAACAGAGAGGAAATGTACAAGTAACACACAACCCCCCCCCCCCCCCCCCCCCCCCCCCCCCAAAAAAAAAAAAAAAAAAAAAAACACGAATAAATAAAAACAATGATAATGAAATATAAACAACAGTCAAAAAGTCGCTAGGTGACAGACCAGGACATTGCCAGCACAGCGTTTCTCTCAGGCGAAGACACTGTCACTGAGAAAAAGCGCAACTGGCAAAACCCACACGCGTCCACGAACAGACAGAAGAAACCGCTTCTGATAGGGAGATCCTCCACACAAGCTACTCTATAAGCCCTACGATAGACAGATAACCCATGGAGAAGATGTGTGGGCTGTTTTCGGTTTTCGTTTTGTTGCTGCAGTTGCTAAACTATGGACTCGCCTATAACATACAGCCCGACTCTGCCAGAAGTCTGCCTTGAATGAAGTCAGACGCAACTCCATTCCCTGCTTGGGGCCGGCCTAGTCACAACAGGCGCCGATTGTGGCTTGCGCACGTTGTACAGAGAGACGCGCGTCTCCGGTTTCTGAAACTTTCAGAGCCCAAAGACTTCCAGACTTCCATCCCTCACCCCCGCCTTTGACTTATGTTCAAAACATCAGTGACTCGAGTTAAAACACAAAAAACAAACAAACAAACAAACACTCGATAGCCCGGTTTCGTTTAAAACGTGGAAGAAAGAATGTTATGAAAAAAGGGTCATGTTTACGATTTTTTTGGGGGGTGGTGGGGGTGGGGGGGGGGGTGAGAAGGTGGAAGTGTTGGGGTGGGAAGGGAAGTGGGGGGGGGGGGGGAGAGTAACTTCATTTTCCAAATCTGGTGAGTGTGTAAGTTGAGAGGAGGTATATGTCTTGCCCGAAAACTCGAGTGGTTTTTTTTTGGTTTTTTATTTTTCCTTCATTCTTTATTTTTCTTTTTTCTATTCTCTTCGAAAGAGCCGGTTGAAAGCTCTGGCAGTTTTGTCTGCCGTCTGTAAGAACGAGTTAAACTCTTCGTCAGTTACACAATGTGTTAAGAATGAAGAGAACCACAACAGTAATAAAAAATGCAATAATAATGAAAACAAAAACGATAACTTATAATAAGTTTGACATGCGGAAAAAAGGAAATCGCACCTCTGACCCCACGGACAATTGTCTATCTTTAAATGAAATTCCTTTAAAAACCCCACAGAGAGAAAGAGAGAAAGAGAGAAAGAAAAGGGAGAGAGAGGAGAGAGAAGAGAGAGAAGCAGGAGAGAAGAAATTTGGGGTAAAAGAAGTGAATATAAAAAACCCAGGTGGAGGGGCCCTGTTTCTGCCAACCACGTCCTTTCTGGGAATGTGAAATAATTTAAATTTTCAAGCATGCACTGGCCGCAGTTGATGCAAATTGTGTATTTAAAAATACAGGAAAAAAGGGGAGGATGGGTTGTGTGTGTGCCGCGCGCGGGGGGCGCGTTGTGGTGTGGATGCGTTCATGCTGCTGTATAGTGGGTAGTGTCTTTCAATTAAAATTTGTCACGCCCCCCCTGGGGTCTCCCCTGACAGGATGGTTAGGTGGGAGTGGGGAGGATGACCTCAACCCCCCGAAAAGGGACCACACAAAAAAGATACGAAAAAACCCCCTTTTTTCACCCCAAACTACAGTCATAAATAAGCATTCCAGCACACAAAATGACAATCACAATCAACTTCCCAACCACCAACTGCACAATTAAAAATTAAACATTCCCCATACGACGTACCCCAATCAAAATACAGCTTTCAACACTTGACATATAAAATTATAAATAAACTTTCCAGCACCCATCCCTTCCCCACACCATGGGGTGCCCCCCACCCCCCTGCCTTCCAAAGTCTACTGGGAGCACCAGTCGCCTAGGTGCCCCAAACCCGGGTCGGTTCTTAAAAGGAGTCGTCAAGGCCGACACCTTGCACGCACGCAGCAGTGAAGAGGCGCCCGGGGGGGGGGGGGGGGGGGGGGGGGGGGGGGGGGGGGGGAACGTGGCTTGTTACTGGGGGCCCCTGGAGGGGGACGGGCCCGGGGCCATAAAAACCCAGGGCTTTTCTACCAGAACGGGGGCCCCGCCCAGTGCGTGACCCCAACCAAGCGCGGCCCCAACCCAAGGCGGGGCCCCCAACCAGCACGTGGCACCAACCAGTCCGCGGCCCGCCCGAGCGGGCCCCAACCAGAGCTGGCCCCAACCCGCGCGTGGCCCCAACCAGTCCGGCCCCGGTGAACCCCCCGGGGGGGGGGGAAAAAGTAGCTGGGAGGGAGAAGAAAGGGGGGGAAAGGAAAGGGCACGGAAAAACCCCCCCGTCAGTACAATTGCCCCATGTGTTAAACCCAACGCCACTCGCTGTGGGCGAGGGGGGGTCTACAAAATACCCAAACAACACCGTAAACACGACCTGAGAAAAAAACACGTAAACCAATCAAATCAGGAATGTTCGTTAAGTTTCTCCCGAAGCGGTAAAAGACTGCATTAAATTTAACAGGTTATAAAACAAATAAATTATCTTCACCTTCTCTCACTCATGTTTAACTTTTCCCTTTTCTTGGGAAAAAAAAAACCAACACACGCCATCGTTTTATAACTCCCACACATTTGCAAAAAATCAATGGCATAATTGTCCATTTTATAGCAATTTCAAAAAAACACAAATCCCCAAAACACGCATCGAACGACAAACGCGTCGACGCTAAAACATAAAATCGTTCTCCTTGCCACACAAACGACGGGGGCCAAAGGATAAGATCCGGTGAATGTGACAGGGCGGACGGCGAGCCCAAGAAAAGTACCAACCCTAAAACCCCAGGTTCTCCCCCACCCCACCGACTACCGCACACGAGATGCAAAAAACGGGAGAAAAAAAAAATTTTGGATAAATTTGGATGGCCAGGTTAAGTTGAAAAACCCAAGAAAAGGTCTCAAACATTTTTTTTTTTAAAATTTTTGAAAAAAAAAAAAAAAATTTGCGCAAAAGGAAAATAGCGGTAACAAAAACAAACCAAAAAAAACAGACCCGAAATGATTGCTTCCCCGCTCCCCGGGGTGCCCCCCGAAGAGGGGGTAAAACGACTCTTCTGCCCTTCCAGTCGAGAGGACAGAGGGGCAGTGGGGAAAAAAAGAAGAAGTAAAAGCCCCTTCCTACAGGCCGACTGTGGTTTGAAGATACCGACTTACCTTCGCGATAGGTAAAAACCAAGACCGGGGCAGGCGCTCCAAGACATTTCCGCTCGATAAAGAGTAACCCCCCTCAGCGTGGCGGCCAAACCCCACGCTACGTCACAGAGTGGCTTACTTCAAAAAAAAGAAATAAAGCACGTGCGACAGGTAAAAAAGCGGCGAGAGGCCGTAGACAGCAAGTTCGAGAAAAAAGGTACCAGCCCCCCGGGAAACCCTGCAGGATAAATAGCACGGGCAGGGGGAATAGAGGAGAGAGAGAGAGAGAGGAGAGAGAAAGCAAACCGAACTTTGAGTGAACTACCCCAAAGGGTCAACCGCACCACAACCGCCAAAGGGAGGACACGTGACAACAACAAGATAATAAACAAATGAAAAATTCCGCCACCCCGTTGGGTAAAAAGTCGAGGCCGTGACAAACTCTGAAAAACCCCCCCTTCAAAAAGCATCGTTTCCTGGATACAGTCTCCTTTAAACCCTTTGACGCATGGAAAATTTCACAACAAGGGCCCAAACCCCAACCTCGTGATCGACAGAGTACGAAAAAATCCATACAAAATTCTACGATAGAATCACCCGAAAAAAAATAATACTCACTTATCAAACAACTAAGCGAACCTTTCCCAAAACCATAAAAGTAAAAATCCAAACCTTGGTGTTTTCACTCCCTTTAAACACCCCTGAGTGAAAACTGCCCAACCTGAACAGAGCCCAAAAAGGGGGTTTGCCCCGGTTGAGGGGAAAGGTCCCTCTGATTTTCCAATGTGCGACTAGGGAAAGCTCGGCTAAGTTCGCATCCGTTTTACAGGAACCCCTTTATATGCGGAAAGTAAACCCTGCGGGTTCCCACCCCTAACCCAAATTCGACGACGCCTGGGATCCGGCCCAAGCAGGGGAGGGTGATGATCGCTCCCCAGTACAAACTTCCGGCCGTATTTTCTTGGGCACCCCAGTGCGTGCCCAAATCTGCCGGAGGTTTTAAAAAGTAGGGGTATCGTTTGTCCAAAGGGGGGGCGGGCCCTGGGCATCGGGTCGCATAGTCACCCCCTCCCGAAATGTGGGTCCCCGCGTTTGGATGGGGATTAAGGGCCCCACCGGTCGCACTGATTGCTGAATGGCCCCCAACCCGTGGGCACTGACCCTGGGGGAAACGCTTAAAGCGACCCTTAGGCTTGTCCGTTGGCAGCATCGCAACTGGGGCAGTACTGCCAAACCCAGTTCTCCCGGGCCCGAAGGTCCTGTTTTACCGCCGAGGTCCGTTTTGACCCCATTAAACCTGCCGGGGTGAATATGGGTGGGGGAGAACAGATTCCCAAAAGTTTGGGGGGAAACGACAAGCTGCTTGGCCCCCGTTTCCCCAGAGTGAAAACCCTAAAGGTCCCCTTGTAAAACCTAAAGCTCCCCTTTTGGCGTGTCGGGCAGACAGAGCGGGACGACCACCAGTTGTAGGCGTTGGAATCCGGCCCCGGGCCTGAAGACGAACAAGGAAGCAGGATCGGCACTCGCAGAACCTCGTCAGAGGGGGCTGTAGAAGGGACGCAATTCCTGCCCGCTTCTTGCTTTGGCGCGTGTGGTAACCCCCCAAAATGCCGGTAAGGCAGATCCGAACCGGACTGCTGCGCCGCTGCGAAGGGAGTTTCCCCTATGTAGGGAATACAGGGGTGCTCCACCGCGGGGCCCCAAACTTCGCCAAGAAGGGGGGTGGAGATAGAAACGAGTATGAAGGGAGGGGTGGAAAAAAAAACCCACCCCCAAACCCGCACACATCGTAACTGGCCCCCGCGGGCCTTAGGGGAAACTAAACCCCTTACACAAAGAGTTTTGATGTCCCGAATCCCGATGGTGTCGACCAAGGATAAACCCAAACAACAGAAAGAAACACTGGACACTCGTCCACCAGAATTTTTTGGATGGACCCCCGTTAGCGAGGCGCGAGGAGGGGAAAGGATACCCCTGACTCAGCGGTCTAGGGCAATCTTTCCTGTGTGGCCAGGACGCCCACAAAGAAAACAAAACGGGGTGCTGAAACCCTATGAACGCCCCTTGTTCCCCCGCTAGCAGTTGGGCGCCTTATTGCCACAAAACCCGTGGAGGGCTTCCTTCCGACGGCGATCCCAAAAGCCCTGCGAGCTTCAGCAAACCCCTCAGCGGTAAAAATCGCGCCGGAAATCCTGGGGTGCTGTTCGCCTACCCGGCCTCAACTCTGGGGACACGGTTGGTGAGCTGTTCAATGGGATCAGATCCCCCAGCCCCAACTTAGCCAACTGCGCCAGTCCCCAAAGCGTTTGCGCAGCCTTTTCCCCAAACTCACAAAGGGTCCGTCGTTTTTCTTTTCATGGACCGAACTTCCCCCTGTACGTCTTGGGGGGAAAGGGGGAAAAGCTTACGCAGAGCCAACTGCATGTCTGATAAGACGGCCTTCATTTGAGTGGCACACACCCTTTCAGCACCCGATAATCCAGAAAAAAGGGGCATAGCCTTTTGTTCCCAACATTGGGGTTTAACGAAACCCTTTTCAAAAAAGCTCTAAGAACATATCATGTCTCATGGGTCGAACCTGGAAGCTTTAACTTTGGGCCTTAACTCTTCACCTGCCCCGGTGATTAACCCCCCGATTTACAGACGGGGCCCGCGAAAGAATTGGTTTTCCCTCTCTTCCCCCGTAGAGCCTCCTGTTGGCAGCCTCCTCTCTGTGCAGAGTGCCCCCTTTTCCCCCGGACTAAATTTCCCGACGGGGGGCCTCCGTTGGCGCCCTTCCTACGCTGGCAGCCTCTCTCTGCGCCTTTTCCCCATGAGAGCTTCTGCCTGTCTAGCTCTTCCCTCGGAGGGCTTCCCGCCCGAAGCCCCTCTTGCGCTCTTCCCTACGAGGCTTCCGCCCCGTCTAGCTTTCCCTCGGGGGGCTTCCCGCCTGACAGCCTCCTCTCTGCGCTCTTCCCTACCAAGCTTCCCCTAGAAGCCCCTTCCCTTTCTCGAGTTTCCCTTTTCCCACAAGGGGTTCCTGTCTGACAACCCCTTCCCACGGAGGGCCCCATCCCCCCTCGTGTGCCCAAAACTCAGGACGGGGTGATGCCCGGGCGGGGTTCACCACCCCGACAGGGAGGATGACCCGTCTGACCCGCCCTTGGGTCTCGACCCTTTCCTGAGGAAAGTCTCCGGGATACTCTTCGGGGGAGATGGAGAAAAGAGGGCCCTTTGGTTTCTGTGCTAAAAGAAGCCCCCCGTTTGTTTCCTTACTTGACGCTTCCCAGCGGAAGTGCCGTCGGGGTTTGACAGGAAGATCCCCTAGCGAAGAAAATAGTGAAAGACCCATGGACTTCGGCTACAGCACGGGAAAAAAAAGAAGCACGTGTCAAGTAAGGTTTAAAAAATAGGGCTCTTTTGAATACCCCTTTTTCTTCGCCACGCGTCGCCATACCACCAGCAGGGCGTTGCCATGACAAAAAATTCTCGGTTTTCAAATACGGGGGAAAAAACGATTCCCCTTGAAAAAAAAAATATTTTAGGGGTGTGGTATTGTGTGTTTTGGGGGTGTTGTGGGTGCGGACAAGTTCCGGCGCCCACCGCAAACCGCGTCCACAGCACGAGCAACAGTGCGGTGGGGCCCCGAAAAAAAAAAAAAAAAAAAATATTCCGGCTGCCCCACTCTGGCAAACCGCCTCCCAGCCGAGCAAAAGTGCGGTGGGCTGGCCGGAAAAAAAAAAAACAAGGGAACGGAATCCCGGGGAAGGAAAAAAGGGGACACTAACGTCCGATACAACCCCCTGTACTCAAAAACCGTAAAAAAAAAAAAAAATTGGGAACCAAAAAAGGGAAGGCAGACTGAGCGGGAACAGAAAAAGGCAAAATTTTTCGTACCTGCGTAAGGCCCCCGGGGGAAGGAGGAGGGTTTGGCGCGGTCGACTCCCCTAGCTCACCCCGACTCCCAAGCACACGGGCGTTCCCTTTAGGCCACCCAGAGACTCCCCCACACTAGAGACCCAGCCAACCCCCCACGAACAAAAAAGACAAACTGATAAACATATACAAAAAAAGACAAAAAATGAAAGGTACTCTGCGAAAAGAGAGAGACTCAAGCCCTTCACATCCCGACGAGCCCCCCCAATTGTCACATGACCCGGGGGTCTGCCCTGACGGGTCGGTCTGGTGGGGGTGAAAGGGGGGCTGCCTCACACGCCCCCCAAGAGACCACACAAAAAAGATTCGATCAACACCCCATTTTTTCACACCAAAAACACAGTATAAAAAAAACTTCCCAAAACACACAAAATGCACAATCACACAAAACATCCCAAAACACAAACATGCAAATTATAAATAAACATTTCCCCCTACACGTACACAATCACAATCACAGCATTTTCCCATTGAATATACACTTATAAAATAAACATTTTTCCCGCTCCACCCCTTTCCCCCCATGGGGGGCCTCCCACCCCTGCCCCTCCAAAGTCTCTGGGAGCCCATGTCGCATAGGTGCTCCAAAGGGTCGGTTCTTGAAAAGAGTCGTTCAAGGCCGACACCCTTGACCGCACAAGCAGACGGAAAAGGGGCGTCCGGGGGGGGGGGAAACGTGGCTTGTTACTGGGGCCTGGACGGGGTCAGGGCCCCGGGCCCCAAAAAAACGGCTTTTTTACCGAAATGGCCGACCCGTGGTGATCCCCAAACCCGCGCGCGGTACCAACCGAGCGTGGCCCCCAACCCGCGCGTGGCCCAACCATCCCCGGCCACCCGAGCGGGGCCCCAACCCGAGCGGGCCCCCCAACCCGCGCGTGGCACCAACCAGTCCAGGGTCCGGGTGAAGCCCCCCGGGGGGGGGGAAAAACTAGCTGGGGGAGGGGAAAAAGGGAGGGGAAAGGGAAAGGGGCCCGGAAACCGCCGTCAGTAAATCTGACCATGCTGTTAAATCCTAACAGCCCCTCCATGATGGGCGGGGGAGGTCTACTAATAACCCAACACCACTCAACACAGACCCGGCATAACACAGTAAACCAAACAAATCAGGAATGTTCGTTAAAGTCTTTTCCCCAGAAAAAGGAAAAGACTGCATAAATTAACAGGTTATAAAACAAATAGAATTATCTTATCCTTCTCTCATCGCTTAACAATTCCTTTCTAGGAAAAAAACCCAAAACAGCGACCTGTTTTTAAAAATACCACCACATTTGCAAAAATAATTCAATGGATAATTTTCCATTTTATAGCCCCATTTTAAAATAACACAAATCTCCCAAACCCCGCATCCCAACGCAAAGCACGCACGCCGCAACATAAAAATGTTCCCTTTCACAACAAACAGCGGTGGCCCAAGGATAAGAGTCCGGTGAAAGTGAAGGGCGGAGGCGAGACCCAAACAAGTACCAACCCTAATCACCGGTTTCCCCCTCCCACCACTCCGCATCACGGATGTAAAAGGAGAAAAAAAATTTTTGGTTAATTTTGGGTGGCCCCGGTTAAAGATTGAATTTAACCCGGAAAAGGTCTCAAACAATATTTCTTTTACAATTTGAAAAAAAAAAGAAAATTGGCAAAAAGAAGAATAAGCGGCTAACAACCCAAACCAAAAAAAACGACCCGAAACTGATGCTTCCAGCTACCTGTGGGGCCCGAAGAGGCGGGTCAAACGACCCCTCGCCCTTGTCCAGTCGGGGACAGAGGCAGTGCGGAAAAAGAAAAGGATGTCCCCCTCTACAGGCCCCCTGTAGGAATTGTACCGATGTAACCCTTCGACGATACGGTGAAGACCAAGACCGGAGCAGGGATCCAGAGCATCTTCCGCTCGAGTGAAGAGCAACCCCCTCAGCGATGGCGGCCAACATGCCAGTACGTCACAGAGTGAGCTTTCTTCAAAATAAAAGAAAAGAAGCACGTGCGACAGGTAAAAAGAAGGCGGACGGCCGATAGACAGAAAAATTTTGAGAGAAAGGGACCCCCCGTGAACCGCAGGATGAATAGCACGGGGAGGGAATTAGAGAGAGAGAGAGAGAAAGAAACCCAACGTGAGCTGAATACACCAAGGTGCAACCGCACCCAACCGAAAGGACGGACCGTGACAACAAAAAACGATAATAAACAAAGAATAATTCCCCCCCCCAGTTGGGTCAAACGTCGAGGTCGTACAAATCGTGACAACAATAATTGTAAAAGAATAAGAAAAAAAATCAGTCGTCCACGGGGGGGGGGGGGGGGGAGGGGGGGGGGGGGAGGGGGGGGGGGTCAAACCATTATCAGCACGGCTTTCTAACCCACCGAACCTAACGGGCCAGTATTTTGTAACCCTCGCAGCTCTGTTGTCTGCATGAACGTCTGCATATTTCACATGTTAGGGGGGGGGGGGGGGGGGGGGGGGGGGGTGGAATGTTTGTAATCTCCAAACAATGGACCTGAAAGTGGAACGCATTCATCAGAACTTTGGGGCAATGAACGAAACTGACAGTCTTTATGCCGATGTTTCGTCAGCCAACGGCAGGGCGACTGCTGGTCACCGAGTTCGGCGGTGACGGGTGGATAGGCATCACAACTGAAACCTGCATCCGTCCGCACTCATCCTACCCCCTCCCACCCCCCCCACCCCCACCCCCCCCCCCCCCCCCCCACACCCACCCCCCCTCAGCCCGACCTCTCCACCGCTGCTTCGCTCAACTTTGACTAAAGTACGGTTTACAAACTTCTCACAGCCTATGTGAAAGGCCTATAGCTTTGAAAAAAAGTACGGTTTTACAAACTTCTCACAGCCTATGTGAAAGGCCTATAGCTTTGAAAAAAAGTACGGTTTACAAACTTCTCACAGCCTATGTGAAAGGCCTATAGCTTTGAAAAAAGTTACGGTTTACAAACTTCTCACAGCCTATGTGAAAGGCCTATAGCTTTGAAAAAAAGTACGGTTTACAAACTTCTCACAGCCTATGTGAAAGGCCTATAGCTTTGAAAAAAAGTACGGTTTACAAACTTCTCACAGCCTATGTGAAAGGCCTATAGCTTTGAAAAAAAGTACGGTTTACAAACTTCTCACAGCCTATGTGAAAGGCCTATAGCTTTGAAAAAAGTACGGTTTACAAACTTCTCACAGCCTATGTGAAAGGCCTATAGCTTTGAAAAAAAGTACGGTTTACAAACTTCTCACAGCCTATGTAAAAGGCCTCTAGCTTTAAAAAAAAAGTACGGTTTACAAACTTCTCACAGCCTATGTAAAAGGCCTCTAGCTTTCGGGGTCAACGGGAATTCTTTTTAACCGGAAGATGATTCTGATGGTCAAAACCGCCAAAGCACATAAAGGAACAACGGTGAACGGAATTAAATGTACCTGTTAGCCGATTCTGAAGCAAAACCGTGCAGTGGACAGTCAAGAAATCTTCAATTTTATTCTGGACGTTTCCCGCAGAATTTTTCGCGGAAAGGATTATCTCCCTTCGGACCGACTCTGCACATCAACGTTCTCTGACCCAAACTGCCGCAAGCACCGATAGCCGAGCCTGAAAGACTAGCCACTCCGACCACTTATGAAAGATCAATTTTGAAGGAATACTTCTAGAGAGCGGGGCGGGGGGGGGGGGGGGGGGGGGGGGGGGGGGGGGGGGGGGGGGTCCCATTCAAGACACGAACCTCGGACCTTAAAAATCGGTCCTTTCTGGACAAATCGGTTCCCGCCACACAATGACGCAATCCGCATCGATTCCACAATCAAGAACAGGTGATTGTCATTATGGCTTGATGATGCTGTTGATCTACTGTCATCGTCTTAATAACTGGCTTGTTTCCTCCGTTTCCTGTGCTCTGAACGCGGTGCCAGTTCGCCAGAAACAGCGAACGGCTGGGACGGGTTTTTTTGTGCAGTTCCAAAGGTGTACTGTTGCAACGCTCCAACCTCGGTATGCACGTGCATACAATAAAAACTGTCAGGGCAGAGATTTGCGGTTTTTTCCTTGGGTGTGCGTGTGTGCGCGCGTGCGCACGTGCCTCTGTGTGTGTGTGTGTGTGTGTGGTGTGTGTGTGTGTGTGTGTGTGTGTGTGTGTGTGTGTGTGTGTGTGCGCGCGCGCGTAATCATGCGAGTACAATAACGGGTGTGAAAAAAATAGTGTATGGTTGTACGTGCGCGCGAGTGCGTACGCGCGCGCAAGCGCGTTTGTGTTTGTATATGAGAGAAAGAGAGAGAGAGAGGGGGGGGGGGGAGGGAGAGAAAGGGGACAGAAAGCGGTGCGAGTCTGAACTGTGATGGCTATGTGTGGTCAAGACAGAGACAGAGAGACAGTCAGACTGAGATAGGGTATGCAGTCGCTATTGGCACGTGTGTATGCAAAATTGTGTGCCCGTCTGTCTATCTGTCCGTCTGTAAAAACAGGTGCGTGAGCGTCCGTGTGCACAGGCGCAAAAACTGATTCCTCCCCTGGAGCCACGTGTCTTCACGGGACGGGATCCTCCTGTCAGCACAGGACGACGCAGGCCTGATGATAATGGACTTTTACAGCCACACAGAAAGGCGTCTTAGCATCATTAACTTCGTGTCCAAACCCGTCGCGCCATCACTCAAAACAATGCAGCGATCGTCGTCATCATTTCTCAAACTCTGCCTCTTCCCCCTCCTCCCCCCGTCTATTCCCCCTACCCCGAACCAATGCAGAAAGCCGAGGAATGTTCAATTTTCTCTTCCCATCCCCACCCCCACGCCATGCCCTCACCCCACCCCTAACCACCTTCCCCTTTCCATTCCTCCCCCCCCCCCCCCCCCCCCGCTTAGTGTCTCTTCCACCCCAACCCCCAACACCCATCGTCACCCCCCCCCCCCCCCAGCCACCCACCATCCACCCCACCCGCCACTCCACTTCTTCCCTCACCTCCTCCCCTCCCCACCCCTTCCCCCCCCCCCCCCTCCCCCACTTGAAAAAAGAGGTCGCCATGCACACATCCGGGCTCTTCCGTCTGCAACAATGGCGGCGGCGAAGTCGGAGAAGCTCTGGCGCCAGAACAGAATGCCGTGGAGCGGTTCCGGCAATAACGGCGCGGGACGGGGCTGAAATCGGAGCCGCGATAGGCTGCGGGCGTGACGGGCCCGACTAGAAGCAATTTGGATTTACCATCCATGAAATAAATACCACCCAGCCAAGTAGTGCATACACATGCCAACGATGGAAAATTGCAGATGAAAAAAAAAGAAAAAATAGAAAAAGAAAAGAAAAAAGAAAATATATGAGGGGAGGGTTAAGGGGAGAGGGTGGGGGGGTGAGTGGGGGTCGGGAGAAGTGGAAAGGAACTGGGAGGAGAAACTAGGGTAGGGGGTGGCGGGGGGAGGGGGGTGAGACGAATCAAGAAGAGTGAAAGTTTTGTTGTGGTGGTTGGTTGAATCTTCTTCGTTAATATAAAAAAAGGGGGGGGGGGGGGGAGGTAAGAAACGTGTGTGCAGGTTGGGAGGAAGACGAGACGAGATGTAGGAAAATAACGATCATCAAATTAAAAAGAGACATGGTGGGAGAGAGAAAGAGGGAAGGGCCACAGAGAGAGAGGAAGAAAGAAGAGGGGGGGAGGGGGCATGGGCAAGGAGAGAAAAGTGGGAGGGACTAAAAAGGGACAGGAAACGACAGGTGAAATTTAAAAAAAAAAAAAAAGCGAAGGTGGTGGTGGGGAATGACTAAAGGTGCGCACGTGATGGGAGGTGAAACAGGAAGCGAAACAGAAAGCCACAGGAGAAGATTGATAACGGACACGGAGAGCGAGCGAGCGAGCTAGCAAGCGAGAGAGTGAGAGAGAGAAAGAGAGAGAGGGGGGAGCATAGTAGCAGAGGAAAAAGCATAAGGATGCGGAAAGGCGAGTGGGAAAAGAGATGAAACGACAACAAAGGCGGGGGCAGAAAGGAACCAGTAGAACGGACGGATGGATGGGTCCCACCCATGATAAAAGATTCCAACAGGCCAGAGAAACGAGCAGCGGGAAGATCCGCTCCGCTCTGGCATCGGCTCCTACCTCCCCCCCCCCCCCCCCCCCCCCAACTCACCTCTCCCCCCCCCCACACCCCCCCACCCACCCCCAATCCCTTTTTCTGCCGTCTGCCTCTGGTGGCGTTGATGTTTTCCACACCGTTCGCGCGATTCTTTGGAGTTTGGGGCAACAAACCAAAACAAGGGAGACAGAAGATGACGAAGTGGGGGTGGGGGAGAGTTGGTGAGAGACAACCCGTAGCGTTTCACCCAATCACATTTCGTCCAGTCCGTCTTACCGTCCCACACGTCCATCGCGTTTCGCTCCAGAACGGGTACGGTCAATTTGAATTCAACCGTTGGAATGACGACAGCGACAGGGAGGCCCGACAATAACGTAGATCTTTGCATGCACTGTTCGTGGGCCGGAGTTTACAAAATTCAGAGACTCGTGCGACCCTCACAACATTAGTAGATCTACACAGACTCTGGGAAAGAGAGCGATGTGAGCAGCAAAGAGACCATTTAAACAACCAGAGAGCGATGTGAGCAACAAAGAGACCATTTAAACAACCAGAGAGTGATGTGAGCAACAAAGAGACCATTTAAACAACCAGAGAGCGATGAGAGCAAAAAAGACCATTTAAACAACCAGAGAAAGATGTGAACAACAAAGAGACATTTAAACAACCAGAGGGCGATGTGAACAACAAAGAGACCATTTAAACAACCAGAGAGCGATGTGAGCAACAAAGAGACCATTTAAAACAACCAGAGAGCGATGAGAGCAAAAAAGACCATTTAAACAACCAGAGAGCGATGTGAGCAACAAAGAGACCATTTAAACAACCAGAGAGCGATGAGCAAAAAAGACCATTTAAACAACCAGAGAGCGATGTGAGCAACAAAGAGACCATTTAAACAACCAGAGAGTGATGCGAGCAACAAAGAGACCATTTAAACAACCAGAGAGCGATGTGAGCAACAGAGAGACCATTTAAACAACCAGAGAGCGATGTGAGCAACAAAGAGACCATTTAAAAACTAAAAGGATGTGAACAACAGAGAGACCATTTAAACAACCAGAAGGATGTGAACAACAAAGAGACCATTTAAACAACCAGAGACAGAGATGTGAACAACAGAGAGACCATTTAAACAACCAGAGAGAGAGATGTGAACAACAGAGAGACCATTTAAACAACCAGAGAGAGATGTGAACAACAGAGAGACCATTCAAACAACCAGAGAGATGTGAACAATAGAGAGACCATTTAAACCACCAGAGAGAAATGTGAGCAACAAAGACCATTTAAACAACCAGAGAGACATGTGAGCAACAGAGAGACCATTTAAACAACCAGAGAGAAGATGTGAGCAACAAAGTGACCATTTAAACGACCAGAGAGAGGTGTGAGCAGCAAAGTGATCATTTAAACAACCAGAGAGAGATGTGAGCAACAAAGAGACCATTTAAACAAGCAGAGAGATGTGAGCAACAAAGTGACAGTTTGAACAACCAGAGAAAGATGTAAACAACAGAGAGACCATTTAAACAACCAGAGAAAGATGTGAGCAACAAAGAGACCATTTAAACAACCAGCGAGTGAGATGTGAGCAACAAAGTGACCATTTATACAACCAGAGAGATGTGAGCAACAAAGCGACCGTTCGAACAACCGAGAGTGGTGTGAACAACAGAGAGACCATTTAAACAACCAGAGAGCGATGTGAACAACAAAGAGACCATTTAAACAACCAGAGAGGGATGTGAACAACAGAGAGACCATTTAAACAACCAGAGAGCGATGTGAGCAACAAAGACCATTCAAACAACCAGAGAGAGATGTGAGCAACAAATAGACCATTTAAACGACCAGAGAGAGATGTGAGCAACAAAGAGACCATTTAAACGACCAGAGAGAGACGTGAACAACAGAGAGACATTTAAACCAGAGAGAGATGTGAACAACAGAGAGAACAATTAAACGACCAGAGAGAGACGTGAACAACAGAGAGACCATTTTAAACAACCAGAGAGAGATGTGAACAACAGAGAGACCATTTAAACAACCAGAGAGAGATGTGAACAACAAGAGACCATTCAAACAACCAGAGAGAGATGTGAGCAACAAAGAGACCATTTAAACGACCAGAGAGAGATGTGAGCAACAAAGACCATTTAAACAACCAGAGAGAGATGTGAGCAGCAAAGAGACCATTTAAACGACCAGAGAGAGATGTGAGCAACAAAGAGGACTATTTAAACAACCAGAGAGAGATGTGAGCAACAAAGAGACCGTTTTAAACAACCACAGAGAGAGATGTGAACAACAGAGAGACCATTTAAACAACAGAGAGACATGTGAGCAACAAAGAGACCATTTAAACAACCAGAGACATGTGAGCAACAGAGAGACCATTTAAACAACCAGAGAAAGATGATCAACAAAGTGACCATTTAAACCACCAGAGAGAGACGTGAGCAACAAAGTGTACCATTTAAACAGAGAGATGTGAGCAACAAAGTGACAGTTTGAACAACAAGAGAAAGATGTGAACAACAGAGAGACCATTTAAACAACCAGAGAAAGATGTGAGCAACAAAAGAGACCATTTAAACAACCAGAGAGAGAGAGATGTGAGCAACAAAGCGACCGTTCGAACAACCAGAGAGTGGTGTGAGCAACAAAGTGACCATTTAAACAACCAGAGAGATGTGAGCAACAAAGACCATTTAAAACAACCAGAGAGCGATGTGAGCAACAAAGCGACCGTTCGAACAACCAGAGAGTGGTTGTGAGCAACAAAGTGACCATTTAAACAACCAGAGAGAGAGAGTGAGAGAGATGTGAGCAACAAAGAGACCATTTAAACAACCAGAGAGAGATGTGAGCAACAAAGAGACCATTTAAACAACCAGAGAGCGATGTGAGCAACAAAGAGACCATTTAAACAACCAGAGAGAGAGAGATGTGAGCAACAAAGAGGACCATTTAAACAACCAGAGAGATTGTGAGCAACAAAGTGACCGTTCGAACAACCAGAGAGAGATGTGAGCAACAAAGAGACCATTTAAACAACCAGAGAGAGATGTGAGCAACAAAGTGACCGTTCGAACAACCAGAGAAAGGATTGCGAGCAACAAAGAGACCGTTTGAATAACCACTCTCCTGGTTCAGTTTCTATCCGTTTAAAATTCCTTCACTTCTGTACAAAAAAGATAATGTCGCTAGAAGTCGGACAGGATTATCTTTCTCGTCATCATCATTATCATCATCATCATTATTATTCTTATTACTATTATAGCCACATTTTCCCATACACCACAAATACGTTTGGACGTACAGCGTCAGTAACTGGTGGAATCATTGCACTCTAGATCTTCGGAGTTCCTGGTAAGGGACGCTCGCTGTAACGTACGAGAACAAGAGACTGGGCTCAAACCTGATGTACCCGGGAAAGCTAAGACATGGTGGTGAGATCTTGGAAAAGACCATTCGACCAATACAAGCACTGATTTTAATACCAGAATAGCCTTTTCTGTTCCTATGAGAGAAGACAGACAGACAGAGAGAGAGAGAGAGAGAGAGAGAGAGAGAGAGAGAGAGAGAGAGGAGATGAGAGAGAGAGAGAGAGAATATCTATTAAAGGTGGAAATAAAGAATACTCAGTGGACATGTTTAAATTCACCAGCCCTTACCTTTGGGAAATAAAATCTTTTTTTTCTGGAAATGGTCCAGTAATGCCAGTTGTCAAGTTTGAGAACCTTCCCCCAGACTACGTCTGTCGGTCGGTTGGTCTACCAGTCTATGTCACTGTCTATGCCTCTCTGCACATCTGCCCCTGTTCTTTCTTACCTGTCACTCTCTCCGGGCGGTCAAACCATCTATTGTTCGCCTGTCTGTGCGTGCGACCACCTCGCACCTGAAAAATCCACTCAGACATTTTAAGAAAAACAAATGCACAATTCTTTTAAAGAAAAGGGGGGGGGGGGGGGGGGGGGGAAACCGGACGCAGAGAAATTTTCACTGGTAATTAATGAGACATAATACAGATAATCAGTGGTCATCTGCTAAAGAAAAACAGGTAGGAAAAGTAAACGAGAGGGGGGGAGAGAGAGAGAGAGAGAGAGAGAGAAGAGAAGGAAGAGAGAGAGGAGAGAGAGAGAGAGAGAGAGAGCAGATCGCCGCCACCCCCGAAAAAAGGGAGAAGCAACAACAACAAAAAAGGGAAGGAGGGTTACGGAGTTAAAGAAGAAAAAAGTATTTAGCACAACAGTACAAATATAAACAAACAAAATAAACCGCTCCACAGATAGTAATGGTAATGATAATAATGAATACTTATATTGCGCCTATTCTCGGCTAGAGACCAAGCTCTATGCGCTTTACAATCCACACTCGTTTACACAACGGGCTGTCTTCATTCTTTCCATTTCTCACGCAGGGTGCCTACTATTTGTGACGTATCATCCATACCAACGGCCAAACTGGCCTTCTCTTCCGAAAGTTGGTGATGGGATTTTAAGTGTGTGCCAGATGCAAGTACACGCACGTGAGCCTGCACACTCTTCTCCCTTTCCCTTCCCACCCATTCCCCCCCCCCCCCCCCCCCAGCCCCCCCCCCCCCCCCCACCCCACCCCATCCCCACACACCTTCTGCTTCCCTCCCCACTGCTAGCCCTCTCATCACCCCACCTTTCTTACATCTACAACGTCGACAAATATTCCCAACAGGTTTAGTTTCAAAGTGATGTGACTGCAGGCGAAAACTGAAACTAGTTTTAAAGCGAATCATGGGAAAGTCCGCCAAACAACAGGGACAAACAAATTATCATGGGAAAGTCCGCCAAACAGGGACAAACAAATTATCATGGGAAAGTCCGCCAAACAACAGGGACAAACAAATTATCATGGGAAAGTCCGCCAAACAACAGGGACAAACAAATTATCATGGGGAAAGTCCGCCAAACAACAGGGACAAACAAATTATCATGGGAAAGTCCGCCAAACAACAGGGACAAACAAATTATCATGGGAAAGTCCGCCAAACAACAGGGACAAACAAATTATGGAAAGTCCGCCAAACAACAGGGACAAACTATCATGGGAAAGTCCGCCAAACAACAGGGACAAACAAATTGTCATGGGAAAGTCCGCCAAACAACAGGGACTAACAAATTATCATGGGAAAGTCCGCAAACAACAGGGACAAACAAATTATCATGGGAAGTCGCCAAACAACAGGGACAAATATCATGGGAAAGTCCGCCAAACAACAGGGACAAACAAATTATCATGGGAAAGTCGGCCAAACAACAGGGACAAACAAATTATGGGAAAGTCCGCCAAACAACAGGGACAAACAAATTATCATGGGAAAGTCCGCCAAACAACGGGGACAAACAAATTATCATGGGAAAGTCCGCCAAACAACAGGGAAAAAACAAATTATCATGGGAGAGTCCGCCAAACAACAGGGACAAACAAATTATCATGGGAAAGTCCGCCAAACAACAGGGACAAACAAATTATCATGGGAAAGTCCGCCAAACAACAGGGACAAACAAATTATCATGGGAAAGTCTGCCAAACAGGGATAAACAAATTATCATGGGAAAGTCCGCCAAACAGGGACAAACAAATTATCATGGGAAAGTCCGCCAAACAACAGGGACAAACAAATTATCATGGGAAAGTCCGCCAAACAGGGACAAACAAATTATCATGGGAAAGTCCGAAAAACAACAGGGACAAACAAATTATCATGGGAAAGTCCGCCAAACAGGGACAAACAAATTATCATGGGAAAGTCCGCCAAACAACAGGGACAAACAAATTATCATGGGAAAGTCCGCCAAACAGGGACAAACAAATTATCATGGGAAAGTCCGCCAAACAGGGACAAACAAATTATCATGGGAAAAGTCCGCCAAACAGGGACAAACAAATTATCATGGGAAAGTCCGCCAAACAGGGACAAACAAATTATCATGGGAAAGTCCGCCAAACAGGGACAAACAAATTATCATGGGAAAAGTCCGCCAAACAACAGGGACAAACAAATTGTCATGGGAAAGTCCGCCAAACAACAGGGACAAACAAATTATCATGGGAAAGTCCGCCAAACAACAGGGACAAACAAATTATCATGGGAAAGTCCGCCAAACAACAGGGACAAACAAATTATCATGGGAAAGTCCGCCAAACAACAGGGACAAACAAATTATCATGGGAAAGTCCGCCAAACAGGGACAAACAAATTATCATGGGAAAGTCCGCCAAACAGGGACAAACAAATTATCATGGGAAAGTCCGCCAAACAACAGGGACAAACAAATTATCATGGGAAAGTCCGCCAAACAACAGGGACAAACAAATTATCATGGGAACGTCCGCCAAACAGGGACAAACAAATTATCATGGGAAAGTCCGCCAAACAACAGGGACAAACAAATTATCATGGGAAAGTCCGCCAAACAGGGACAAACAAATTATCATGGGAAAGTCCGCCAAACAACAGGGACAAACAAATTATCATGGGAAAGTCCGCCAAACAGGGACAAACAAATTATCATGGGAAAGTCCGCCAAACAACAGGGACAAACAAATTATCATGGGAAAGTCCGCCAAACAACAGGGACAAACAAATTATCATGGGAAAGTCGCCAAACAACAGGGACAAACAAATTATCATGGGAAAGCCCGCCAAACAACAGGGACAAACAAATTATCATGGGAAAGTCCGCCAAACAACAGGGACAAACAAATTATCATGGCAAAGTTCGCCAAACAACAGGGACAAACAAATTATCATGGGAAAGTCCGCCAAACAGGGACAAACAAATGACAAGACAAAACATGACGCGTTTCGACCTCCGAGGTCTTTTTCTAGACAAGATAAACAACACTCAGGACAATGAGAACGGAGAACGAGCGATCACTTTGAATAAGACAGGCGTTGAATCTCTGCTCGTTCTTCGTTTTCATTGTCCTGAATGTGTTGTTTTATCTTGCCTGAAGAAGACCTAAGCGGTCGCAACGCGTCGTGTTTTGTCTTGTAGTTTTATTTGTCCCTGTTATTTGGCGGACTTACTAACAACTCGTTTCAAAACACAGGGTTAAAAACGTAGTATGCAGTGGACTAATCGCCCTCCTCTCCTTCGGTGTCCGTGGTTCAGAGTGCCAAAGTCAATCAAATATTGTTCACACATTCGTTCGCTGTATACACGTGCTGAAACGGTCTTTGTGCCAGTACCTCCCTCCCTCAAACCCCCGCCATTCCCCAGGGCTCCAGTGGGCTCCGGACACAGTGACCAGCGACCTGTAAACCGTTCCGTTTCTCGAACTAATGTCGGGTATCGTTTTTAATAGTTGTGCAGTTATCTTTCAATGTCCTTCTTCTAACACCCTGTTCTCTATCGGAAAAAAAAAAAAAAAAAAAAAAAACAGCCTTGTTCGCAAATGTGCTCTCTATCTCCCGACACTTGTTCGTCTGCTGAATGAATGTGTGCTCTAAAAACCAGTGCCATTTGTTTTTTCACAGGTACTTGTTAAGTCTCCATTTTTTGTCTGTCGGTGGAAAGAAGCTCTCACACTCACACACACACACACACAGGCACACACGCACACACACACACACACACACACGCGAACACGCGCCCGCACGCCCAACCCACTGCCCTGTCCCCATCCCCATACCGCCCTTTCCGGCCTACATACTTGTCATTCTTTCAAAAAAGGGAGCTAACTCCATGGAGGACAGAATGCAGCTACACATCCGATGAAACATACAGTGTACGATCGAAGAATGCCAACAGTGACAACGATGTGTGCCATGTCATTTGTCATAAACGAACACCGATTGTTTTGGTTTTTTTTTATACTCACCTTTACAACAAAGCAAGTCTATGTGATTATCCCCGTTTTGGTGTTCCATGCGTTGTGTGTGCGTTTGTGAATGCGTATGTGAGTGTGCATGTGTGTTGTTTGTGTCTGCAGTAAACTTTCCCGCTTACATTGTTATAGGCAATTACACGCGCTGGCAGAAGCAAGTGTTGATCAAACGGTATGCATTGACGAGGCCTTTACAGGCACCCCCTGCACCAAGACCTCAACCAGGTGGTAAAGGACGTAAAGCCACCACCTGCCTTTTCAGTCATATTTTCAGCATGTCAAAAATGGCGTTTTCGTGAATAGCCGTGACCAGCCACAACTATTTCAAACATTTATAACAGGTAGTGTAATATTTCACACAACTATTAAACATTTTATCAAGATCTGGCCATGTCATGCCATTTCTTCCACGCAGAAGAGCAGTTCAACAAAGATGGGTCGCATATATTTGAACGAAGCTGGCAAAATAAGTTTATCATTCAGAGTATATTAGGCCCGTCAAGCCCCCTTGGAAGCAACAAATCAAACAGCCCCTACTTGTTTTCATAATGAGAGCGTTACTAAAGACAAATTGGTCGTAAATTTTGCCTGTATGACTGGATCAAATAAAAGGGAATAATCCAGATAAATGTTGGGAAAAGCCGAAATGGAAGCGTTAAGTATTACAGCATGGGTAACGTACATACGAGCTGACATCGAACTTTCGGAACAAGTCAAACGCTTTGGCAAAGAAAGGATGGTCGATGGGTGGGCGGATTTGCTTTGAATTACAGATCGGCGGTCTAGTTTCTAGTTTCAGTTTCAATGAGGTTTCGCTGCACGCGGACAGGCCCATATACGCTACATAAAATCCGCTAAATTTTGAGACCACGCTGCGCATGATTTAAAGCTGATGGATAAATGAATCAATCACTAAGATGAGAACTTAAGAGAAGTGTCTCATGGCTACGACTTTGCAGGTATCTGACCTACGCACTAGCCCAACGCGCTGGTCAGACCTTGGATACCTACCCAAACACTGGCTGTGCCATTGTTATCTGCGTCTAATTGACCTCTACACAGAGCCAGCTTTCCATTGTCAACCCATCCCACCTCTACCTTCCAAGCCCCCCCCCCCCCCCCCCCTCCCCGTACACACACCTCCCACTGCCTCCCCTTTCATTTGTATTTGTGTTATGGCCTTATCGTGCATAATGTCAAACTGTACAGAACGCGTCTTGATCGGCACAGAGTTGCGCCGTTTCCTCACTGAACCAAACAAAGCGCAGTACTGACCTCCGCTTTCTATCACTCTCAACCCACCGGAGATCGGCTACACTGATAAAAACCATGACAAACAATGCGCAGTGTCGAGTCGACAAGTGTGTGTGTGTCATTCATTTAACGTCTTTCCACTAATCGTGTGTGTGTTTGTGTGTGTGTGTGTGTGTGTGTGTGTGTGTTTGCGAATGTGTGTGTGTGTTTGCGAATGTGTGTGTGTGTGTGTGTGTGTGTGTGTGTGTGTTGTGTGTGTGTGTGTGTGTGTGTGTGTGTGTGTGTTTGCGAATGTGTGTGTGTGTGTGTGTTCGTTCGTACTTCTGTTTAACGTCTGTTCACTTTGAGTGATATTAGACGTGAATGAAAGAAGAGAGTGACTGACTGAATGAATGGTTAAATGAGTAACCCTGTGTGTTGTGTAAGCATGAATGTAGATCTTTGTATGTGAGTGTGTATGTGTATGTATCTGTATATGTGTCTAAACTGAACAATAAACATATCAATAATCTTAAATACAACAATTAGTGGGGGAAAAAACAACTAACATATAGCAAGAAAACAAAAATCCTTCACTATCTTAAACAAAATGAGTTAGCTCAAAACTATCTAAATAAAAACCCCAATCGACTATGTATTAAGTTATTCAGCAATTTCGATCAGCAGAGAATGATTCGAAAGTAGATCTTGCAAGTTTTTTTCAGAAAAAGTATTGGATCGTAAATGATGTTGGTAAGAAAGTACCAACTTGTGACAGTTGAACAAAATTGGTTCAGTGTTATCTCTTTACCACAAATACAGTTAGTATTCTTACTAAACTTTGTTTTCAAAGCATTTAGCTTTAATCGAATTATAAGGGAAGATATTTGTCTGGAATAATAAACTGGAAGATCAGACATTTTTCTTAATGCAAGGTCTATTGGAAAAGCTTCCCATTGGTTGGATGAAATCTCGGTAGACGTATCAACATTTGTTTGAACTCTCTTCCGTGCAGTCGATTCAAGGGAACGATAACATTCTACTACTGAGGGTTTTTTATTTTCAACTCAGAAAATGACCCTGCCTTTTTAGCACCTTTTTTCGCAGCCCTATCAGCCAATTCATTTCCAAGTATACCCGTATGCGAAGGAATCCAGCAAAATTCTATAATAAATGCCTTTAGACACCAGACAATATAAAAGATATTTAATTTCAAACACAAGGTCGGGTCGTGTCGATATATTAGAGGAGTCAAGGGCAAGTAGGACTGATTTTGAATCTACAAAGAAAAACTATCTGAGCGATGTTAATGAGAAGATCTTAGAAATTCCGTTGCCATCATTATAGCTACTAATTCGGCTGTGAATATAGATAAATTGCTACCCACAAAGAACGATCTTTGGATTTTTAGGGAAGGATAACAAATGCTGCACCAACATTTCCATCTCTAAAACGGACCCATCAGTAAACACCTGAAAATGATTTGATATTTTTCGTATACATGTGTTTTTGCTAAATGTGTGATGATATTAATGTTTACCCTTTTTTTTTATATCAAATAACCATATCAAGAAAAGTTTGGTATCCCATGATGGAATATATGAAAAAGATGGTTTTTTTAGCCACTTCTTTAATATCTATTTTTGAACATTTAATTAAATCAGAAGTATATGTAGCTATTGTTTCTTGCGATTTAATCGTAATTGCCCTTTTTGGAAAGTCAGTGTCAGATCTATTTTTTAATTCTTCTTGAATGTAATTATCACCAGCACTCGATTTTATGACAAATTTTGATGCAGCTAGTTCACGATAATCATCAAGGGGCAAGATTCCAGCTTCTCTATATGTCTTTGCGTTTGAGGCATGAATGGGGATACCGAGAGCAAATATTAATGGCTTTGCAATCCAAACTTTGTAACTTTTTTAGAAGAAATTTTGGAGCGCTAAAGTACACTTCTTGACCATATGTAAGTTTTGATCTAATAAGAGCAGTAGAAAGATGAAGTAGAGTTTTGAATCCATCCCCAGGGTAGTCTGTTTATGATCTTTAGTAAATTCAGACTTTTCCTAGCCTTTGTTAATATATATTCAAAATGAATATTCCAAGATAATTTTTGGAGTAAAGAAAAGTCCTAAAAATTTAATAGTTTGTTTATATTCTAAAGGTTCCCCTAGAAGTTTGAAGACTGGTAAATTTTCTGGATTACTTCCTGCATTAAACAACATCATATTTGTTTTTTCAGTGGATAAGGACAAGACTATTTCTCTCATATAGTTCCCAATGCTGTCTAAATCTCTTTGATATAGTATAACATAATTCTGTGCTCTTTGTGGGGTTGACTTTTCAGAGTTACTTCCATCCACATACAGATATCATCTGCGTATTGCACTAGAACGACATTTTTGGAGACTGCTTTTGGGAGATCGTGAATAAGGATGTTAAAAAGAATAGGTGCTAATACTGAACCTTGCGGAATTCCCATGTCTAGTTTTCTGAGTGTTGAGTGTCTTCCTCCTACTCTGGCTAACATACTTCTATTATTTAAAAATGATTTAATATAATTGTACATGTTTCCAGATATTCCAATCAGTTTCAGTTTGTATAACAAGCGCCTGTGCCAGACTTGGTCATAGGCTTTTTTTAACATCAAAGAACGTAGCGAGTATACTTTCCTACGAGCAAACTGACGCTTATTTGAGTAGATAATTTTAACCAAGTGCTCAACTGTAGATCTTCCTTTCATAAATCCAGCTTAATTGGTATTACATTGTTCTTTTCACAAAAGTGCATGAGCCGATTTAAAAAACAATTTTTTCTACAAGTTTACCACAATGGAAGTGAGAGCAAAAGGGCGATAGCTGTTTTTGTCATTCATAGGTTTTCCAGGTTTTAAATTGGAACGACTATTGAATCTTTCCATATTTGAGGAACAACGCCATTTTCCCAGCAATTCTGAACTATGATGCAGGAAAACAATGCAGTTATCAGGGAGATGTTTTAACATTTCATTGCTCACAATATCAAGACCAACAGAGCATTTTTTGTTGCTGATACCATATATTGCACTTTTCAACTCTCTGATTGATATCTGATTGATATGTGTGTGTGTGTGTGTGTGTGTGTGTGTGTGTGTGTGTGGGGGTGTGTGTGTGGTGTGTGCGGGGTGGCGGTGTGTGCGGTGTGTGCGGTGTGTGCGTGTGTGGTGTGTGCGTGCGTGCGTGCGTGCGTGCGTGCGTGCGTGCGTGCGTGCGAGTGTGTGTTTGCGAATGTGTGTGTGTGTGGGTGTGGGGGTGGTGTGTGCGGTGTGTGCGGTGTGTGGTGTGTGCGTGCGTGCGTGCGTGCGTGTGTGTGTGTGTGTGAGAGAGAGAGAGAGAGAGAGAGAGAGAGAGAGAGAAAGAGAGAGAGTGTATGTGTGTGTGGTGTGTGTGTGCGTGTGCGCGCGCATGCGTGTGTGCGTGTGTGTGTGTGAAATACATGTCCATAGTTACTCGGTTGCAAACGTGATTGTCCGATTTGCACCGGATGTAACCCGTACACTGGTTTTAGATATCTTTCCAGTCACGTTTGTTTTGATATTCGTAGCTTTAACACTTAACGCTTTTTGTTCTCCAAGCTGGTACGTATTTCAATGAAAGTCTAATCGGGAAATGCTCGTAAAGATTTTTATTTTGAATAATGAGATGACGAACGAACCAGGCGATTTATTAGGTAAACCTATCGTGGGCGGTTTTTGTTTTTGTTCGTTTGTTTTTTGTTTTGTTTTTGTTAACAAAAACTGCTGTCAAACGCTAATAACGCATTGGAATATTAAGGTCCTATTTCTCAGGTTAAGCGGTCAAAGTCATGATTTCACGGAAAAGTCGTTTTGTCTGACGTATGACGCATGAATGAACGCCGGAGGAAGGAGGTCAGAGAGCATATGCACGACAGCCGCAGGTGCTGCTACGCCTTCAATGCTGCTCGCTAACCTCACAATTGAACAGCCCACACACCAAACAACCTTTGAGGCTTGACGCCCCCGAAGCATGACCGTCCAATATCGCCCAGACATGTCCGCAATACTGCGAGCAGATTACTGACAGATTAAAACTGTGACCTGTTTTGAGTATCGTCCGTCCCATGTGTTCATGTCTTGCAACTGTTCAACCACACTCACTTTCCGGGATCAGGAGCAGATAACTAGTATAGACGTTTCTGTGCTTCACTCCCCTCTTCCAAAATGGCGATTTTTTTTTTTTTTTTTTTTTTTTTTTGGTTTTGTTTTGTTAGCTGACGCCGATTCAATTATAAATTCGATCACGCAAGAGCATTTATGAGCCCAGAACACGCAACCATGATGAACACATTGAATTACATATGTATGAATGAGCGAAGCTTTTAAAACGCATCCGACCATACAATATCAGCTGAATGGAGGAATGCGGTGAAGCCGCTGCTATCGAGCGAGTGCGTGTCTCTGCCCCAGCAGTTCCACGGGGACAGCGGTGCATGCGTGCCTGCAGAGGCACAGAGTGACATGGTCTATGGCACGGGTATCCCACCCACACACAGCAACAGCCTTCAAGGATCGTTTCCTCACGGCGCATGGTGAAAGGCTAGCATGTTAATTTTATACAATGCGTCATTCGCGGCCATGTCTGCGGGTGATGGTATATCTGCGATGTTGGGACAATGCTGATTGTACCTATGTCTGTGGGACGACGCCTAACACAGCAACAGCTCGAGAGGCTGTGCGTGGTTCGAGTCTTTTTTTTCTAAGGGTGATCCGACTGCTAGTCTTTCGGATGATGATAGAAACCGATGTCCCGTGACGTCCAACAAGCGATTAAAACGCAACAGAGAACCCGCGGCAACCAGGCGTGGGGGATTGGGGGGGGGGGGGGGGGAGGAGGGGGGGGGGGGGGGTGGTGTGGTGAGGTTGGGCCGCCCCTCTGTGGAAAAGGGAAACAAGAAATCTTTAGAAAAGTTAAACAAGTAGTCTGTGACGGGTCTCCGACGCTCCCCCTCGTTATTAAAATATGATTTTCATATTCAGGGATGCAGGGGTTATAGACAGAAGTATTTACGCTTTCACAACCAAAATGCGCTCTCGCATAGGCACACGCACTCTGTCACTCACATCGGGCCCGCACAAAGGTGACGGGAAACCAATAACATTTCATAGAAAATAATCAACTTTTATTCAACTTGACTCCGAGCCCCCACCCGTCACTACACAACACAACTATCTGTATCATACAACAATGTAAACAGCATACAGACAATTTCATAAATCGCATCCCCTGTTCTTCAGTTATTCTTACTTAGCCAGGAAAGACAATATTCCACAATTCTGTTTGCACACTTATAACCTTAAGAGCAAATAAAACGTCCGTAACTTGCCAGCATTCCTCGGCTGACCGTCAGTTTCTCTCATCCCACTGTGCGACTACGAGCTGAAGCTGCCACACTGTTGTGTCCTCCCGATTGGCCAAATCCCAGTTGGGGGACACTGGCAACGTAGCTTGAGTCGCACCCTCACACCGAGTCTCCCGGACTCCACCGTACTTCGCCCTCTCCACGGAAAGGGCCCTGTCGCCTCTCCCACAGGTCTTCTCTGGCTGCAAACACCCCACCGTTGTCTGGCAGCTCCCTGTCTAGGCTCCAACAGGCTGACACGTCTTGCTGTCGACCGTCCCCCACACGGGAGACAATTCTTCTCGTCGTCGGCTCCGAGGCTACAGCAACCTCCACTGTCATACGTCCCCACCCAGGAGACAACGAGGGGACAGCTAACCTCTGCTTCACGCTGTATTTTCTTGAGCCCTCAGCAAGACGGCGAGTTCACTTTCCCTTAAGTGAGTCCCCACCCTCCCTGGTTTTCCAAGCAGCTTATATTCATTCTCAGACAAGAGAGAACCCGAGTTTAACTGGCTCAACCAATGGAATCACTGGCACACACACATCACACGATTTGTACCAATAAATCCCCAAGTTATTTTTATTCCACCAATGGGAAACACTAGTCACCTACACATACACACACACACACAACAGCTGCTAGCGCTAATCAAGACTTGGGTACCAAGTGGTCAATGCATAACCTCCCATTCAAACTCATGTTCGATTCCCCCAAGCTACCCATTGAACTAACAGCCTGGACCTCTCTACCAGCCATGACTGATGCTTCAAGTATTTACTACCTCTATAGACAAGGCGCAAACCACTCGATAGGCCGCAGCCTTCCATTCATTCCTCAGAACAAGGACGACTGAATGGTCGCTGTACTCTGCCTGCAGGCTGACGGTCACCTACCCGTGACGGTCACCTGACACGATTGCCTTCCTTTCCGGCCCACTGGAGAACCCAGTGAATAGCCAGCCATGGTCGGACTGGACACTCCTGTACCCAGGACCGGCAAGTCGGCAACTCCTTGTCACTATCCCTCGGACATGCGAAACACTTCCCAGTTACTCTCCCTCCTTCAGTATGCGACTCGGGTATTCCCCCCCGGTGATGCCTGAATTCGCACACTTGAAGAACCCAAGGACTTGCTCTCAACAACAGCAAAACTACCCTTATTTGCCTAAATGCTCGAGAACATTCGGCCGACTCATGACATAGTCTTTAGGGGAAAAAAAAGGGGGGGGGAACGTTTGTGAAAGGGAAACAAAAAGTTTCAAACAAACAAAAAAACCACATAGACAAAAAATGTGGATTTAAAAAA
>CM031598.1:56307501-56332501 GCA_018398815.1 Conus ventricosus | reverse complement strand
TCTGTGCATCTAACTCAAATAACATTCTATAGACTTTCCGTGGTAATCTGCACTCTTCTAATCGTGTTAATTTCAACCAGTATCTAATACACCGCACTACTGAATTTATATAGATAGGATATCTGTTCGTCTCCCCATAGATAAGATCATTTGGTTTTCTCATTTCAGCTCCTAAGAACTTTTTAAGTGCGAACATATGTAATTTTTCAGGATAAAGCGCTGCATTTTCAAGACCCCATATCCGGCACCATATTGAACAATCGTTGAATCTGAGCATCAAATAACTTTAATAAAGATCAAGAGAGTTATTCTTCAATTTGTACAAATTTTGCAATACACACAATAGGGTCTCTTGGCTCTGCTTACAAGATCCTGGCATGCTGCAGTAAAACTCAGCCTCGTGGAAAAATAGATTCCTAAATATTTGTATATATTTACCACAGGCATTAAGGTCCCATTATAATACCATCTCTCTCTAGCTGCCAAATATCCTCCTTTTCTAAACACTACTATATTGCTTTTGTTCATATTTACATTCAAATGAAGTTCTGATGCTGCGCGATGAAGACTGTTTAATTGCGTTTGTAAACCAACAACATGTTTCAGACAATAAAGCTACATGATCTGCCAATAACAAAATGAATAATTCAAAATAATCATATGTGAACCTTGCACCATGTCTCCCACACCTGATTACTTCTAATGCCAGTTCATTGATGAATAGTGAAAATAATACCGGACTAGTTACATCACCTTGTTTCACGCCCCGTGTACAGTTAATATAGTCTGTTTACTTATCCCCAGATCGGATTCTACTTTTGACATTTATGTACATACTATTAATACACCGAAAAAGTTTCCCATTTATACTATTTTTTAAAAGAATAGGCCACAGTAAATGTCTTTCTAGAGAGTCAAAAGCTTTCTCAAAATCAATAAAGCTACATAGAGCTTACGATTCATGCAAAATTGCTTTTTTATTAATGCTACCAGCGTGAACATATGATCGATCGTGGAATAACCTTTTTTGAATCCTGCCTGATGTTCACCAGTAAGGTTTTGCTCTTCTATCCATTCCTGTAGACGGTTGTTTATTATAGTGCTGTAAATCTTGCTGCTTGTATCACAAAGATATGCCTCTATAGTTGTTTGGATCGTTTGGGTTTCCTTTTTTAAATAGAGGAACGACAATGGTTTTTTGTCCAGTTATCCGGAAATACACCCTTATCAAATAAAGTATTACACAACTTGACGAAAAAATCAACTACAGGCTCTCCACATTTTTTATCATTTCCCCGATGATCTCGTCGGGTCCGGCAGCTTTGCCATTCTTTAATTTTCTTATGGCGTGAAGAACTTCTTCGCTAGATATAGGGCGATTCATGTAAGCATTTTCCTCTAGTTCGTCATCCATTCTATTTACAACTGTATAATTTTCTTCTGTTGCCATATCTCCTTCAAGCAGACCTTTAAAGTGCTCAAACCAGTCATCTGTTGTAACATTACTAGCTTGCTGTTTTCTAACGAAAATTCTACGTATATTTTCCCAGAATTCTTTTTGATTAGAGAGAGAGAGAGAATGGAATGGAATGGAATGGAAAATGGTTTATTCAGGTTAGGCCACAGCCCCTACTGAAGGGGGGAACTATTTACAATGGCACTTTAACGACAAGAAAAAGTAAGGATACATCAACATAATGACAGATTCCAACATCTTTTGATAATAGAGTACAACAGATACATGCTTCAATATTAACATTCACATCCTTCAACTACGGTCGCACGCCTTTTAAATGCCTGATATGAATACATGCATACATTCTTCAGTATAATTCGTTACTGTTAGCCATCAATAAGGCTAACGTTGAATAAACATGGATTTGCATAAAATTTTCCTCGAATATATTGTTGCCGAAGCTCACAGAGACTAGGGCAACAAAACAAAACATGTACTTCATCTTCTATTGCGTCATTACACAATGGGCATGCTACAGAATTAGTTGATACCTTATTATAACGGTCCCGATGTATTGCCATGTCTGTTACTCCGAATCTAAATTTTGTTAAATTACACCTAATATGTCTGTCGATGTCAATTAAAAGATACCTTTCGCAGCTCCTAGATGATTTGAAAGTTCTATATAAACAAAACCGGTCGCTGTCTTGGATATGTTCACTCCAGTTTTGCCATCGGCAATCAATAAGCCTCTGGCGAAATTCATCCAGAAATGCATTGACATTTTCAACCCCTTGATTTAGCCATACCATTCCAAAACCATTCTGAAATAATGTTTCTCGAATCCTTGAAACCCATGTATATTTACCACGTGAGTCTAGCCACATCAACATCTCGTAAGCTTTCACCGGTAGTCTATTCCATCCATACGTAATAACTTAACCCAATATCTAATACACCGAACAGAAGTATTTACATAAACAGGGTAGCGTCCTGTTTTCTCCGTACACTAAATCATTCGGCGTTTTAAGCTGCACCCCTAAAAAAAAATTAATGCAAATAAGTGAACCTTTTCAATACGAGCAACTGCTATATCTAAATCCCCATATTTCAGCACCGTACATGGCAATAGGTAGAACCTGATAATCAAAAATTTTCAAAAATACTGCAAATGAATTATTCTTAAGCGTGTACAACTTTGCATAATACACAGCAAGGCGTTCTTTGCTCGGCTTGCAAGGTCTTCACAAGCAAATACAAAACTAAGTCTCGTGGAGAAGTATATACCAAGATACTTATAACAGTTGACAATCTTCATTTCTTCTCCATTAAGAAACCACCTTTCACTCGCTGCAAGATAACCACCTTTCCTGAATACAACAACATTACTCTTTTCATATTGACCTTAAGCTGAAGTCTTGAAGATGCACTCCACAAACTATTCAGTTGTGTTTGAAGACCAACTGGTGTTTCTGAAACAAGGCAATGTCATCTGCTGACAACAAAATAAACAATTAAATGAAATCAGGAGTCAATGTTGCACCGTGCCTTCCTTTAGAGAGAGAGAGAGAGAGAGAGAGAGAGAGAATTAATTTTATTTCAAGAGGTTTAATGGATTAAGCATAAATTTACACCCAGCCCTCCGGCAAGAACAAAATATAAAAAGAGAGAGGGGTGGGGCAGACAGACAGACAGACAGAGCCACAGTGCAACATATTCAAAGAGACGGAGAGTGGAGGAAAGAAGGGGACGGGGGAGTGGGGGGGGGGGGGGCTGAGGAGAGCGGGAGGAGGAGGGGGGGGGGGGGCAAGGCAAGTGGAGGGAGGCAGGACGGGCGGGGCGAAACTGGGAAGAGGGGTTGGGGGTTGTGGAGGGGGGGGGGGGGGGGGGGGGGCGGGGGTAAAAGGTGTGTTGGCTGCCTACTATGCCCCCTATCCCCACCCCTCACCCACCCCAGTATGCCCAGTACCCCTCTTCTTCACCACCACCCCACACACACGCACCCCTCCCTCCCCCCTTCCCCCCCCCCTAACCCGATTCTTTCCCCTTTTTTTCCCCTACTACACTAATAATCGGATCCGTGGAAAGATGAGTAGGTAAACGCTTTAGGCCGCCCTCAGAACGGGCCCGCCAGCGAACGCAGCGCGCATTGACCTGCCTACTGTAATACCGCCCCCCCCCCCCCCCCCCCCCCCCCCCCCCCCTCACACACACACACCAGGCCGTGATTTACCGAGCCCCGCTTTCTCGCCCCGTCAACTGGTTACATGAAGCCTCTTGTCATTCGCCCGCGTCGCCCGCCCCCCCCCCCCCCCCCCCCCCCCACCCCCCAAAACACCCCCGTCAGTCTGATCGACGCTTGACGATGATGGCTTGTCAAACATGAAAGAAAAATGAATTTGAAAATGAAAAAAAAAAAGGAAAAGAAAACAAAAAAGAAACAAAAGAAAAAAAAAGAGAGAAAGAAAATAACTGTTAATGAAAAGAAAATAATGATTAAAAAAATGTAAAAGAAAAAAAAAAACCTGTATGCGGCTATCGATATGATGTGTTGCAATGATCATAAATTATCGGGTGCTTGTTAACTAAAATGGTTAGGGGACAAGAAGTAATTACGGGACCGCCGAGGTGTTGTTGGGTTGGGCCTGCTTAAACTGTTCGAGTTTGAATGGGCCCGGGATTGTGTGTGTGTGTGTGTGTGCGTGCGTGCGTGCGTGCGTGCGTGCGTGCGTGCGTGCGTGCGTGCGCGTGTGTGCGCGCGTGTGTGCGTGCGTGTGCGTGTGCGTGCGTGTGTGTGCGTGCGTCCGTCCATGTGTGTAAGCGTGTGTGTATGTGTGTGTGCGCGCGCGCGCGAGTTTATACATGCGTGCGCGGGTGCGTATGTGTGTGAACGCGCGTGCGCGGACGTGTGTGCATGATCGGTGCGTGTGCAGGCCTACGTGTGCGCGCGCGCGCGCGCGAGAGAGAGAGAGAGAGAGAGAGAGAGAGAGAGAGAATTGTTATTTTTTAATGTACCGAAGACCAATGGCGTCGCAGCCTATTTGTTTCAGGTTTTTATTATCATCATCATAATTATTGTGATTATTATTATTGTTCTTTTGTTCTTGTAGTTTTTTATGTTGCCCTTGTTGATACATAATCATCATTTTCATCATTATCATTATTATTATTCCGACAGCGCGATCCTGATCCATCATACCGACGGCTTTTAAACAACATAAACAACAGTTTGCCTTGTTTCATAAAGAAAAGCGTCACAGAAGAAGAAGAAGAAGAAGAAGAAGAAGACCAACAACAGTATGTCTTGTGTTCATTAAAAAAAAAAAAAAAAAAAAAAAAAAGGTCACTGAAGAAAGAAGATAGAAGAACACCAACAACAGTTTGTCGTGTTTTCATTTTTTTTTTTTTTTTTTTTTTAGAGCGTCACTGAAGAAAGAAGACCAACAGTTTCCGTCTGTTGTTTCCTTTTTTTTTTTTCCAAATCACTGAAGAAAGACGACGACGAAGAAGAAGAGGGACCCAAAATAGAAACTCTACACACCTCAAGCCCCAGTTAGCACAAAACGGAACATTACGCCCCTTATCATACAGGCGATTTCCGCTCGTTTGCGGACAACTTTTTCCCTTTGGCACCTGGCCAGTATGGCCACCGGAGTCTTGGCCGTGTCTTCCTTTCAGCACACCGACCCTACAGCTGACAAACCACCTGCTGGACCTAGATGACGACCAGGCACACCAGTCGGCCATTTTCCATGTGCCTTGCTGGTGGACAGAGAGAGAGAGAGAGAGAGAGAGAGAGAGAGAGAGAGAGAGAAGAGAGAGAGAGAGAGAGAAGGAGAGAGACAGACAGGGAGAAAGAGACAGACACAGAGTGGAGAGAGAGAAAGAAAGAAAGAAAGAAAAGAGAGAGAGAGAGAGAGAGAGAGAGAGAGAGAAGAGAGAGAGAGAGAGAGAGAGAGAGAAACAGAGAGAGAGGAAGGGACGGGTAGGGAGGAGAGACTCTAGCAACTCGTGCGGAGCGTTATAGGTTTGGTTTTGTTGTTTTTTGTTTCGTTTTTATTGTCGCTTTCGCTGCTGTTGCCGCGGTATTAGTCGCTTTTGATTACATTCAATAGAATACAACTTTTAAGTTTATCCTTTCAGGGCGACGCGGTATCAGAGGTCACGAACGAAACCCACCAGTTCAAGAAATCGAATGACGTTAACAATTATCGTGGTATTTCATTATGTGACATTAGTAGCAAATTAGACCTATACAGTTCAATTGTTAATAGCAGATTACAAGAATGGACTACCCAGAATGATATTACAGGTGAGTACCAAGCCGGATTTTAAAAGGGATATTCGACAATCGATCATATCCAAAAACAATTCGCCTATAACAGAAATTTGTACGTTGCTTTTGTGGACTATGAAAAGGCATTCGATTCTATATCTGGAAGGTTACTGCGGTCAGTTCTGATCAACAACGGAATTAAGGGCAAGTTGTATCGTTGTGTTAAAAGCATGCTGTCATGAGTCGGCCGAATGTTCTCGAGCATTTAGGCAAATTAAGGGTAGTTGCTGTTGTTGAGAGCACGTTCCTTGGGTCTTCAAGGGTGCGAATTCAGGCATCACCAGGGGGGGATACCCCGAGTCGTATACTGAAGGAGGGAGAGTACTGGGGAGTGTTTCGCATGTCCGAGGGATAGTGACAAGGAGTTGGCGACCTGCCAGTCCTGGGTAGAGAAGAGTGTCCACTTTGAGCACTGGCTATTCACTGGGCTCTCCCGTGGGCCTGAAAGGAAGGCGATCGTGTCAGGTGACCGTCACGGGTAGGTGACCGTCAGCCTGCCGGCAGAGTACAGCGACCATTCAGTCGTCCTGTTCTGAGGAATGAATGGAAGGCTGCGGCCTATCGAGTGGTTTGCGCCTTGTCTATAGAGGTAGTAAATACTTGAAGCATCAGTCATGGCTGGTAGAGAGGTCCATGCTGTTAGTTCAATGGGTAGCTTGGGGAATCGAACATGAGTTTGAATAGGAGGTTATGCATTAACCACTGGGTGCCCAAGTCTTTGTTGGCGCTAGCAGCTGTGGTGTGTGTGTGTATGTGTAGGTGACTAGTGATTCCATTGGTGGAATAAAAATAACTTGGGGATTTATTGGTACAAATCGTGTGATGTGTGTGTGCCAGTGATTCCATTGGTTGAGCCAGTTAAACTCGGGTTCTCTCTTTCTTTGAGAACGAATATAAGGTGCTTGGAAAACCAGGAAATGTGTGACTCACTTATGGGAAAGTGAACTCGCCCGTCTTGCTGAGGGCTCAAGAAAATACAGCGTGAAGCAGAGGTTAGCTGTCGCCTCGTTGTCTCCTGGGTGGGGACGTAAGACAGTGGAGGTTGCTGTAGCCTCGGAGCCGACGACGAGAAGAATTGTCTCCCGTGTGGGGACGGTCGACAGCAAGACGTGTAGCCTGTTGGAGCCTGGACAGGGAGCTGCCAGACAACGGTGGGGTGTTTGCAGCCAGAGAAGACCTGTGGGAGAGGCCGACAGGAGCCCTTTCCGTGGAGAGGGCGAAGTACGGTGGAGTCCGGGAGACTCGGTGTGAGGGTGCGACTCAAGCTACGTTGCCAGTGTCCCCCAACTGGGATTTGGCCAATCGGGAGGACACAACAGTGTGGCAGCTTCAGCTCGTGGTCGCACAGTGTGATGAGAGAAACTGGTCAACCAAGGAATGCTGGCAAGTTATGGACGCTTTATTTGCTCTTAAGGTTATAAGTGTGCAAACTGAATAGTGGAATATTGTCTTTCCTGGCTAAGTAAGAATAACTGAAGAACAGGGGATGCGATTTATGAAATTGTCTGTATGCTGCTTACATTGTTGTATGATACAGATAGTTGTGTTGTGTAGTGACGGGTGGGGGCTCGGAGTCAAGTGAATAAAAGTTGATTATTTTCTATGAAATGTTATTGGTTTCCCGTCACCTTTGTGCGGGCCCGATGTGAGTGACAGAGTGCGTGTGCCTATGCCAGAGCGCATTTTGGTTGTGAAAGCGTAAATACTTCTGTCTATAACCCCCTGCATCCCTGAATATGAAAATCATATTTTAATAACGAGGGGGGGCGTCGGAGTCCCGTCACACATGCATAACGAAGTAAAGGCAAGAATAAGGTCTGGGGCAACACTGATGCGTTGAATGGTACACGAGGGGTCAAGCAAGGTGATGTTTGTAGTCCTGTTTTGTTTTCACTTTATATTAATGAACTGGCTTTGGAAATAATTGAGAATGGTCTTCATGGAGTTACGTTTGATCTCATCGAATTATTTATCCTACTTTTCGCTGATGACATTATCCTTTTGTCGATAACAATAGTTGGTTTACAGAGACAGTGAAATAGTTTATATAATGCTGCAAGTAAATTATAACTGAAAGTGAACATGAAGAAAACAAATATTATATTTCTAAGGGAGGGTATTTGTCGGCAAATGAGAAATGGACGTATGGAAATGAGAGAGTACAAGTAGTAAATGCGTTTAAGTATCTTGGAATCTATTTCTCAACAAGACTCGTTTTTAGTTTTGCGTGCCAAAGTATAGCTAATAAAGGGAAGAAAGCGGTTATTCTCTTGCTTCATGTTTTACATAAATTAGATTGCAATGCTTTCAGTGTCTTTAGTAATTCCATTTCAACTATTTGACTATCAGATTCAGCCAATACTACAGTATAATGCGGAAATATGGGCTTTTGAAAAAACGCCAGAAATAGAAAAAGTACATTTGTTTGCATTGAAACGCTTTCTCAATGTCGATAATCGAACGCCAAATGATCTTTGTTTATGGTGAACTAGGCAGATATCCAATTTACCTCAACTCATACATGAAATGTATTAAGTACTGGCTGAAACTGACCAGAATGAATGAAGATAGGCTGCCGTTTTAAGGCATACAAAATGTTATTAAATTTAGATTCTCATGGGAAGAGGACTTGGGTTACAAATGTGTCATTGTTTAAATTCTTATGGATTTTCGTATGTCTGGGGCAACCAGGGCGCCCCAAATTTTTTTTTTTTTTTTAACATCTTTTAGACAAAGAATTATTGATTGTAGATGGCAGGACTGGCATGATCATATATATATATACTAGTGACAGATTTGCACAGTACAGGTTGTTTAAAGCTACTCATTTGATTGAACTGCATACTGAGCTAAAAATAAATATATATAAAAAAAGTGAATTGACCAAGTTTCGATTTGGTGTGTCTCGTATTGCATGTCATTGCTTTAGATATAGCGTCAGAAATGAAAATATGCTTACATGCTGAAAAGAGATGAACTGCACTTTATATTTTGCTGCCCTGCCCTGAATGATCTTTGAGAAAAATTTATACATCCAAAATGCTACAAGGTTCCATGCAATTCAGGTTAACTTTGCTTATGTCGTCAAAGCATTGACTAGAATGGAAAATTTAGCAATGTATAATATCTGGCGCAAAATAGGCTGAAAATCGTTACTTCATAGAATGTTAGTTTTCAGTGTATACAATGAAGAATCTTATTTTGTATTTATTTAATTGTTGATTTTGTATATTTCATACTAGGCCTTTCTCTCGCTTAGTTGTGTGAACATCCCCCTTCATTAAGGGGCCTAGGCCTTTTTCTCCTCGCTTAGTTGTGTGAACATCCCCCTTCAGTAAGGGCCTAGGCCTTTCTCTCGCTTAGTTGTGTGAACATCCCCCTTCATTAAGGGCCTAGGCCTTTCTCCTCTCGCTTAGTTGTGTGAACATCCCCCTTCAGTAAGGGGCCTAGGCCTTTCTCTCGCTTAGTTGTGTGAACATCCCCCTTCAGTAAGGGGCCTAGGCCTTTCTCTCGCTTAGTTGTGTGAACATCCCCCTTCATAAGGGCCTAGGCCTTTCTCTTCGCTTAGTTGTGTGAACATCCCCCTTCATAAGGGGCCTAGGCCTTTCTCTCGCTTAGTTGTGTGAACATCCCCCTTCAGTAAGGGGCCTAGGCCTTTCTCTCGCTTAGTTGTGTGAACATCCCCCTTCAGTAAGGGGCCTAGGCCTTTCTCCTCGCTTAGTTGTGTGAACATCCCCCTTCATAAGGGCCTAGGCCTTTCTCTCGCTTAGTTGTGTGAACATCCCCCTTCATTAAGGGGCCTAGGCCTTTCTCTCGCTTAGTTGTGTGAACATCCCCCTTCATTAAGGGCCTAGGCCTTTCTCTCGCTTAGTTGTGTGAACATCCCCCTTCACTAAGGGCCTAGGCCTTTCTCTCGCTTAGTTGTGTGAACATCCCCCTTCAGTAACGGGGCCTAGGCCTTTCTCTCGCTTAGTTGTGTGAACATCCCCTTCAGTAAGGGCCTAGGCCTTTCTCTCGCTTAGTTGTGTGAACATCCCCCTTCATAAGGGGCCTAGGCCTTTCTCTCGCTTAGTTTGTGTGAACATCCCCCTTCAGTAAGGGCCTAGGCCTTTCTCTCGCTTAGTTGTGTGAACATCCCCCTTCATTAAGGGGCCTAGGCCTTTCTCTCGCTTAGTTGTGTGAACATCCCCCTTCATTAAGGGGCCTAGGCCTTTCTCTCGCTTAGTTGTGTGAACATCCCCCTTCATAAGGGGCCTAGGCCTTTCTCTCGCTTAGTTGTGTGAACATCCCCCTTCATTAAGGGGCCTAGGCCTTTCTCTCGCTTAGTTGTGTGAACATCCCCCTTCAGTAAGGGCCTAGGCCTTTCTCTCGCTTAGTTGTGTGAACATCCCCCTTCATAAGGGGCCTAGGCCTTTCTCTCGCTTAGTTGTGTGAACATCCCCCTTCATTAAGGGGCCTAGGCCTTTCTCTCGCTTAGTTGTGTGAACATCCCCCTTCAGTAAGGGCCTAGGCCTTTCTCTCGCTTAGTTGTGTGAACATCCCCCTTCATAAGGGGCCTAGGCCTTTCTCTCGCTTAGTTGTGTGAAACACCCCCCTTCATTAAGGGGCCTAGGCCTTTCTCTCGCTTAGTTGTGTGAACATCCCCCTTCATTAAGGGGCCTAGGCCTTTCTCTCGCTTAGTTGTGTGAACATCCCCCTTCATTAAGGGGCCTAGGCCTTTCTCTCGCTTAGTTGTGTGAACATCCCCCTTCATTAAGGGGCCTAGGCCTTTCTCTCGCTTAGTTGTGTGAACATCCCCCTTCATTAAGGGGCCTAGGCCTTTTTCTCGCTTAGTTGTGTGAAACATCCCCCTTCATTAAGGGGCCTAGGCCTTTCCTCGCTTAGTTGTGTGAACATCCCCCTTCATTAAGGGCCTAGGCCTTTCTCTCGCTTAGTTGTGTGAACATCCCCTTCATTAAGGGCCTAGGCCTTTCTCTCGCTTAGTTGTGTGAACATCCCCCTTCATTAGGGGCCTAGGCCTTTCTCTCGCTTAGTTGTGTGAACATCCCCCTTCATTAAGGGGCCTAGGCCTTTCTCTCGCTTAGTTGTGTGAACATCCCCCTTCATTAAGGGGCCTAGGCCTTTCTCTCGCTTAGTTGTGTGAACACCCCCCTTCATTAAGGGCCTAGGCCTTTCTCTCGCTTAGTTGTGTGAACACCCCCCTTCATTAAGGGCCTAGGCCTTTCTCTCGCTAGTTGTGTGAACATCCCCCTTCATTAAGGGGCCTAGGCCTTTCTTCTCGCTTAGTTGTGTGAACATCCCCCTTCATTAAGGGGCCTAGGCCTTTCTCTCGCTTAGTTGTGTGAACATCCCCCTTCATTAAGGGGCCTAGGCCTTTCTCTCGCTTAGTTGTGTGAACAATCCCCCTCATTAAGGGGCCTAGCCTTTTTCTCGCTTAGTTGTGTGAACATCCCCCTTCATTAAGGGGCCTAGGCCTTTCTCTCGCTTAGTTGTGTGAACATCCCCCTTCATTAAGGGGCCTAGGCCTTTCTCTCGCTTAGTTGTGTGAACATCCCCCTTCATTAAGGGGCCTAGGCCTTTCTCCTCGCTTAGTTGTGTGAACATCCCCCTTCATTAAGGGCCTAGGCCTTTCTCTCGCTTAGTTGTGTGAACACCCCCCTTCATTAAGGGCCTAGGCCTTTCTCTCGCTTAGTTGTGTGAACATCCCCCTTCATTAAGGGGCCTAGGCCTTTCTCTCGCTTAGTTGTGTGAACACCCCCTTCATTAAGGGGCCTAGGCCTTTCTCTCGCTAGTTGTGTGAACACCCCCCTTCATTAAGGGGCCTAGGCCTTTCTCTCGCTTAGTTGTGTGAACATCCCCCTTCATTAAGGGGCCTAGGCCTTTCTCTCGCTTAGTTGTGTGAACATCCCCCTTCATTAAGGGGCCTAGGCCTTTCTCTCGCTTAGTTGTGTGAACATCCCCCTTCATTAAGGGGCCTAGGCCTTTTCCTCGCTTAGTTGTGTGAACATCCCCCTTCATTAAGGGCCTAGGCCTTTCTCTCGCTTAGTTGTGTGAACATCCCCCTTCATTAAGGGGCCTAGGCCTTTCTCTCGCTTAGTTGTGTGAACATCCCCCTTCATTAAGGGCCTAGGCCTTTCTCTCGCTTAGTTGTGTGAACATCCCCCTTCAGTAAGGGGCCTAGCCTTTCTCTCGCTTAGTTGTGTGAACATCCCCCTTCATTAAGGGGCCTAGGCCTTTCTCTCGCTTAGTTGTGTGAACATCCCCCTTCAGTAAGGGGCCTAGGCCTTTCTCTCGCTTAGTTGTGTGAACATCCCCCTTCAGTAAGGGGCCTAGCCATTCTCTCGCTTAGTTGTGTGAACATCCCCCTTCATAAGGGGCCTAGGCCTTTCTCTCGCTTAGTTGTGTGAACATCCCCCTTCAGTAAGGGGCCTAGGCCTTTCTCTCGCTTAGTTGTGTGAACATCCCCCTTCAGTAAGGGGCCTAGGCCTTTCTCTCGCTTAGTTGTGTGAACATCCCCCTTCATTAAGGGCCTAGGCCTTTCTCTCGCTTAGTTGTGTGAACATCCCCCTTCAGTAAGGGGCCTAGGCCTTTCTCCTCGCTTAGTTGTGTGAACATCCCCCTTCAGTAAGGGGCCTAGGCCTTTCTCTCGCTTAGTTGTGTGAACATCCCCCTTCAGTAAGGGGCCTAGGCCTTTCTCTCGCTTAGTTGTGTGAACATCCCCCTTCATTAAGGGGCCTAGGCCTTTCTCTCGCTTAGTTGTGTGAACATCCCCCTTCATTAAGGGGCCTAGGCCTTTCTCTCGCTTAGTTGTGTGAACATCCCCCTTCAGTAAGGGGCCTAGGCCTTTCTCTCGCTTAGTTTGTTGTGAACATCCCCCTTCAGTAAGGGGCCTAGGCCTTTCTCTCGCTAGTTGTGTGAACATCCCCCTTCAGTAAGGGGCCTAGGCCTTCCTCTCGCTTAGTTGTGTGAACATCCCCCTTCATTAAGGGCCTAGGCCTTTCTCTCGCTTAGTTGTGTGAACATCCCCCTTCATTAAGGGGCCTAGGCCTTTCTCTCGCTTAGTTGTGTGAACATCCCCCTTCAGTAAGGGGCCTAGGCCTTCTCCTCGCTTAGTTGTGTGAACATCCCCCTTCATTAAGGGCCTAGGCCTTTCTCTCGCTTAGTTGTGTGAACACCCCCCTTCAGTAAGGGGCCTAGGCCTTTCTCTCGCTTAGTTGTGTGAACATCCCCCTTCATTAAGGGGCCTAGGCCTTTCTCTCGCTTAGTTGTGTGAACATCCCCCTTCATTAAGGGGCCTAGGCCTTTCTCTCACTTAGTTGTGTGAACATCCCCCTTCATTAAGGGCCTAGGCCTTTCTCTCGCTTAGTTGTGTGAACATCCCCTTCATTAAGGGGCCTAGGCCTTTCTCTCGCTTAGTTGTGTGAACATCCCCCTTCATTAAGGGGCCTAGGCCTTTCTCTCGCTTAGTTGTGTGAACATCCCCCTTCATTAAGGGGCCTAGGCCTTTCTCTCGCTTAGTTGTGTGAACATCGCCCTTCATTAAGGGCCTAGGCCTTTCTCTCGCTTAGTTGTCATTAAGGGGCCTAGGCCTTTCTCTCGCTTAGTTGTGTGAACATCCCCCTCATTAAGGGGCCTAGGCCTTTCTCTCGCTTAGTTGTGTGAACATCCCCCTTCATTAAGGGCCTAGGCCTTTCTCTCGCTTAGTTGTGTGAACATCCCCCTTCATTAAGGGGCCTAGGCCTTTCTCTCGCTTAGTTGTGTGAACACCCCCCCTTCATTAAGGGGCCTAGGCCTTTCTCTCGCTTAGTTGTGTGAACATCCCCCTTCATTAAGGGGCCTAGGCCTTTCTCTCGCTTAGTTGTGTGAACATCCCCCTTCATAAGGGCCTAGGCCTTTCTCTCGCTTAGTTGTGTGAACATCCCCCTTCATTAAGGGGCCTAGGCCTTTCTCTCGCTTAGTTGTGTGAACATCCCCCTTCATTAAGGGCTAGGCCTTTCTCTCGCTTAGTTGTGTGAACATCCCCCTTCATTAAGGGGCCTAGGCCTTTCTCTCGCTTAGTTGTGTGAACATCCCCCTTCATTAAGGGGCCTAGGCCTTTCTCTCGCTTAGTTGTGTGAACATCCCCCTTCATTAAGGGGCCTAGGCCTTTCTCTCGCTTAGTTGTGTGAACACCCCCCTTCATTAAGGGGCCTAGGCCTTTCTCTCGCTTAGTTGTGTGAACATCCCCCTTCATTAAGGGGCCTAGGCCTTTCTCTCTCGCTTAGTTGTGTGAACATCCCCCTTCAGTAAGGGGCCTAGGCCTTTCACTCGCTTAGTTGTGTGAACATCCCCCTTCAGTAAGGGGCCTAGGCCTTTCTCTCGCTTAGTTGTGTGAACATCCCCCTTCAGTAAGGGGCCTAGGCCTTTCTCTCGCTTAGTTGTGTGAACATCCCCCTTCAGTAAGGGGCCTAGGCCTTTCTCTCGCTTAGTTGTGTGAACATCCCCCTTCAGTAAGGGCCTAGGCCTTTCTCTCGCTAGTTGTGTGAACATCCCCCTTCAGTAAGGGGCCTAGCCTTTCTCTCGCTTAGTTGTGTGAACATCCCCCTTCAGTAAGGGGCCTAGGCCTTTCTCTCTCGCTTAGTTGTGTGAACATCCCCCTTCATTAAGGGGCCTAGGCCTTTATCTGAATAATATTTTTGAGTCTTTAGTCCTTCTCTCGGCATCTGCGGCTGCCCTCCATGCTCTCCCCCCCCCCCCCCCCCCTCCCTCCTCCACTCTGCAGAATGTAGTGCTTACATCGCCACCCCTGCACCCCTGCCATTCCACTAGGCCCATAGCGACGGTCTGAGTACTGCAAGTCTCTCGGTTCAGGCCAGCAAACCTGGGTTTCCTTCCTTTGGCAGTGGACCTTTAGCGCATGTCACATATCACACACGGCAACAAGGATCGAGGTGTCCCCGGCAAAAGTCAGTAACTCTATTTGAAACGCAAAACTCACTCACTCACTCACTCACACACACACACACACACACACACACACACACACACACACACACACACACACACACACACACGGGCGACCCCAAACAATACTCCGCTCCACAATGCTTTGCTGATGTGCCCCCCCCCCCCCCCCCCCCCTCCGAAAAAAACAACGACGACGATAATAAAGACACTTCATCTGGTCGCTCTTGGTTTTTTGGGGTTTTTTTTCTTTGTCGTTTTGTTTTGTCTTTGGTTTTTTATTCCTAGGAACCTGCAACTAAAGATAATAAACGAAACGAGAAAATAAGCAAGCAATCCAATGAACTGTTTTTTTTTACCTCTGTCATTATTATTCTCGTCGGCTCTGGAGTGCGCTGCGGAAGAAAACTAAGTCTTTTTAACCTGCGATTACTGCAGTTAAGATGGTATGGAATGGTGCCTCGTCATTCTTGAATGCAAATCAAACAGTCATAAACAACGGACAAACAGATCAAGCGTCTAGTCAAGTAGCTAAATGCACATTCACCATGGTAAATGAAGGTAAATACAATCAATCGTATTGGACCCCCCCCCCCCCCAAAAAAAAAAAAAAAAAAAAAAAAAAAAAGGAAAGGAACCAAAAAATTTGCAGCTTCGTGGTTATTTTGGTTTGTGCCTTTGCCCTTTCAAAAACAAGATTTGTTACTCTCTTCTTGTCGGTCTTCCCAGGTACCTTTTTCAATAAGGATACCTTCTCTCCAAAGGATCCAAAACAACGTCATTAGACTGGTCCTCAGATCCTTCACGTTTGAACACGTGACCCCACCTCTCTCTCTCTCTCTCTCCACTCTCTCCTCTTCTCTCTCTCTCTCTCTCTCTCTTCTCCTCTCTCTCTCTCTCCACTGGCTGCCGATCAAACGACAGGATCGAGTATAAACTTCCTAACCTCTCTTTTGCTGTCACTTCCGGGTATGCATCCGACTGTCCGACTTACTGTTGAGAGCGTCAATTCTGGTCGACTTCTGACATGGGCACAGAGAGCGAGTCTCCATAAGGTCGTTCATTTGGGAATATTTTGTCATGGAAATTAACCCACATCGAGTTGTTTTTTTTTTTTAATGGTCAAGTCTAGGTTTGGTTCTTACAAACTAAGAAAAAGGTAAAGAGTTGAAAAAGTCTAGAAGCATTGTTTCTTACAAACTGACAAGGGTGAAGAGTTGAAAAAAAGTCTAGGTTTGGTTATTACTGAGAAACGTGAAGAGTTTGAAAAAAAAAGTCTGGAAGGTCTGGTTCTAACAAGCTGAGAAGGGTGAAGAGCTAGGAAAAAAGTCTAGAAGTTTTGGTTCTTACAAACTGAGAAATGTGAAGAGTTGGAAAAAGTCTAGGTTGGTTCTCACAAACTGAGAAAGGTGAACAGTTGGAAAAAAGTCTAGGTTTGGTTCTCACAAACTGAGAAGGGTGAACAGTTGAATAAAAAAAAGTCAAGTTTTGGTTCTCACAAACTGAGAAGGGTGAACAGTTAAGTCTAGTTTTGGTTCTCACAAACTGAGAAGGGTGAAGAGTTGGGAGGAAAAGTCTAGACGGTTTGGTTCTTAGAAACTGAGAAGGGTGAAGAGTTGAGAAAAACGTCTAGAAGGTTTGGTTCTTACAGACTGAAAAGGGTGAAGAGTTGGGAAAAAATCTAGAAGGTCTCGATCGTACAAACCGAGAAGGGTGAAGGTGGGTTTTTTTAAAGTCTAGAATGTTTGGTTCTTACAGACTGAGAAGGGTGAAGAGTTGAAAAAAGTCTAGAAAGTTTGGTACTTACAGACCGAGAAGGATGGAGAGTTTTTAAAAAAAAGTCTAGAAGTTTTGGTTCTTACAGACTGAGAAGGGTGAAGAGTTGAAAAAAGTCTATAAGTTTTGTTTCTTACAGACTGAGAAGGATGAATGTTTTTTTTAAGTCTAGAAGGTTTGGTTCTTACAGACCGAGAAGGGTGAAGAGTTAAAAAAAAAGTCCAGAAGGTTTGGTTCTTACAGACCGAGAAGGATGAAGAGGTTTTTTTTAAGTCTAGAAGGTTTGGTTCTTACAAACTGATGAAGAGTTGGAAAAAAAAGTCTAGAAGGTTTGGTTCTTACAAACTGAGGATGAAGAGTTGAAAAAAGTCTAGAAGGTTTGGTTCTTACAGACTGAGAAGGGTGAAGAGTTGGGGAAAGAGTCTAGACGGTTTAGTTCTTACAGACTGAGAAGGGTGAAGAGTTGGGGGGAAAAAGTCTAGGTTTGGTTCTTAATAAACTGAGAAGGTTGAAGAGTTGGGAAAAAAGTCTAGAAGGTTTGGTTCTTACAGACTGAAAAGAGTGAAGAGTTGGGGAAAAAACGTCCAGAAGGTTTGGTTCTTACAGCTTGAGAAGGATGAAGAGTTTGGGGGGGGGGGGGGGGGGGGGAACTCTAGAAGTTTTGGTTCTTAGAAACTGAGAAGGGTGAAGAGTTAGAAAAAAAGTCTAGGTTTGGTTCTTACAAACTGAAAAGAGTGAAGAGTTGGAAAAAGGTCTAGGAGGTTTGTTCTAACAAATTGAGAAGGGTGAAGAGTTTTTTTTAAAAAGTATAAAAGGTTTGGTTCTTTACAAAATGAGAAGGGTGAAGAGTTAGAAAAAAGTCTAGAAGGTTTGGTTCTTACAAACTGAAAAGAGTGAAGAGTTCGAAAAAGGTCTAGAGGGTTTGGTTCTTACAAACTGAGAAGGGTGAAGAGTTGGAAAAAGGTCTAGAAGGTTTGGTTCTTACAAACTGAAATGGGTGAAGAGTTTTTTAAAAAGTCTAGAAGGTTTGGTTCTTACAGACAGAATGGTGAACAGTTGAAAAAAAGTCTAGAACGTTTGGTTCTTACAAACTGAGAAGGATGAAGAGTTGAAAAACAGTCTAGAAGGTTTGATTCTTACAAACTGAGAAGGCTGGAGAGTTGAAACATGTCTAGGTTTGGTTCTTACAGACTGAGAAGGATGAAGAGTTGAAAAACAGTCTAGAAGGTTTGATTCTTACAGACTGAATGGTGAAGAATTGAAAAAAAAATCTACAAGGTTTTGTTCTTACAGACCGAGAAGGGTGAAGAGTTGAAAAGGTCTAGAGGGTTTGGTTCTTGCAGACCGAGAAGGATGAACAGTTGACTTGGAAGCGACCTGTAGACAGGGAATTCCCAGCCGCTTGGCCATGTTTGTGTGCTAGTCTGAAGACCGGGCTGTGCGGTTTAAAAGTGAACAGCTTGGGACAGGAGCAGATAATCCGAGACGCCGGAAGCAGCAGCTATGCGGGGGTACTGTGACGACAGATCTCGAATCGGCGTTTGGTGAAGGACACTTCCAACAGTCACAGAGAGTAGCCCAGGCGTGGCGCGACCAGCGGGAGGAGGTCCGTGTAAGGCCTCATTCAAAGACAATGGGAAGTTCGTGTTGTGTCAGCGTCCCGGGTGCGAGGCCATTTGTTCACTGTGCAGAGCGTGGTGACGTGGTGCTTACGCCGATTTCCGCCAGCCAGGTTTGTGAAAGTAAAGGTGTGCTGATGCTTTGATTCCGCCAGCCAGGTTTGTGAAAGTAAAGGTGTGTTGATGCTTTACGATGTTTTTGCGATGCATTATTCACAGTGAAGGTTCGGGTAGCATTTTCTATGACGAAATAATACCAGTAGATAGTAGTTACATATTGTTTTTACATTAGATTTTGCTTGAAACGTAAATGCTTAATTTCCACATTCATCTATACGAGTAAATCTGCCAAACGAGACGGGACCACCATTTAGTGAAAATGAAAACTGAAATCTATAATTTCAGCATGAGTGCACAGTGTGTCGTTAGTGATTAACGAACGCCGGAATACGCAAGTTACGGGTACATTCGTCTTATATTCTAATCGGTGCTCATTCTACTGGTTTATCAAGTGTTCGAATTCAGGGCCAACTCGCTTGCGAACGCCGCCTTTGCTGCCGGGCAAGACGGACATGTTCTGTCACAGTGACCAAGCCACAAGGCAGCCTGTTCGAATCATTAAGATAAGTCATCGATGGTCATTTTGATGATTGCTCTGTGTGTCCGAGTAGTTAGTAACCCGTCTATGGGACTGAATACAGTTAGTTGTTTGTATGCTGTTCGTTTGTTTGTATGTTTGTATAATGATCAATGTTTAGTCTTTAAGTCGTATCAGTTCGTTCTGTTTACTACTTCTTTGCGTGTTTATTTGTTCGTTTGCTTCATCGGTTAGTGTATGAGTGTTTGATGTGTTTACACCCGTGGGTTCACTGCAGGGCTGAAATCAACAGCCGTGCCGTGTTGGCCCGAGATGTCCCGGACGAAAGGTGAGGAGCCGTGGCATATACAACGCACTGTCCTGAGGTGGGTTGTGGTGGTCTGCCGACTTCAGTGGTGGATGGTCGACTGGTCCCATTGAATCTTTCGTCAAACATGAAGACACTACACAGATGACTGGTGCTTTCAAAGCAGTTTTTCCATACAATTGTACCATTGCTGGATGGCCCACGAAAGCCTCCAAGTACTGTATACTACTTTTTATTGGTTTAACTCGACATTGAAAACTGTATGTTCATTAATGTCAGTGTCACTGTCCATGCTTTTGATTGACCATATACAACCCCTGTCGTTCGGAATGAGGTGGGGGGGGGGGGGGGGGGGGGGGGGAGAGGTTGGGGGGGGGGGCCTTTTTGCTGATTTTAGTCATGTATGTTTATTAATTAAGACTTTTATTGCCCACACTTTTGACTGTCCTGCCATTTCGCAACGATGAGGTCTTTTTGCTTGGGTTTTTTTTATATGCTCAAAATCACACTGTTTGCCGTACTTCTACTGTCGACAGTTTTCACTGTTAATAACACCTGTGGTTCGCAAGGAGATTGGAGGATACTGGGGTGGGGTGGGAAGTGGTTTTTTGTTGTTGTTGTTGTTTTTGTTGCGTATCTTTTGTCATAAATCTTCACACCCCAGCCTTTCTAATGTCTGCATTGCAAGAAACATCATCATAATGTTGTCGGTTGTTAAGGCCTGTTTTTAAATGCATTATCTTACAGTGTCTTGACGAACACTTGATATCCCTCTTTGCTTGATTTCAATGACTCGCGCACTGTTAACGCTTGTACTCTTTGCTGGCTTCATCCTTTATTGAAAGAGCTTTATGAAACGATTCCTAATGATGCACGAGTACCTTTTTTCAAAAATGTGTGTTTTCCGTAATGTTCTGTGTTTATCATTATTACAATTGCATGTTTGAACATGTCAGGGTTTGGTCTTAATTAGAAAAAAAGAAGAAAAACCAAGAAGCTGGTGCCTCTGTGGAAGATGGTGTCCACTCGCTCTCCCTCTCCCTCCCCACGCTGTGCCCACCCCCTTTACGTTCACATCACCTGTGCACACCTCGTTAGAGCAACGCTCTTGCCTCCGACCTCCGTCTCCTGCCATCGCCCGCATTGAAATCACAAACCACACAGGGGCCACACTTACCGCTCATTAATTACCGGTGTTTCACCGGCTCAGGCCACGAAATACCGACTCAAACAGCGGGCACCGGTACTGTGTACCGATTCAATTTTCGTTTGACCGGGATGTTGGCAGTGCCAAAGTGGACCGTAGCGTTTGAAGCACTTGACTTTTAGCCACGACAACGACCAGGCCACCGGTTTTTTTTTGCCTTTCCCATTGACGTAAATTGCCTTCCCGGAGTTTGCCGTGCCGACTTGGAACATTAACAAGCGCGCGATCACTGGATCAACTGGACAAGGGCCTTTCTCTTGCCGAACCTTCAGTTACGGGGGAACGCATTTGTCTCTCAATAAGCCATGCTTGCGTGATTCACGCGTTGATTTACTGTGTATGGATAGGGTTGGGGCCGTTTGTGTTATTTGTGTGTACTCCCACTGAACATGTCAAGTGTGCGCAAATTACAAAGTGGATGTGAGCGAGTCAAAGTGTAATTTTGTAAAGCGACGTGAGCAGAATTCTAGAATGTGCACGAAAACAGAGTATCATCAATATAGCCTCCAAGCAATGTTCGTAACTACGTGGAACCCCTTTGCACCGGGGGTGGGGGGGGGGGGGGGGGTGACATTTGCAGTGACATCATCATCATCATCATCATCATAATTGGCCGCAGCAGCGTTGTTATTATCATCATCATCTTCTTCTTCTTCTTCTTCAAAGCGAATGCTGCAGATGGTGATAATTCTGGGACTTGGTTACTGTCGCCAATGATTACCAATCTTCAGCTGATAACTGAACAGATCATGCCGCCGACACAAAGATGAGGATCGCTGAACAATAATGCAACATTGAATCGTACGTTCGGAAAGTGCCAATCTTCGCTAAGTAGTAAATAAACCCAACACGTTCACGTCAACATACCATCCACCCATAAGCTCTGCTGGCAGTAAACAGCGTCGTTACTCCGTTTCGTTATTCCGCCGGCAACAGACATTGTGTGCCATCGTTTCTGGAATCCGGACATTGTGTGCCATTGTTTCTAGAGTCCCGAGACCGGACATTCTGTCCCATTGTTTTTCAAATCCACAAACACCACAGATACATTTTTTCCGTTGTTTCTGGAATCCAGAGACACAATTATTGTGTCATTGTTTCTGGAATCCAGACACACGACAGATAGTGTGTGCCATTGTTTCTGGAATCCAGACACACCACAGATAGTGTGTGTCATTGATTCTGGAATCCAGAGACACCACAGTGTGTGCCATTGTTTCTGGAATCCAGAGACACCACAGACAGTGTGTGCCGTTGTTTCTGGAATCCAGACACACCACAGATAGTGCGTGCCATTGATTCTGGAATACAGAGACGCTAAAGATATTGTGTGCCATCATTTCTCGAATCCAGAGACGCCAAAGATATTCTGTCCCATTGTTTCTAGATTACAGAGTCGGCACAGATATTCTGTGCCAGTTTCTTTAAAACAGATATATCACAAACATTCTGCGGCCTTCTTACTGGTGGTAGCAGACAAATATATCCAATGTCATTATTCCTCAGGACCACAGACACCACAGAAATTCTGCGCCATTGTTTCTGGATCGTACAGACACGACAGACCTTTTGCGCTCATTGTTTCCGATATCCACAGACACCAAAGAATATTCTTGACATTGTTCCTGGATTCAACAGACACAAATCATCTGCCATTGGTTCTGGACTCTGCAGAAACCTGTTGTTCCATGTCATTACTACAAGACATCGCAGATACTCTGTGCACAGCTTCTGCAATCCACGGACAGTGATTTTGTGCCATTATCTGTGGATACCACAGGCGCCTTCTATTTGTCACCGGTTCTAGATTCCACAGACACCAGACATTCTGTGCCTTTTTGCCTGGAATCTATAGACACCATTTTCTGTGCCAATGTTTCTCTAGAACCCACATTCATGACCTGTTCTGTGCCGTTGCTTCTAAAATCTACAAAGATCACAGATATCCGGAGCCATCATGTTTGTACACCCACACACATCACAAACATTCTGCATTTCTAGAATCTACAAATATCTCAGATATTCTATGCCATTGTTTCTGGATGTCAAACGCCACGGGCATTTAGTTCCACTGTTTTGAAGATTTCACCGACAAAGATGTGATGCAATATTAGTTCTGGAACCACTGTCATCACAGGTATTCTTTGCCATTGTTCCTGGGATCCGTATGCAACTCAAGTTATTCTGTGCCAGTATTTCTGAAACCCACAGACACCAGATATTGTGCGCCATCGTTCCTGGATTCCACACACACCGCAGATACACTGTGCCACTGTTTCATCACAGGTATTCTGTGCCACTGCTACAGGATATCACAGACATCACAGATATTCACATCACTTCTCGGAGGGCTGTCGCTTATGATACATATTTCATTATATGAAAGGAGACAGACAAACGGGAGGGGGGGGGGGGGGGTGACGGAACATGGTAAGGCAGCTGTGTACGGGTGTTTTCGTGCGAGCGTTAAAAGTAGATACAAAAAAGGATACCTAGATAGATTGACAGATTGATAGCTTGCTGGATTTTTTTATGCATATAGAAAGGAAAAAAGATAGCGAGAGAGGGAGAGAGAGAGGGGGAGAGGGAGAGAGAGAGAGAGAGAGAGAGAGAGAGAGAGAGAGAGAGAGAGAGAAGGTGAAAAGGAGGGAGGCAGAATAACGAGACAGGCAGGCAGACACACAGACACAAAAACAGACACGGGCAAAGAAACAATGGGTATATATATAAGAAAAACGTATGATTAGAAGGAAATGATTGGATGTGGAAGAGTGAGTGGGATAGTTTGGGAAAGGGGGGATGGAGAGGGGGGGGGGGGGGGGGGGGATTTCAAAGTTAATGGAAGGAGAAGAGCGATTATTTGAAGAAAAATGGAGATTCGAAAACGAAAGGGGGGAAAATTATCGACTTTAATGAAGTAAAAACAGAGAGCAGGAAAGCGAAGGGGAAAAAAATGGGAACGTGCGTGCGTTCGCGCGCGCGCCCGCGCGAGCGTGTGTATCTGTGCGTGTGTGTGTGTGTGTGTGTGTGTGTGTGTGTGTGTGTGTGTGTGTGTGTGTGTGTCAGTATGTGTACGTGCGTGCGTGTGTGTGTGCGTGTGTGTGTGTCAGTATGTGTGTGCGTGTGTGCACGTGTGTGCGTGTGTGCGCGTGTGCGTGCGTGTGCGCGTTTGCGTGTGCGTGTGTCTGTGTGCGCGCGCGCGCGCGCGTGTATGTGTGTATGTGTGTGTGTGTATGCGCGCGCACGCGCGTGCGCGCGTGTGTGTGTGTGGGAGGGGGGGGGGGGGGGGGCGCGCGCGTGTGCGTGCGTGTGTGTGTGTGTGTGTGTGTGTGTGTGTGTGTGTGTGTGTGTGTGTGTGTGCGTGTGTGCGTGTGTGTGCGTGAGCGTGCGAGCGTACCTCCCTTCCTCTTTCTCTTACCAAGTTCCTTCACATAAGCCAGGAATTTTCCACTCCCTTGCATACATAGAAAGATTCCAGAGATCTTGAAATATACCAAGCACTGCGGCAAATCCGACTGAGACCTGCTGTACTCAAAGACCGTTCCCAAGAAACTAACAAAACCTCGGAACAAAACTTGTGTTCGAATCCCTCCGAAGGCTTAAGAGGGCGAGACTGGAACACCCGGACCCACATGGGCCTGTCTCGCTTCCTGCGCGTGTGCTTTACCCCCTCCCATCCCCTACCCCCTCCCCCTCCGGGCCATACTCTTTCACTGGCGACGGATGCTTCGACCACCTGCGATGGTTAGGGTCTCAGTGTGGGGATTATTAAGTTATTTGGGGCTTAACGCCCCGTCGACCGCACAGGGCCATAATCATGGCTGTCAGCATGTCAACAGACGGCACATGTCACATAGTCCCCGTCATATCTTTCACACACACTCTCTCTCACTCACACACACACACACACACACACACACACACACACACACACACACACACACACTCGCACACGCGCGCGCGCACAAACACTTTCACCCTTCATACACACACTGCGCGCAAGTATACACACCTATCCTACTGGCCAACAAACCTAAGCGGTGCTACGAACATTCACACACCCGCACGCATACATGCACGCACGAGCGCGTGCACGCACGCACTCACCACCACCACCTTCCCCCTCCACACACACACACACACACACACACACACACACACACACACACACACACACACACACATACCCTATATTTACAAAACCTACAATAGTTAATATTTGACATTCTTTAGACAAATAAAACTAGGATGTGCTAACATCGTATAATCATACTGCTCAGCTTTTCTTCTAACCAATTATAAACAAAACAAAACAAAACAAACAAACGTGTTCAATAAGTTCAGTCTGAAAATTGATAAATAACATGCAAAAATAGTCTTTTAGCAAATACCACAGAAAAATGGACACCCAGCCATCATTCCAGAACAGACAATCCCACACTAAGTCCACATAACACACAAAAAACTCGCCTTCAAACAAGAAAAAAAAACACTTCTCTTTTGTCACTGAAAAGCCTCTTCACAAGCACCCATAAACATCTTGGCTGATTGTTGAGGTCTTCTAAAGGGAGACGACAAGCAGACGACAGTACCAGATGATTCTTAACCTCCTTTCCGAGTGTCTGGCAGAACGTCTAGACCCTAAAGACTTCCATTCTGTGATACCCAGGAATAGCTGTGTTGACGGTGCCGGACTTTTTCGGCGGTGCCAGAAACGTGGTCCAATGCATAAGGTCAGTCACCTGTATACATTTTTTT
>CM031598.1:56287501-56297501 GCA_018398815.1 Conus ventricosus | reverse complement strand
CCCCCCCCCCCCCTCGCAATCCTTACCTCGCTTCCCACCGGCCACTTACAATCGGACCAAATGACACATTGACATTCTTAGAAGAAAAAAAAAGAAATAAAATAAACACAAATGAATAAATAAATATCACCAAGAGGAACGTTTAGAGAGAAAAGTCCTCATGGAATCTGCAGTAAACTCTTTGCGCCTCTTGTCGAGCTCAACCCCCAACACTAACCTTCATGTTTATTGCCCAGTTGTTTATCCGCTCGTTTCAAAAGATGAGCGTGATAAGACAGGTGTGACCTGTAGCCTTTGTAATTTCCACTCCTTTTCCTCTTTGTAGTGTTCGGAGAAAGATGGACGGGATTAACTCAATCTGCGGGGATTGTAACAACTTTGTCGGTCTGCGTGTTTCACTCCTGCGAAAGTTTTTTTTTTTTTTTTTTTTTTTTTTGTGCTATTTGAAATTCAAGAAGGGAATGGGTGTAGTGGTTCTTTGGTTGTGGCGTTGCTTAGCAAGCAGCTCAATGAAATTATTGAGCGGGTAACAGGTCCAATGCCTCAAATGCCAACATCACCAGAACCAAGCGAGAATAAAAGTGTGCATATTGCGAGTTATTGGGCCTTCAGCGTCTGAACACCCCTCTCTCTCTCTCTCTCTCTCTCTCTCTCTCTCTCTGTGTGTGGTGTGTGTGGGGGGGGGGGGGGGGTTGCGCGTGCGTGTGTGTGTATTTGGCTATTTTGTTTTTCCACCTAAGATCTTAATTCAACTAGGAGAACACCCCACGTGTTCTCTAAATGGCAAATAACACCGGTGAGGTATTTCAGCTATTTCCGCCTTAATATTTGACGGACAGCTGTTCTATACCGCAGGCTATAGTTCTGTGCCTCTTCTCTAAGGTTAGTAAAACTTTGAATGAGGGGCCCATGCACTCAAGTGCTCAGGAGCTTTGTAACATCCGAGTATCAACCGGCATCCAAATTACAAAAAAAACGCTCAAAGACACACGCACCCTACCACCCCCAACACACACACACACACACACACACACACACACACACACACTTACCTCTTCTGCGACACTTGTCGAATTCGCTGGAAATATTCACACGCGCGATTTTCTTTCACTGCATCCGGCATGTTTTCTCTCAAAACTCTTGCATTGTCTTTTGTATTCCCTTGTCGGAACACACCGAAAGCGTCCACATGCTGGCACGACACACCTGGACTTGAGGCAGTCCTTGAACGGGCTCCCATTATTTAAAATCTCACGGTGACTTCTCCTCAATAGAAAGCTTCCTTCCGTGAAACAGTAATGCCGAAATAGTTGACTTGTGTATCAGTTTGACAGTTGTGGAGCCTTACGGGCGTTTTCAAATTAAATTCACTTTAACCAGTCGGAGAAAATTGAGACGTCTGACGGCGAGCGAGCGTCAAAAGTACAGAGGTTCTAAACTCTTGCCAACTCATGTACTTTGTAGTGTCTTGCTTAATTTCACTGGAAACGGTCACACACTTTGATTCCGTCCCGTCAAAACTTGTGCGGTCTTTGCATCGTTTCAGCTGACTCACTTGTGAATTTGCACGGTGAAGATCTTTGCCCGCACAAATGTCGAACCTGTCACGATGTCCGCTGCCTTCTCTTTGCATTGCGATATCTGACTGACAGCGAGTTAGTTCACACAGCGGAACAAAGTAGAGCACGTGCTTCACTGCAATGATACCCCTGCTGAATACGTGTGCTTGCATTCGTTTAAATGCGAGTTGCTGTACTCCGACAAAGTAAAACAAAAAAAAAGCTTTGTACAAACATCATGAAAAAAAAGAAGAAATGTCAGTGACTGTTTTATTATGATTTACCTGCCTCTAACATAGTTCTTTCAGGGCTGAAACGCACAGAAAGAAAAAATAAAGTATATTACCGAGTTACTTTACACAGCCTTCTCCTGAGTTAGAGATCACGTTCTTTGTGCTTTACAATGCACGCACTCGCGTACACGACGAGCTGCCCACCTGGGTAGAGGAGACCCAAGCTCTGACTGTTGTCGATAATCGTTTCTCGTATCATTCAGTCATTCGGTCGATTGTTCATACAGTATTTATACTACACGTATGCTTGAGCGTGTGCATGAGCGTGCATCGTGAATGCTAATGTTCGAGTATACAATATGTTTGTATTAGTTTGTGTGTTGTTAAAGTCATGCTATTGTTGATTGTTGTAAGACACTTAGATTACTAAAAAAAAAAGTATTTAAAACTTAAATCATTTTAAATCATTTTAATATTAATGGGAAGATAAATTATTTGTTTGTTTTAGCGTTTATTGCAGATAATCATTTTCACACGCGTTTGCACACACTTACACACACACACACACACACACACACACACACACACACACAGTATTCATTATTATTATTATTATTATACAGGAACGTGCAAGCATACATGAACGCACGCACTCATCCACGCGCGCGCGCGCGCGCGCGCGCACACACACCACACACACACACACACACACACACACACATCATTAGTTTGTGTGTTGTTAAAGTCATGCTATTGTTGTAAGACACTTAGATTACTAAAAAAAAAAAGTATTTAAAACTTATAAATCATTTTAATATTAATGGGAAGATAAATTATTTGTTTGTTTTAGCGTTTATTGCAGATAATCATTTTCACACGCGTTTGCACACACTTACACACACACACACACACACACACACACACACACACCACACACACACACACATACAGTATTCATTATTATTATTATTATTATACAGGAACGTGCAAGCATACATGAACGCACGCACTCATCCACGCGCGCGCGCGCGCGCGCCACACACACACACACACACACACACACACACACACACACACACACACACACATCAACTGAAAATAATTTTATTGCGAACACGAATGTCAAATTGCATATTAATCATGTCTCTAAAGCATCAGTGTTGAAGCTCACAAGAGCACCACTACTTTTCCAAAATATACACCAGCATAGCAAAGACATCACCCTCTCTCCTTCCCTCACCACTTGAATATGGACAATCAAAACTTGCATGATTCTCCACACAGTGTTCATTACTCCAGGGTGATTTTGAACAATTACAAAGACGCCCAGTTTAGTAAACATGGTCTGTTAAAGCGCTTCGAGTACAGTATAATTTTTATGACAAAAAGTTCATTAAAAAGCTTAAGCAGCATATGTTATTTTTACATTTTGTTTCAATTTCTCTTCACAACACATTACAAGTTGCAATAAAACATGCTGAATGAGGTGTATACTCTTCCTGCTTCCCTCATCCTTTACAAAGCCAAGTCATCTGTGGTATATACATCTACATACAGTGTACATTCTGCGCTTTCCCCCCCCTCCCCCCCCCCCCCCCCCCCCCCCCCCCCCCCCCCCAAAGGTTTCTCTGATAAATTTTTTTTGTCTTTGATAATAAAGTTGAATCAGTAGTCGTCTGTCATCATCTCCTCCAACGTCACGTTTCCACATGCATCACTTTGATTGCTTGTTTGTCTATTTGTTTGTTCGTCTGTCAGCAAGATTATGCAAAACCTACTGTTTTATTTATTTTTTTTTATGACACATGATATACATTCTCCCCCTCACCCACTCACCCCCACCAATAAAGATTCTATTTCACCTGAAACACATTTCACATCAACAGTGAAACAAAGCACCGATATATTGACATACAACGCTTAAAAAAAAGAAGAAAGAAAACAAAACAAACCAAACCAAACCAAAAAAAAAAAAAAAAAAAAACCAACAACAACGTCAAATTCAGACAAATCTATTCTTATTATACATCACAGTAAAACAAAGCATCAACTTATTTACATATAGTGCTTATTTTTTTCTTTCTAAACCGTCGAAATCAGACAAAAATATCTTGTATACGATATGTGAAAACTTACTCGATTAAAATGAATTTTTTTTAATTGAGTGTAATAGTGAGAATCAGTACCATGGAGCTGCAAATGTTTTCAATCTTTACGAAAGCCCCCCCCCCCCCCCCCCCCCCCCCCCCCCCCCCCCCCCCCCCCCCCCCCCCCCCCCCCCCCCTCTTAAAAAAAAAACTAAAGAAAAAAACTGAAAGAAAATGACTAAAAATGGGAGGAAGGAGAGGGAAAAGAGTACACGCACACACACAACACACCACACACCACACACACACACACACACACACACACACACACACACACACACACACAAACACACAACCAACCAAAAAGAAATGATTAAAAAAGGGGAGGGAAAAAAGTCACCAAATAATGTCGATTCATTTCTTTCCATGGCTTATGCGACAGTCATCTTCTTTCTGACCTGTAGTTCATTTCAGGTGAACCCCATCAGCTTTACCAAACTTGATGGAAAGATGTATAGTGGTTCAAGGACGACTCCACTACACTTTGGTATGGATCCAGGATCTCTTGGATGTTGTGGAGGTCTGTGCTCCCCCGGAGCGCCTCCAGTGTGTGTGTGTGTGTGTGTGTGTGTGTGTGTGTGTGTGTGTGTGTGTGTGTGTGTCCGTGTCTGTGTCTGTGTACGTCTGTGTCTGTGTGCGTACGTCTGTGGGCGCTGTGTGTGTGTGTGTGTGTGTGTGTGTGTGTGTGTGTGTGTGTGTGTGTGTGTGTGTTGTGTGTGTGTGTGTGTGTGTGTGTGTGCGTTGCGTGCGCGCGCGCGTGTGCGCGTGCGGTGTGTGCATGTGTGTATGTTACGAATTTAAAGCAATCTTAACTACGTATCTATATCTATTTTGTAAATCCAGTTTTCGATTCTCTCTAATCATTATTTTTTCTTAGAGCACATGCAAACGTGTACAGGTTTCTTACAAACGCTGCAAATTATATTCGTCCTGTAAAACACGTAACAACACATAGGACGACAAGAATATGTACATACAAGAAACGAACCTGAAAGAATCACGACTCCACAATCCCCAAAGCTGAGCATATTTTATAGCCTGCCTCATACCTTCACAATTAGGTGTAGCACATATATGGATGTGTCAATGAGCAGAAACTGAAAAGCTACCTCGTCTTTTGGACGCCCATGCAAAGCAAAATCTACAACAGCGCGTAAAAAGGAAACAAAACAAACAAAACAAAATAAACAAACAAACAAAAACCCCACCTCCTCAGTATGCAATACACCATTCATAAAGGATTTGTCTAGAACTCTACCATCAAGAATAAGTCTCTAAGGTACTGTCCCAAAAGGCACTGAAGCTATGCCAGTCAGCATCTGTGCCATATGACTACATTCAAGAACACAGAACATGTTCTACCATACACCGGGTCTTATTTTGCAACAATGTAAGGGAGGCAACAGCCAGTTGACACTTTCATGTCCTGTGCTTAGACTGACCCGCAATCACTGTACGCTTGTGGGGATACCAGGGGTGCGGCAGGGGTTGAGGGACGGTGGTGAGGGCTTTTTAAAGACAAATTGCTAAAGTATTGGTATCCCTAGTGCAGATAAAACTTCATCAGCGGGGCAAGGTAACCCCATAGTTTGTCATCCCCGGTTTACAAAAGTGAATAAAAAATTTGATCAGGGACATATTGGTGTTACAAAGATGCCTGATGGTCAGATCGACATTGCAGGATGAACATCTAGTGTCCGGTCTGGATAGTGTACACAGTCTCACTCCCCTTGTCGCTAAATTACGGCCAACCAAAAAAAAAGGCTGAAATTCTAGTAATTGTGACCAAACATTATTTAAGAAAAACAACCTGGAATAAACGCAGGTGAGTGCGCCACAAAAATGGGAAAGTGATGGTGGACATCAGTAAAGAAAGATCAAAATTAGAAAGAAAAGAAAGAAAAGAAGAGGCGGGGTCAAAGAGGGTAATAGAGAAGAGGAAATTACAAACACAGGGTTTACAGAAGATAGGGATACAGTTATGATAAGTTGTGTAAAATAGTGCAGTTTCTTTGTTGTATTTCTTCAGGACAGGACTGGAACACACAATCCTTCTCCATCCTCGTCTGGTCTATGCTGCTTTCTGGGAATCACGAACGGTCACTCCTGTCTGTTCCCGGATGTTGTCCTTCCTCATTTTTCTCTGTCTGTCCCTGCACGATGGTTGTTTTTGTTTGTTTGTTTGTTTGTTTTTGTTTTGTTTTGTGTTTTAGCTTAATGATCGAGAGATATGACTAAAACCATTTTAGTGTTCGCTTCCCGGTTCCCGTTGTCGGCAAGTCCTTAAAGAGGGCAATGGCTACCTCCACCTTTTATAGCTCTTCTTCATCGAGGTCACTGTCTTTGTTTAAAATGCGTAGGGTTTTGTGTTAGCACTTCATTTCAGATGCATCGATTCTTCTTTGTAGATCTGCTGTCAGGACCATGGCTGTGTGGTGAAAACCCAGAAAAGGTCGTGTGTCGGCTGAGCTGCTACGACTGAAAATGAAACGGAAGCAGCCATTAAACAGGCTCTACAAAAGACCAAGGTCTTCCTATTCTCAGGCGCAAACATCATGAGTCTTGTTGTGGTCTCTCCATCTCTGTTTTTCTTCCCATGTTTGTACTGCTCTGAGCCGACTGATGTGGTAAGTTCCAAAGAGGGCGCAAACATTCCACCATGCTCCATCACACTTTGCCTCGACTTTCACGAGCCAGTGGTCTAACACTGCACCATCCTATTCACCATCACCTGTTCAGACTTGCTTTGGCACTCCCTGGACATTTTTTTCACACGAAACCTTCCGATTTTCACCACCTAAAATCAAGATTACCTGAATTGCAGAAACTATGCTCTACAATTTTTCAGTGAATATATACAATGCCAATAGATTTCAACAGAGAGGAGGGAGGGCGTACGAAAAGTAATCTTTCTCAACACCATTCCATTGTATCAGAGTGTTTCCCAATACCCTCCTGTTGTATCAGAGTCTTTCCCAATATCCACCTGTTGTTTTGGTCAACAATTGACATTCTGATTCGTCCTACATCCCAGTTACTCAATGAAGGTCCAGCTAGCTGGAAGAGAATCCAATCTCATCTGGAAAATGGTGGGACAGAACGATTCTCGTGAAGAAATTGAACAATGAACATCTTAGGTGTAGCTCTTTTTAAGTTCTGTGGATGGGTGCCAGGGATGGAGAATGGAAAGCGCTGAGGTCTGTGAGAACAGCGACATACTTCGCACAGGAATGAGAAGAAATTATGATGAACCCCACCACACGTAAGTTTGAGACTGGATTTGGAGTGCCGGGAGTGCGTTTGAGGCGGGGAAAAGGAGGAAAGGAAAGAAGGCGAGGTTGAAAGAAGAGAAGAGGGGGAAAGCTGGATGATCTGAAGCCAGTTCATCTTGGATCGGCCTGTTCCGCCCCTTCCTTGTGCAGTGTGGAAGGGTGAAACGGGATCCAGCAAGCCAGTGCACCGCCTGCAGACTTCAGCAAACACTGGAACTTCCCATGACACACCTTTATCACGCATCTGCAGTGCAAGGCATCAATCGTTACTCATGGCTTGACTTTAGGCTTCGAATTTCGCTGCTGCTGAAGACTTCTAAGGTACAAAAGCGAAGCGTGGTCTTACGAGAAACGTCTTGCTATGTGTGGATTGTGTTCAGCTGACTCTAATCAATAGTTCTGCGAAATTGTCCACTAAATCAGTTGACACCCTCTTCCTCCCAGCAAAGTCTCTCAGACCCCTTCTCTCAGTTACGTTACTTTTTATTGTCGTTTCTTTTTTTTTCCAATCTGTCTCAGTTGATTGCCTTGCTTGAAAAAGATCCAGAAATGGGAACGTCTTCCTTTTGTGTTGTGTTTTGTTCATGCCATACAAAGAGCGATGCAGTTACTCAGATTGCTTTCTCTTGTAAGGAACGCCCTTTTAAAGGGCGTTATAAGATCAATGTATCCAGGGGCAGAAAAGGAAATAGCACGTGATAACTGTGAGAAGTAACGTCCAACCAGTTCTGAGACTGTTACTGCCGACAAGCATCGATATTCTAACGACGCTCAGCACCGATGTAGATGGGTTTAGAAGTCACCGTCAGTTCTCGAGGAGTCATGATGAGCTCCCCCTGAAAAACAAACAACAACAACATGCCATCAATGAACGAAATGAAGTCTAACAAATGAGTGAATGAATAAATTAACAGGTAAAACGAACAGGTAAATAACTGCCTACATAGAGAATGAAAGGGAAAAAAAGAAAGCTCGTTTAACAGCAAAGGAAAGGAAAACGAGGTAATCCTTTATTTTGATCGTCCATATGCAAGACAATCGAAATGAAGAGGTACATGATGATGTTACGCAAATCAAAATAAATCAGATAACAGTGTGTGCGATTTTGTTTTTGTGTATGTGCAAACGAGCATAAATGCATAATATCTCTCTTTCTCTGTCTCCCTTTGCCCTCCTCCCCCTCCCATTTTGCCCTGCTCCCCCCACACACACAGATACACAAGCAAGCATGTGTACACATACATACTCTCTCTCCTCTCTGTCTGTCTGTCTGTCTGTCTGTCTCTCTCTCTCTATCTCTCTCTCTCTCCTCTCTCTCTCTCTCTCTCTCTCTCTCTCTCTCTCTCTCCTCTCTCTCTCTCTCTCTCTCTCTCTCTGTGCGTGTCTCTGTTACACACAGTTTTGAACTTGGACTCAAATTTAGTCTTTTAACCCCATTAGGGTTATGGAAGATAACAAATAAACGCATCAGGATAACAAACATTTCATGTTGCGTGTTAAATGCAAACACACGTTCAAACACACACACACACACACACACACACACACACACACACACACACACACACCACACACACACACACACACACACACACACACACACACACACACACACACACACACACACACATACAGAGTGACATTCCCGAGCACATAAGATGCAGGTATGCATTTTTTTTTCTCCCAGTACCGAGCACATCCCCCCAACCCCACCTCCCAAATCTCCCTTCCCACCTTCTTCTCCTCTCCACCCTTCACCTTTCCCTTACACACATATACACCTGTGCCAAAACATACTCTTACAACAAAACACACACACACACACACACAGACACAGATTTCCGGATACAGACACACAGACCGACAGAACACTCACAGGAGTGTCCTTGACCTTGACAAAGCGGAACTTCCGGAGGATTGTGACCAGCGCCATCTTGATTTCATACAGGGCCAGGCGCATGCCTATGCACTGACGTGGTCCCGCCCCAAACGCCATGTCCTTGGCCATTTGAGGTATCGGATGCTCTTCATCCAGATACCTGCAAAATCAATCAGCAGAGTTTCATCCAGATCTAAGAACTACCGCGAAATCTGCCCTATAGGGGCCCAGTTGGCAAAGTGGATAATGCATTGTTTTCTTCATGTAAGGGTCCTGGTTCAATTCCCACTTGCGAGACAGCCAGGTTAGGGTAGATTTTTTTTTCCTTCCGCGTGTAGGCCCTCCTCTGTGCAGATCCCCACAATGCCCTTTTTGGATACGATTTTTTAAACAGAGATCCTGTGTGTAAACGCTGAGAAAAACCAATGATTTCCATGTACGTCATATCTCACTCCATCCTATCCAGGACATCAAGTACCGGTGAATGGATGACCCTAACCCCATCCCTGTCTTTTCATTTGATGAGAAGCGCTGCTGATGTAGGCCTACCTGTCAATCCGCTGCTCAGATTTTCTGACTAGCACTACAGGTGTCTGCATTGGTCGGGCCTGGCTGATATCCAGGACATTTTACAAAAGGAAGTGGACTGTAAACGTTTCGCCAGAGCCACTACATCATTTTACCCTCAAAGATCGACACTAAAACAAAACCCAAGACAGAATCCAATCAAGTAAAGGCAAGATGCTGAAATGTAAAGCAAATCTTAGCGCCACGTCTACATTAATCACCATGTGTCATAACCCTGCACTTGAGGTGCCCCTGTGATACGTCACTACCTAGGTAGGGGAAATGAAATGTGGTAAGAAGTTTGCTGATGTGAAAGTCAGGCATGGCACACCAAGGATATCTT
>CM031598.1:56280001-56282501 GCA_018398815.1 Conus ventricosus | reverse complement strand
ACACACACACATGATCGCATCTCACATCTTCTCCCAAGGCCTCTACGATCTCCTGGTAGAGCTTCTCTTGCTTGTCCGGGTGCAAGGCCAGGAGGTAGGAGAGGAACTGCAACGTGGTGGACGTCGTCTCGTAGCCAGCCACAAAGAACAGCAGACTCTGGCCGATCAGTTCGTCCCTGGTCAGGTCTGCCCACAGCCACGTCATCAGTTGAGCACCATTCAGAGCAGCATCATTGATAAGAGCAATCAGCAGCATCACTCAGAACAACAACAAAGACGTTGGAGGTAATCTTAGCATCAAGAACATCACTCCTGACAACTGGCTTTAGTGGTAATTATAGCATCAGAAGCTTCGTTAAGGAAGAAGGAAGCACTAGCATCAGTAGCATCACTCAGGACAAGAAAGGCACTAGTAGTGATTATGGATGGCATCAGCAACATCTCTCACGACAACAGAGGCACAAGTGGTAATTATAGCTCCAGCATCTCCATTCAGGACAACAGAAACGCTAGTGGTAATTATAGCATCAGAAACATTACTCAGGACAACACACACACACACACACACACACACACACACACACACACACACACACACACACACACAGATACGTACACATGTGCACTTGCAAGCACACACACACACACACACACACACACACACACACACACACACACACACACACACACACACACACATCAGCAGCATCACTCAGTACAACAGATGTACTAGTGGTATTACAACATCTGTAACATCACTCATGACAATTAAGTACCAGTGGTAATCATATTACAGCAGCGTCCCTCAGCACAACAGAGGCACGAGTGGTGATTATAACATCAGTAACTTCACTCTTGACAAAAATGCACCGGTGGTAATTAGAGCATCAGCATCATAACTCAGGACAACAAGTAGTTGGGGTATTCATAACATCAGTAGCATCACTCAGGACATCAGAGGTACTAGTCGTTATCATAGCATCATCAACATCACTTAGGACAACGGAGGCACCAGTGGTAATTGACGCCTCCGTAGTATTACTCAGGACAACAGGGGTAGTAGCGTTGATCATAGCATCAGAAAACATCAATCAAGACAAGAGAGGCACTAATAACAATGATAGTACTAGTAACATCACTCAGGACAGCAGAGATGGTCATTATTGCATCTGTCATATCACTCAGGACACCAGTGGCACCAGTAGTATTTACAACATCAGTAACCTCACTCAGGATAACTAAGGCACTAACGGTAATTACAGCAACAGCAGGAATTTAAATCTGCTTGCTTGCTGCAGCAGCTGGTGATATCTTTAGCACCATCAGCTGCAGAAGCAGACATTTTATTATTTCCGCACCTGCAAAAAGACTTGCTGTGATGCAACCAATTTAGTTGTAGAAGAAGAAATAAGTTTACAACTAGCCTGTAAGACCGTACCAGACGACACTAGCATTTGAGAAGGGGTTCCAACCACTGGAAACAACTGCTTCTTTGCACACATGAAAATTGCGTCCCCCCCCCCCCCCCCCCCCCTTATTTTTGCGATTTTGTTTTTTGTTTTACTTTTTTTTGTTGAGCTATCCTTTTCTTTCAGGCTGTTTTTTTTTCTTAAACTTTGCGAGTAGGCTTCTATTTTGCTCACTGAATCTGGAGACCCTAAAAATAATAATTGTACGCAGGGATCCTACAAACAATTCTGTAGAATTTGATGAAATACCTCGTCTGTTTTCCGGTTATTTTGTGGAGTAAACACACCAAAACACACACACACACACACACACACACAACACACACACACACACACACACACACGTACACATGTGCACTTGCACGCACGCAAACACACACACACACACACACACACACACACACACACACACACACACACACACACACACACACACACACACATACACGCAACAGATGAAACAAACCAAAGACAGGACCAAAGGCAGTACGGTAATTATAAAGACAAGAGAGCAGACTGACAAACACACAAACAAATTACACAGATAGCCGGATAGAAAAACCAGAATCGCTGAGCGTTAACAAGGTTCCCCTACGTCTTTTGTGGGGTTCCCTCGCCACCTCTTCGTCAGAAGCCTCAAAGTCCAGCATCTGCTGTATGAAGTCTGGACCTCCCTGTCAGGGGAGAACAGCACGCACGTAAAATTTGTAAGTTGAATGAACAGATATTGAACTCAGTAGTTATGTCGTCTTCAATTTAATGTCAATTCACATTATGTAATCTTAGACCCCCCCCCCCCCCCCCCAAAATACGGAACTATTGAAAAAAATTGAACACAGCGACAATTAAAAATATCCCAAGTAACATCAAATACAAAGGTGCAACATCTGCATCTCATTCCAGGTAAGTGAAAATTGGACTCTTGAGTTAATGCTAATCCAATGTCACACAATAGTGAGGAATTATTTACAATTTCATCCTGGGAAGATTCAAATAAAGCAGGCAAAAGTTTTTTCAACTGCTTACATCTT
>CM031598.1:56257501-56272501 GCA_018398815.1 Conus ventricosus | reverse complement strand
GGAGATGTTTCCCTGATAGTGAGTCATTTGGCGGCTGTTCAGTGACGCCTGTTCTAATTCAACGTGTCCTTAGCCCACGAGCCACCACTATCCCCTCTCTAACTAACTGACAATAATTGTTCGGTCAAAGAAAAAAGAAAAAAAAACAGACTAGGCAAGGGTCTCTTGAAACAGATGACCACCATCACCATGCTCACGATCCGGACACTTTGAAGACATGGAAAGAACGTGCCACACACACACACACACACACACACACACACACACACACACACACACACACACACACACGCACACACACACACACGCCCACGCACACACACACACACACGCCCACGCACGCACACAGGCATGCACGCACGCACACACACACACACACATAAAATAAAACACAATGACATAAAATGATGATAGCTTTAACACCACTCAGGAGACCACAAACCTTTGTCAGGGTCACACACACCCATCTTCTCTTCGATCAAACTTTACCCGAATTCATCGTCTACTTCTTGGCATAAGTCCAAATCTGTTACCTACCCGTCCAGATGGTTTCTATCCGACCGAGTTCTCGTTGCTTCTAACTCGATGAGTTATGTGCATTGCCTGGGTAAATATCTCGCCCTCACCTCTCACTCCTTAAATAATAATAATAATGTATGGATTTTATATAGCGCAATTATTGGGATCAACTCATTGCGCTCAACACACACTCAAACACTCGCACGAACATGTGTTCACACACACACACACACACACACACACATACACACACACACACACACACACACACACACACACACACACACACACACCTACCGACACAGGCGCACTTATCAAGTTCATCGGTTCAAGCGTAAACAATACAGTTTTGCATGCAGTACATAAAAAGTCAGGTCAGAATAATAGACACAGCACTTAGATATTATGGTTGAAGAAGGCTTTCCTAAAGAAGTATGCTTTTAACTCTGACTTGAATTTAGATCATGTAGGCAGGTCACGTAAGCTGTCAGGAAGAGAATTCCAAAGAATGGGCGCACTAAAGCTAAATGCTCTCTCACCGACTGTCTTTAACGAGCGCCTAGGAATTTTCAGAAGTTTTTGAGAAGATGAGCGAAGAGACCGAGAAGTTTGATAGGTGGACAGAGAAGCAGAAAGATACTGTGGGAGTGTCCCATCAAAGGAACGACAGGCAAAAACTGCGATTTTGAACTGCCATCGATATTTGATGGGAAGCCAGTGGAGTTCACGTAACAAAGGTGTAATATGCTCATTTTTACGCTTTTTGAGAACAAGCCGAGCTGCACTGTTTTTCACCCTTTGTAATCGTACAAGCTGTTCTGAAGGAAGTCCTGCTAACACAGAGTTACAGTATGAATGATGGATCCTGGTTGTAATCCGATTTCTCACCAAATCTCGTACGTTTGTAAATATTAATTCATCTAAAATATCTGATTGTTTTTAATTTGCATTATTTTCTAGAGAAATTTGCGAACATGTGGAAAATGGCCATGTTTTGTAAAGCTGCAGAACGATTTTGTTTGTTAAATTCGTGATCTGCAACAAAACTTAATAGTTTCGTTCCTAGGATTTTCATTTTTGTTTTACACAATGCTTTGCCAAAATCGGTTCTGTATGTGTTTTTGTTTTGCGTAATGTCGCTGACAGACAGACCCAAAGAAAAAAAAATGCTTGTGGAATCACCGTTTCCATGGCAGAGATCACAAAAATGCCAACGACATGACAGTTCTAGAGCGTTTTCCGACACCCGTGTGCTTTACATCTCAGTCTGCTGCGCTAACACCCACTGGTTTACACTCCTTGCTATTTCGACTTTTTCCTTTCCTCCTTTCTTCCTTCCAACTGCCAACTTCATGTCCCTCAGACCCCCCCCCACCCACCCACCTTGTCATCTACCACTATGCCCCCCATCCCCACCCACACCGCATCTCCCCATCCGGTCCCCTGTCCACCCTCTCAGACACACTAATATCACTCCCCATACCTCCCCGGTGCTGTGAACACATAGAAGGACAAAGGACTCCATGTTCGAAAAACAGAACCAAATGCTCTTCTACTGTGTTTTTATGCATTGAAATTTACAGAGAAAAACGGTGTGGTGTTCATGCATATAGAGGGAAAAAAATTGAGGTCCGTGTGTGTGTGTGTGTGTGTGTGTGTGCGTGTGCGTGTGCGTGCATGCGTGCGTGTGTGCGTGCGTTCGCGCGCGCGCGCGCGTGTGTGTGTGTGAGCGTGTGTGTGTGTGTGTGTGTGTGTGTGTGTGTGTGTGTGTGTGTGTGTGTGTGTGTGTGTGTGTGTGTGAACGCGCCTGTGCGTGACTGTGTATGTGTGTGCAAGTGTGTATGTGTTTGTGTATGTCTGCATTATGTGTGACAATGCATGAGCAGATATGCAATATGTAGCTTGTGCAAAACGAACACGTGTAACGCTGTCCGCCAGTGTTGGTGTCTCCCGGTTTATTTTCCTCTGAAAAAAAAAATAATAGGAAAAAGAAACTCACCGCTTCACATCTATCTGTTCACCCGTCTCTGCACACTTGTCTATGGCTGCAGCGAGATTGTCACAGCAACGGGTGACAAAACGGCCCATCTACAATCAGTCAATCAATCAATTCATCAATCAACCAACCAATCAAAATCTCAAGGGTCCACTTAATCCAGAACTGAATCAATCGGTCAGCTGACTGGTCACATGGATTAATCAGCTGAACAATAAACAACTAACCTATGCGCACATTACTGTAATGAAACGAGCCGGCAATCGGACAACACCCACGTTTCGCTGATGCTGCTACAGTGGAATATCTCACCTACGACCCCCCCCCCCCCCCCCCCCCCCCCTCCTTTTTCTTTTTTTTTCCCAAAGAGTCTTTAAAACGGACGGAGACAGCTTTTTTGTGGAAGATAATCTAGTAATACTGATAACAATGGTAACAGTCATGATAATGATTCAGCCACTGTTGCTGCTCCTGCTGCACTACAACCATAACTACAATATTTTCAAGCGTAGAAGTAGTAGTAGCAGCAGCAGTAAAAGCTGTAATAGTGGGCAGAGAGATAAGATGCACAGACTGGATGATGGCGTTTTCCAAACATTCGGTGCAAAGAAACTAAAGCTGCACTTTCCCACGATCTTTATTTTGCATCCTGCAAGTCTCAAGACGCTTCTCATCGGAACAGCGAAGCAAACAGGAAGAGGACAAACACGCCGGAAGTGACCGACAGACATGGCGTCAAACAAGAACCGCAGTCTTTGTCCTCGCAGCAACATTTCACAGGGAGCGAGTTAATTTGGCTGTTACACAGCAGTGAAGACTTTGTGCCGAAAACATTGCAGAAAAAAAAAAACATTTTCACTGGAGGGAGTATTTACTCGGTGGGTCTTACATGGGAGGTATCAGTGTAGCATTTTTTTTTTTTTTTTTTTTTTTTTTGTCTTTCAACTTTATTTTTCTGCTTGCGGAGACAAAACATTTTACATAAATTCATAGCATTTCAGTTCACATCAGTATATAATTCACACCATTTATGTTTCAACAGCCAAACGCTTACATTTCAATCAAGTACCATAAACAGTTTCCGTATCATGTGTTAGCTTATTTGCAAGGCAGGGTTTTTCAAAAATTAAATACAAATAGACAACCAAAAACAAAGCAAAAACAGAAACAAAAGAAGAGAGAGAGAGAGAGAGAGAGAGAGAGAGAGAGAGAGAGAGAGAGAGAGAGAGAGAGAGAGAGAGAGGAGGGTAAGACACCGACAAAACCACAAGGGGATCCATACGTGCATGCATAATAAATGATACGGAGACAGACTAGTCCCTCAACATGCACATCAAGTCCAAGTAGCATTCTTAGTCTGATATCATCAAAGATGAAGAGACTTGACACCAGAACTATTGAATCGTACTGAATATTTCCGCGTTGTTAGATTGATTTCCTTGCTTTCAATCAATGAAAACAAAAACCCACACCCCATGGACTGCATACAACGCTTTGAAACAAACAAACAATGAAGAAACGAGCAGATTACAAACATCCATTCTTCAAGCAAAAAAACCCCCAAAAAAACCAAGAAAAGAAAAGAAAACGGAACGAACGACGACACACATGTGAATCTGTCAGAAATAGTAGATGAATTATATAAACACATATTTGAATCGGAAATGCATCAATAAGGGGTGATAAAGTGCCAATACGAGTGTGAATGCGAATGCTAATAATTCAGTCAATGAAAGGCTGTTGATCATTGCGAAGGATGCGTATAAAAAGGTGCGAATCAGCCACGTTAGTTATTCTAAATGATTAGCCCGTATCCGTTGATTTTTGTCACGGTCAAAAATAAACACAACCAAAGTCGTGGTCCGTCGCCAGCCAATTAAGCATAGCGAGAGGCTTCACGGAAACGGTCTGTCCAGCCAGACGGACTAAGTAGCTGACCGACGCCTCGATGTCTGGTCAAACGAGTCTCGACGCCCGGATCAGACTCATCCAGCCAACTTGGGCACAGCGAGGAGGCTAATCCTAATCCTCTACGGAGACGGTACGGTCCAGCCAGTCAGACTAAGTAGCTGACCGACGCCTTGATGTCTGGTCAGACGAGTCTCGACGCCTGGATCAGACTGATCTAGCCAATTTACGACGTCGCCGGAACGAAGAGTAGGGGAAGGTAGTGTGTGGTGGGGTGAAATCAAGCTAATCAATTAAATGACCAATTGACCACCACAGAGAGTAAGGCGTGTAGGCGTGACTGTCATGATTTGAATATCCAATGGAATTAGAGGGAGATAACTTCGGGTACGAGGCGGTAAAAATACTGACCAATGGTACTCGCCCTTTGACAGATGAGTTTCAAGATAAGATAGGGAATGCGGGAGTGGAGAAGGAGAACGAGAGGAGGAACGAACAGAGAGAGAGAGAGATGAGGAGGTTCTGGGGGTAGTCTCTACACGAGAGGAAAGGCAGAGAGATGAAGAGAACGAGAGGGAGAACGAACAGGGAGACAGAGAGAGGAAGAGGTTCTGGGTGTAGGTCTGCTTGAGAGAGAAGCAGAGAGATGAGGGGAGGAGAGAAGAGAACCAAGTTGTAGCAATTAGCACGAGATAGTCTGCAGAGGAAGGACTAAGGAGAGATGTGGAGAGAGAGAGTTGCTAACTACTGAAGAGGAAAGAAAGAAAGAAAAAGAAAAGATAAGCAACCATGTCCATTTGATAGAGCAGACTAGAAGAGAGAGAGAGAGTGCAATGCGTTAATGCATGAAGAGAAGAAGGAGAACAGATCGATGTTGATAGTCACTGTTCCATCTTAACCGGGGTTCGACCTCATACTTGGCCAGCGCCACTTTCATCGGCAAACCAACCTGACCAACGCCAGCGGTCTAACCTGACCAGTGCCAGCAGTCCAGCTCGACGGTGCCAGTAGTCTAACCTGACCGGTGCCAGCCGTTGTGTTGTGCTTGTGAAAGTGACAGTGAAAAGAAAAGAAAAAAAAAAGAAAGAAAAGACAGTGATTCGTGAATAGTTAAGATCACCTGGCCAGGTAAAAGAGAATCTATTTATACCGGGTTAGTTAATGATGTTTTAGATAAATGATTTTGTGAAGTTCAGGAAAGAGAGAATGTTATTTTGTTTGATTCCATATGCATTGATGTTTCGTTCTATGATCATGTGTAGTAAAGTTATAGACTTTACTAGTGGTTGATGTGACGAATGCATGATATATGAATGAGATCGTAAGCAAGCTGTGAGTGTGTTTGGGCTGTGCGCTAGTCCTTCTCCATCGAAATCACCCGAGGTTGACAATTTATTGGCGAGCCTGCCAGGATATTCTGGCCCATTTATTATAATTGTTCAACTTCTCAGAGAGGAAGCTGGGTGGATTCAAGTATTGTAATCCTAAGACAAGGTGTTGTCTTACTGTATGTTCCCAAGATATTAAATACTAGGCTTGGCATTGCTTCCAAGATAGTTAATACTAGGCTTGGCATTTCAGCCCCAGAGTACTTATTTCGCACAGATTCCTATAATTCGCTCTCATAGTTGGGTCAGGCGCTGGGCGTTTATAAAAAACAATTACGTTGTCCCGGATAATATTATCATTCATAGGATTGTGCTATTACGTCACTCATGTCGGTAACCACCAGTTTGGCTGCTTTAGTAATAAAATCTTGTTGAAAAAAAAAAAAAAAAAAAGAGAAAGGGCGGAAGAAAAGAACACCCCTATTGAACAACTTGTGAGCGTCGCTCGTTGATTTAGGCTACACAGGAGATGAGTTGCGTGCATTCGTTGAAAAACCAACAAAAGATGGAAAGAGATGAACGCGGGGAAAACCCCGTGTTGCAGAAAAAAAAGCAGAGCGGGAAAAGGACTAAAGCTAGCGCAGGAGCAGGAAACAGAAAGATAAGGATTCAGGCTAATGATAACAGGTTATGCAGGAAACAGAAAGAATAAGGCAGGAAACAGAAAGAAAAAGGGGAAAAGCGCAGGAAACAGAAAGAATAAGGGAAGCGCAGGAAACAGAAAGAATGAAGCGGAGACAGAAAGATTAAGGATTCAATTAGAGTTAGAAAAAGTGAAAATACAAAGGGAGACCACCGAGATGGGAGTTCAGTTTCCAGTGACTTGTGCGCAGTAACGGCCCCCCCGACCAAAGTTGCCCAAATTCTCTGAAGGAACCGATTCGATTGATGCATACATCAGTCGTTTCGAAACGTTTGCGACCAGTCAGGGTTGGCCTTCAGAAGAGTGGGCAGTCATTTGTCAGCGTTATGACGGGTAAGGCATTACGGGTTTTTCACTGCGTTCCAGCAGTTAAAACAGCTGATTTCGGCGCTGTGAAGGAATCGTTGATGAAAGGATTTGACCTCACAGAGGAGGGGTTCAGGAAGAAATTTCGTTCAGCTAAATTACAAGCAGGTGAGACGTAACACTCATTTGGTGCACGTTTAGATCACTATTTGAGAAGTGGTTAGAGTTGAGCGGTACGAAGAAGGAGTTCGCTGAATTGAAAGAGCGGTTATGAAGGAACAGATTTTGTCGGGTTGCGGCCCTGAGTTACCATAAAATTTGAAAGAGAGACAGCCAGAGACAGCAGGGGAGTTGTTGAAGTTCGCAGAGGTGTATAGAGAGGCACGTTTGGGCACTAAGGTGCAGGAGAAACAGGTGCTGGGCACAGGTGAGAAGAGTGCAAGGAGACCAGGGGATTTTCCCCCTGCAAAGTCTGCAAACCCAGTGGTGGGGCAGAAGGAACGGCAAAGGGACATTAGGTGTTTCATTTGTCACAAGAAGGGACATGTGGCGAGGGATTGTCGCATGAGGTTCCAGAAGGCAGCGCCTTGCAAGAGGTGGATAAGGTCGCCAGGGGAAACGCCTGCAGGGGAAACCCAAAAGGGGATTCAGTCTGAAGAGGTGGAGTGCAGCCTTGGCTAGCACTGGACAGCAGTCAGTGTCAGGGATGGAGGGCACTAGGCGAGTGGTTCGTTACCAGGGAAGAAGGGTGGATTGGCCAGCAGAGGGGGGAAAGTTTTTACGAACACTGGTTGTTCATGCGGTGTGGTGAGAACAACGCTGGTCGAGAAAGGGGATTTGACAGGGCAAATCCAGACCTGTACTCTAATCGATGGCACTGGGGAGGGAGTTTCCAGTTGCTAAGATAGAAGTACGTACCCCTTACTTCTCAGGCGAGTTGTCTGCGTGGTGATGGAGAAACCCCTTCATGATTTGATCATTGGAAAATTCCAGGGGCAAGGGATCCAGGGGATCCTGAGGTGTTGACTGCTACAGGGGCAGCAGTTAAAACCCAACGGAGCAAGAAGGGGGAAAAAGGGTTTGATAAACCCGTTAGTCGTTCCAGCAAGGAAGTCAGGCATAGATGTGTCGCCTGATGAGTTTAGGGCAGGCAGGAACAAGACCCTTCGCTCGTGAAGTTTGGGAGTTGGAGAGAGGTGGAGAGAAACAGGGGGTTTAGAGGAGGTGAGAAAAGAATTCTTGTGAAAGGCGGGCTGTTGTCCCGAGTGTTCACCAAGGGGAAGACAGGTAAGGGACTACTCAGTAAGGGTACCAGCATGTTATCGTGACACTGTCCGTCAGGGGGTCATGAGTCGCTCATGGCGGGTCATCTCGGCACCAGCAAAACAGCTGACCGAATCTTTGATGACTTTCATTGGCCAGGAGCAATGGCAACATCAAGCGTTCTGCATGTCATGTGACGTGTGTCAAAGGTCAGCCACAAGGGGGGTGAAGAGGAAGGCGCCTCTTAAAACATCCCCCTTTAATTGACACCCCCATTCAGGAGAGTGCCTATTGATCTGATTGGCCCAATCTCGCCCTGTTCCAAAGGTGGGCACAGGTATGAGACATGCAAGGTTGCAAGGGAAGGTTTGCAGGAGGCTAGGGTCGTTCAGAAGAAACAATATGACAGGAAGGTGAGGAAGCAATCCCTCAAGGTGGGAGATCAAGCCCTGGTACTGCTTCCCACGGGTCACAACAAGCGCTGATGCATTGGAAAGGACCATTCACCATCACTGAAAAGGTGGGTCGGGATTACCGAATTGATGTGAATGGAAACTAAAACTTTTCCATGCGAATTTTCTCCGCAAATATATTCAGCGTGAGACTCAGCACATAGGCGCAGCAGCAATCATTGATGGGGTGAAGAGACCAGCAGAAGAAGGGGAGATTTTGTTGCCTAAGTTTCCAGAAGAGTCATACAGGGATGTGTCACTGTAAAGAAGGGGGTAGACAGTAGGAGTTCCTAGGTTTTGTTGTCGGAGGCGACGCAAAGCAGCCAGAAAAGGAAAGGTGGAGAAAATGATGAATTCAGAGAGACTGAAGACCAAACAGAAGTCAGGAGTCTGCTAGGTTTTATTGGGTTTCTATAGGGAGTTTGTTCCAAATTTCCAGCAATCACGGTCCTCTCAGTGATTTGGTCAAAGCAGGGAAACCGGCAGTGGTCGAGTGGTCAGACGCTGCAGAGCAAGCACTGCAGACGGTGTTAGAAAGACTAGGTTCCCGTCCCATCTTGAAGCTACCAGATATGTCCAAACCATTTTTGTTGCGGACAGATGCATCAGGCGGTGGAAATAGGTGCAGTAAATTTTTGCAGGGGCATGAAGGGGGCGAGTTCCCTGTGAGGTATGCTAGCAGGAAGTTGACAAAGTGTGAAGAAGGGTACGCAACGGGGGAGAAGGAGTGTTTAGCTGTCGTGTGGGCCGTGAAGAAATTCCACAAATACTTGTATGGGAAAGAGTTCGTGATAGAGACAGATCATCAACCACTCAAATTCCTGCAGGAGGGGCAGTTGAAAAACAGCAGAGTGCTGCGTTGGGCAATGGGATTGCAGCCCTACAGGTACCGAGTGCGTACATCCCAGGTCGACAGAATGTCGGAGCTGACTAATTTTAAACCGTTTTAGTCTAGCAAGCTGCAACTCAGAGGAAGTCAGTATATCCGGGGGGCTTTGTTGATAATATGTGTGATTACAGTTATGGTTTATTGGATATGGGTTCCATTCCCAGTGGCTATGGTTCATAATTTTTGTGTGAGATTTGTTCATGTAAATGAGTTATGCTTGAGCATACAGTCGCTTGTGTAGTGATGCATTATTTGCAATAAGTGAGGATGGAGATTCCTCAGTGAAGTGTCATGATCGTGATCATATTATATTGTCTTTTCATAGAAAATTTTAAAGAGAAGATGTGGCAAATCCGCAGGTAGGGGAATTGCAGGTGCGCACAGAGGTCGTTATAAAAAAGAGTTGAAATAAAAGCAAGAGGCACGTCAGATAACTCATTGGAGGGTATTCACTAATGATATAATCTATAATTTATAAACCGTTGGTTGTAAAGTAATTTTTTAAACTTTGCACGTGTAGCTGTGTGTCAGCAAATTCGGTTGTTGTCTTTTTTGTACCGTTGTTTTGAGACAATGCGGTGCATAGTCTTTGCAAGGGGAAATTGTCACGGTCAAAAATAAACACAACCAAAGTCGTGGTCCGTCGCCAGCCAATTAAGCATAGCGGAGAGGCTCACGGAGACGGTCTGTCCAGCCAGACGGACTAAGTAGCTGACCGACGCCTCATGTCTGGTCAAACGAGTCTCGACGCCCGGATCAGACTCATCCAGCCAAATTGGGCACAGCGAGGAGGCTAATCCTAATCCTCTACGGAGACGGTACGGTCCAGCCAGTCAGACTAGTAGCTGTCCGACGCCTCGATGTCTGGTCAAGAGTCTCGACGCCCTTTGGGTCAGACTGATCTAGCCAATTTACGACGTCGCCCGGGAAAGAAGAGAGGGGAAGGTAGTGTGTGGTGGGGGTGAAATCAAGCTAATCAAATTTAAAAGACCAATTGACCACCACAGAGAGTAAGGCGTTGTAAGGCGTGACTGTCATGATTTGAATATCCAATGGAATTAGAGGGAGATAACTTCGGGTACGAGGCGGTAAAAATACTGACCAATGGTACTCGCCCTTTGACAGATGAGTTTCAAGATAAGATAGGATGCGGGAGTGGAGAAGGAGAACGAGAGGAGGAACGAAAAAGAGAGAGAGAGAGATGAGGAGGTTCTGGGGGTAGTCTCTACACGAGAGAAAGGCAGAGAGATGAAGAGAACGAGAGAGGGAGAACGAACAGGGGGACCGAGAGAGGAAGAGGTTCTGGGTGTAGGTCTGCTTGAGAGAGAAACAGAGAGATGAGGGGAGGAGAGAAGAGAACCAAGTTGTAGCAATTAGCACGAGATAGTCTGCAGAGGAAGACTAAGGGGAGATGTGGAGAGAGAGAGTTGCTAACTAATGAAGAGGAAAAGAAAGAAAAGGAAAAGAAAAGAAAAGCAACCATGTCCATTTGATAGAGCAGACTAGAAGAGAGAGAGAGAGTGCAATGCGTTAATGCATGAAGAGAAGAAAGGAGAAAAAGATCGATGTTGTGACACTGGTTCCATCTTAACCGGGGTTCGACCTCATACTTGGCCAGCGCCACTTTCATCGGGAATCCAACCTGACCAACGCCAGCCCGGTCTAACCTGACCAGTGCCCGCAGTCCAGCTCGACCGGTGCCAGTAGTCTAAAACCCGACGGTGCCAGCCGTTGTGTTGTGCTTGTGAAAATGACAGTGAAAAGAAAAGAAAAAAAAAGAAAAGAAAAGACAGTGATTCGTGAATAGTTAAGATCACCTGGCCAGGTAAAGTAGAAATCTATTTATACCCGGTTAGTTAATGATGTTTTAGATAAATGATTTTGTGAAGTTCAGGAAAGAGAGAATGTTATTTTTTTGATTCCATATGCATTGATGTTTCGTTCTATGATCATGTGTAGTAAAGTTATAGACTTACTAGTGGTTTGATGTGACGAATGCATGATATATGAATGAGATCGTAAGCAAGCTGTGAGTGTGTTTGGGCTGTGCGCTAGTCCTTCCTCCATCGACATCACCCGAGGTTGACAATTTTGACATAGCTGTTTCTCCCACCTTAAATCCTTTGTACAATAAAGGAAGAGAGAGAGAGAGAGAGAGAGAGAGAGAGAGAGAGAGGAGAGGGGGGGTGAGAGGTAGACGGGCAAGACAAAATAGAAAATGTTCATTCTGAAAGCCCTAGCCACCCAGACGGGAAACACGTGAAATGATATTGCATAGTACACAACACACACACACACACACACACACACACACACACACACAGGGACACAGAGAGAGAGGAGGGAGGGAGAGGGGAAGGAAGAAAGAAGAGAGACAGCCAACAGCCAGACAGACAACCAGACAGCCAACAGACAGACAGGCAGACAAACAGACAGATAACCTTTTTGAACTTGCCGCACTGAAGGTGGTAGTCATGGAGTGTCGCAGCCTTTTCCACCGGTCGCCGTGCACATACCCCAGGCTCAGGTTGAGGGGGTAGGGCACCAGAGACCCCACGGCCTGTGCCAATGCCAACCCCCAAAGTCCACAATGTTAACCGTCTATGGGCCTGTGCCAACCCCCAAAAGTCCCACAATGTTAACCGTCTATAGCCTGTGCCAACCCCCAAACTCCACAATGTTAACCGTCTATGGGCCTGTGCCAACCCTTAAACTCCACAATGTTAACCGTCTATAGGCCTGTGCCAACCCCCAAACTCCACAATGTTAACCGTCTATAGGCCTGTGCCAACCCCCAAAGTCCACAATGTTAACCGTCTATAGGCCGTGCCAACCCCCAAACTCCACAATGTTAACCGTCTATAGGCCTGTGCCAACCCCCAAACTCCACAATGTTAACTGTCTATAGGCCTGTGCCAACCCCCAAAGTCCACAATGTTAACCGTTTATAGGCCTGTGCCAACCCCCAAAGTCCACAATGTTAACCGTCTATAGGCCTGTGCCAACCCCCAAACTCCACAATGTTAACCGTCTATAGGCCTGTGCCAACCCCCAAACTCCACAATGTTAACCGTCTATAGGCCTGTGCCAACCCCCAAAGTCCACAATGTTAACCGTCTATAGGCCTGTGCCAACCCCCAAAGTCCACAATGTTAACCGTCTATAGGCCTGTGCCAACCCATAAAGTCCACAATGTTAACCGTCTATAGGCCTGTGCCAGCCCCCAAACTCCACAATGTTACCGTCTATAGGCCTGTGCCAACTCCCAAAGTCCACAATGTTAACCGTCTATAGGCCTGTGCCAACCCCCAAAGTCCACAATGTTAACCGTCTATAGGCCTGTGCCAGCCCCCAAAGTCCACAATGTTTAACCGTCTATAGGCCTTTGCCAACCCCCAAAGTCCACAATGTTAACCGTCTATAGGCCCGCGCCAATCCCCAAAGTCCACAATGTTAACCGTCTAATAGGCCCGTGCCAACCCCAAAGTCCACAATGTTAACCGTCTATGGCATGTGCTAACCCCCAAACTCCACAATGTTAACCGTCTATTCCTGATCTGCCTCTCATTAGAAACCCTAAGCCTGTGGCAAATCTCAAAGCTCACAATGTTAACAGTCTACAGGCTTACGCCAGCCCCCAAAGACCACAATTTTAATCGTCTATATAGACCTGTGCCAGCCTCCAAAGTCCACAATGTAACCGTCTATATAGGCCTGTGCCAACACCAAAGTCCACAATGTTAACCGTCTATAATAGGCCTGTGCCAACACCAAAGTCCACAATGTTAAACCGTCTATATAGACCTGTGCCAACACCAAAGTCCACAATGTTAATCGTCTATATAAGGCCTGTGCCAACACCGAAGTCCACAATGATAACGATACCGAAACTTACGGACTGTGTGAGTTGTTATGATTTTACCGGAAACGCTAACTACGCATGGGCATGTAAAAACTGTGGTCACCGAGCAACCGTGGTGGTTGTTTAGTTGCCGAAGAGGCAAAGACAGGTAGTAGATTTGTTTTATGTTCACACAATTCTTAAATAAATGTTAGCGAATCGCCAAGAGAAACGTGGACAAACGAGTCACAAGACTTTGTTTTGTCTTGTGACTCGTTTGTCCACGTTTCTCTTGGCGGTGCGCTAACATTTATTTAAGATTTGTTTAGATTTCCGCCTGCAGACGTCTCACTTTGCAACTTTTACACAATGTTAAGTCTACAGTCCTGTGCCCACATCAAAGTCCACAATGTTAACAGTCTGCTTCTGTAATCGACCTGCGTATCTGTGCCTCTCTTGCTCTCTTTGCATGGTTGTCTGTCGCGTGCCAAAAAGCAGTGTACTCTCTCTCTCTCTCTCTCTCTCTCTCTCTCTCTCTCCTCTCTCTCTCTCTTTCTCCCTCCTCTCTCTCTCTTCCTTCCCTATGTCTGAAATAAATGCGTGCATGTGCGCGCGCGTGTGTGTTACATGTGTGTGTGTGATTGAGTGTGTGTGTGTGTGTGTGTGTGTGTGTGTGTGTGTGTGTGTGTGTGTGTGTGTGTGTGTGTGTGTGTGTGTGTGTGTGTGTGTGTGAACACGAACACATATCTTTTGGCAATATTGAGACAATGCTCTCTCCCTCTTCTCTCTCTCTCTCTCTCTCTCGTGTCTCTCTCTGTCAAAAAGTACATTCTCTCTCTCTCTCTCTCTCTCTCTCTCTCTCTCATCTCTCTCTCTCTCTCATCTCTCTCTCTCTTCTGTCTGTCTGTCTGTCAAAAGTAGCATTTCCTTCTCTCTCTCTCTCTCTCTCTCTCTCTCTCTCTCTCTCTCTCTCTCTCTCTCTCTCTCTCCTATACTCCACATACAGCATGCACGGGCACACATAGGCACACACACACGCACGGACACACCGCGCGCGCGCGCGCGGGCACACACACACACACACACACACACACACACACACACACACACCACACACACACACACACCACACACACGCACACACACACACACAAACACACAATTACTACTCACTCACTCACTCACACAGACTGACCATGTCCTGAAAATTGTTGAAGTCTCTATGAGGACTTCCTTCAGAACATCCAGATCTGACGTCATTAGTACTGGACGCCTTGCAAAATAAACCCTGGAACATATGCATATTATTACACATCAAAAAATTGTGAATACCACGAAACACTACGACAACTACCCCAACATCAAGGCAAAAGGGAGGATGCTTCAAAACATAACAAATCATCCAATAGTATCGGGAAAACCCAAGGATGCCACAAAGCTGTACAGCTGACGTCAAAGCTGCATACACTGGAAGATGCTACATGCAACAAAAATCACTTTACAAGCATCACACACCAGAGGATGTCACAAAGCACAATAATTTCACAGCATCACAAACATTGAGGATGCCACTACATACATCATCATCCCACAATATTACAGAAGAGAAGATGCCACAAACCTGAAAATCACCCTCATGGTATTACAAAAATGAGGATGCCATCAAACACAGTCCCACCATAACATCACAAAACTGAGGATGCAACAAATCCCACAATTATCCTACAGCAGTACGAAACATAGGATGTCACCAAACACAGTTACCCCCTCAGCATTGCAAAACTAAACATGTCAC
>CM031598.1:56210001-56252501 GCA_018398815.1 Conus ventricosus | reverse complement strand
GAGAATGGTCAATGCTATTTCTGACTTTGTTGAAAACTGGGATTTATGAATGAATACAGCTTTTTAAAACAAGTCGGCTTCTTGAGGGGTAAAATACAAAATATAGCTAAGTTCTATCTATTACAATGGTGAAGGCATTGAAATTGTCTTTGGTTTTCAACACTTAAGCGCTTACTCAAATCATAACAATATTCTTACAGAGCCCAGAAATACCTTTATAACACTCATAATGAACTGTTTAATCTTCTAAGCAACCGTGTGAAAACATTATTACCATATGACACAATAATAGAATCTTAACTGAATACTACTCCAGAGGTACAGCTTTGTGTTCCTAAGATTATACTGAAATTTGATAAATATGTAGATTACACTAAAATGAGATAAATCTACAGCAGACTGCATGGTGTATGGTCAACTGAGAGAATGTTCGCTAGAAATCCCAGCAAAAGGCAGAATGTTATAATCTGAGTTCAAGCTTGTCAATGACATAAATCTGAACAAACTTTCGGGTACTAAGTATTATTTATTAAGGAGACAAACACAAATCACCCATTTTATCCAATGATAACACATCATAAAAATCATTTCCGTTTAGGTGGTAGATGTACTCAGCAAGCGCACTCACTATTCGAAAACCTTGTTCAAATGCGAGATGAATCAGCTTGGAACATTTCGATATTTATGGCACTGGGTTTTGGCTCTCAACGGGAAACAATGCATAGCCATTCTGGATGAAATTACGATATGTTCTCCTTTGAAAATTACGTATTTAAGTGTGTATTTGCTACATTCAGGATGTTGAATCACAAGCTTCCTGTTCAAATTCAGATCATTTTAAATATCCATCACTGGGATAGATGTTGTTTAAATTTCATCGCCATGATGTGGGAGATGAACTCCACAACCTCTTCGAATGCCCTGCCTGTGAGGTAAAAAAACAACAACAAAACAACATATTTACCAAAATTTTAGGGCTACTTATAGAACCAAATGTTTTGAAATAAGTCATTGTTCAAAAACAAAAAAGTAAACGACAGGTTGGAATGACAGAATTTTGATATTTGTTCTAAAGAGAAGTGTGCACTGAAACATCTAATTTCTCAATAATATCAATAAATCTTTACATATATAGGTTATTTTGCTTGTTCCTATTACGTCTGTCGTGTTCCAACTTTTGTTTCACACGGAAGATGAACTTGCTCGTTCTTGAGCTCGTGCTCGTTCTCGTTATGTCATTTTACGTCGGTTTGCTGTTTAAATTCATTTATGTTTTCAAACATGAAGAAAATAAAGACAGCAGGATAATGTGTATTAGCGATGACCTTCAAGCCAAGCTGTCGAGCGTAGCGATAATCAAAGTTCCATGTGAGTGGATGCATTAAGCGCAAGTAAAAGAAAAGATAAAAAATAGAACACACACACACACACACACACACACACACACACACACACACACACATATATATATATATATATATATATATATATATATATATATATATATATATATATCATAAACAGTATAAAAACGTCCTTAAAAAATCTGGAAAAAAAACCCTTGGGGAGCAACATTTGTTAAAAAATATTATTAAAATGAAGTGCTAAAATTCATCTACAAGCTTGTTTCAAGATATGTCTCTCTCCTCAGGATGACTTTTTTGTGGCACGCCAACGGTCTTTTATGGCGTGCGGGACCTGATCTTGTCTCTGTGTGTGCGGGTTTCGTTTGCTGCACGTGGGGCCTGTGTGTGTGTGTGTGTGTGTGTGTGTGTGTGTGTGTGTGTGTGTGTGTGTGTGTGTGTGTGGTTTTTTTTTTTTTTTTTAGGGCCTGTTCAGGTGGAATGTGCTAGCAAAGATTTCCACTTGTGCCTGCAATTATTCACTATTTCTACTTTTGTGTTCAGAGTTGCTAAGTATGGTTTGCATAATCTTAACCATTTTTCTGTGGAACATAGGTTGCATTTTTTGGAAATATTGTTGTATGGTGTTGCTCTTTTTATGATTTTCCATGATATGCTGTAGTCTATTTTTTTATCTTTGAGTTTCCAAATGTATTTACTCAGTTCTGTTTGATATTATTATTTTTCATTTTTGAATGACTGTTTATGGTTTGCGTATCTGGTTTTGAAAGTGTTTTCAGTAATCCCTATGTATGTTTCTTTTTCATTTTCTGATGTTACCGTAGCTTGGTATACAATATTGCTGTGAAGACATTTGTTGCTTAGGGGGCACTGTTCTTTTTTGGTGCAGTTGCAAGATGTCCTTTCGGCACCCTTCTCTTTTGTGTTGCTTTTCATTTTGTTAGATGAGTCAATTATGTTTTTGAGGTTGGGCATACATGAGTATGATAGTTTAATGGTGTTTTTGTTGAATATTTTGGACAGTTTGTGTTCTTTTGGAAATGATGTTGCCAAGATTTTAAAGAATTCTTTTCCTACATTTGTTTTTACTTGTCCATCATATGGTGGTTGTACCATATGATCTTCCTTTTTCTGCTTTTCTTATTTCTGTTCGTGTTATTGTCTGGGCTATATTGTAGTTTGTAATTGTAACCACTTTTTTGTAATGCTTCTTGGTATTCTGTTGCTGCATTATTGAATGCATTTTCATTGCATGATAGGTTGGATAGTCTCTTGTTTATACCGTTGGGTATTGTTTTTAGTATAGATGGTGGGTGGTTGCTTTTGACGTTCACATAGATTGGTATGTCATTGGGTTTTTTGTATGGTTTGTACACATTGTTATTGAGGTCTAATGTTATGTCTAGGTAATTCATACTTTTTTATTTGCTTCTATTGTGATTTTTAAATTGTGGTTTTTGAAGATTTTACATAATTCTTTTTTCTTGTTTTCAATAGTTCTTGGATTATTGTTTAATGCAGCAAGGCCGTCATCTCTGTACAAACCGACCTGTTTTCCAAGTTGTTTTTGGATGTTGGATAGCATGAATAGTCCGACTAGTTCACATGTTTCGGCACCATCATACGATCCCATGGTTACATCAAATATGGAGTTTTTGCTCGTTTTTTTTATCCAAGTTTCATTTCTGCTGTGGAGTAGGGTTTCTTGTGTGTGGAAAATAGAAGAAAAAGAAACACCCGAAGGTGCTGGGGAGGGACCCAGAGAAGCACCGTCTCACCTGCCTTTAGAGCAGTCCTGTACCACCCTTGGAGGCCTGCGCTGTGTTGACGATGGGTACAGGCACGCGCAGGACACTCCATTAAGATATCAAGGGACATAACTGCTCCTGAACAGAAGTAAATTAGACTACAGGATGCAGCTCATAACAGCCTTAAAGTAGCATCCCCATGGGTGTACCAGCCCGTATTTCATGACTGCAGAGCCCACCGGCGAAAAAACACCACCCTCCAGCTGCCGAGCACACCCCACAGACCCAACCACCCCTGCCACGGACAGATGAAGACGGTGCCACTCCAGACACAGCCAAGCTTTCGCCATACGGTCTTATGTGCCCTCAAGAGAGAATCCAAAGTTGTAGTCTTTCCCACTGTCAACAGGACTTTCCCTGTGGTCAGTGGGTCTTTCCCCACCGTCACTGGACCTTTCTCCAGGGTCAGCCTAGTTAAGGCAAAGAAGAAAAGAAACACCCGAAGGTGCTGGGGAGGACCCAGAGAAGCACCGTCTTCACCTGCCTTTAGAGCAGTCCTGTACCACCCTTGGAGGCCTGCGCTGTGTTGACGATGGGTACAGGCACGCGCAGGACACTCCATTAGATATCAAGGGACATAACTGCTCCTGAACAGAAGTAAATTAGACTACAGGATGCAGCTCATAACAGCCTTAAAGTAGCATCCCCATGGGTGTACCAGCCCGTATTTCATGACTGCAGAGCCACCGGCGAAAAACACCACCCTCCAGCTGCCGAGCACACCCCACAGACCCAACCACCCCTGCCCACGGACAGATGAAGACTGTGCCACTCCAGACACAGCCAAGCTTTCGCCATACGGTCTTATGTGCCCTCAAGAGAGAATCCAAAGTTGTAGTCTTTCCCACTGTCAACAGGACTTTCCCTGTGGTCAGTGGGTCTTTCCCACCGTCACTGGACCTTTCTCCAGGGTCAGCCTAGTTAAGTCTTCATTTCTGACTCTGTTATATTTGTGTATTTGTTGGCAAATTTCAAAGCTTTGGTGAGTAGTTCTTCATCTATGGATGGGTAGAAATCTACTATGTCGAATGTGATAAACACTGTGTCATGAGTCGGCCGAATGTTTCGAGCATTTAGGCAAATTAAGGTAGTTGCTGTTGTTGAGAGCACGTTCCTTGGGTCTTCAAGTGTGCGAATTCAGGCATCACCAGGGGGGGGGGGGGGGGATACCCCGAGTCGTATACTGAAGGAGGGAGAGTACTGGGAAGTGTTTCGCATGTCCGAGGGATAGTGACAAGGAGTTGGCGACCTGCCAGTCCTGGGTAGAGAAGAGTGTCCACTTTGAGCACTGGCTATTCACTGGGCTCTCCCGTGGGCCTGAAGGAAGGCGATCGTTGTCAGGTGACCGTCACGGGTAGGTGACCGTCAGCCTGCCGGCAGAGTACAGCGACCATTCAGTCGTCCCTGTTCTGAGGAATGAATGGAAGGCTGCGGCCTATCGAAGTGGTTTGCGCCTTGTTGTCTATAGAGGTTAGTAAATACTTGAAGCATCAGTCATGGCTGGTAGAGAGGTCAGGCTGTTAGTTCAATGGGTTAGCTTGGGGGAATCGAACATGAGTTTGAATAGGAGGTTATGCATTAACCACTGGGTGCCCAAGTCTTTGTTGGCGCTAGCAGCTGTGGTGTGTGTGTATGTGTAGGTGACTTGTGATTCCATTGGTGGAATAAAAATAACTTGGGGATTTATTGGTACAAATCGTGTGATGTGTGTGTGCCAGTGATTCCATTGGTTGACAGTTAAACTCGGGTTCTCTCTTGTTTGAGAATGAATATAAGGTGCTTGGAAAACCAGGGGAGTGGGTGACTCACTTAAGGGAAAGTGAACTCGCCTGTTTGCTGAGGGCTCAAGAAAATACAGCGTGAAGCAGAGGTTAGCTGTCGCCTCGTTGTCTCCTGGGTGGGGACGTAAGACAGTGGAGGTTGCTGTAGTCTCGGAGCCGACGACGAGAAGAATTGTCTCCCGTGTGGGGACGGTCGACAGCAAGACGTGTTAGCCTGTTGGAGCCTAGACAGGGAGTGCCAGACAACGGTGGGGTGTTTGCAGCCAGAGAAGACCTGTGGGAGAGGCCGACAGGAGCCCTTTCCGTGGGAGAGGGCGAAGTACGGTGGAGTCCGGGAGACTCGGTGTGAGGGTGCGACTCAAGCTACGTTGCCAGTGTCCCCAAATGGGATTTGGCCAATCGGGAGGACACAACAGTGTGGCAGCTTCAGCTCGTGGTCGCACAGTGTGATGAGAGAAACTGGTGTCAACCAAGGAATGCTGGCAAGTTATGGATGCTTTATTTGCTCTTAAGGTTATAAGTGTGCAAACTGAATAGTGGATATTGTCTTTCCTGGCTAAGTAAGAATAACTGAAGAACAGGGGATGCGTATTTATTAAATTGTCTGTATGCTGTTTACATTGTTGTATGATACAGATAGTTGTGTTGTGTAGTGATGGGTGGGGGCTCGGAGTCAAGTTAAATAAAAGTTGATTATTTTCTATGAAATATTGTTGGTTTCCCGTCACCTTTGTGCGGGCTCGATGTGAGTGACAGAGTGCGTGGGCCTATGCGAGAACGCATTTTGGTTGTGAAAGCGAAATACTTCTGTCGATAACCCCTGCATCCCTGAATATGGAAATCATATTTTAATAACGAGGGGGGAGCGCCGGAGACCCGTCACAAATTGGGGGCTCGTCCGGGATGAACATAAATGAGCCATAAGTGATTTTGATTCTGGGTTTGTTCAATTGCAGAGGGATTTGAAATCTTCATAATTGTGGAAACCTAGATTGTTGTTTCTTTTTCGGGAAAGACGTTAGTCATGTGTTGAGTGTTTGATCTTTTTTTTCCATGACTGGCCTTGTATTTGAACTTGCTTGATTTGGTTGCTGTGAGGTTGATTTCTTTGTGTTTTTCCATGCTGCCTTTGGGCCCAATTTTTTTTTTTTTTTTTTTTTTTTTCCACTAATTTCTTTACTTTTTTTTTTTTTGTTTAAAGGGTTGTTTAAGTAGGGTTTTGCATAATTTTAAACCTTTTTCTGGGGAACATGGGTTTTGCATTTTTTGGAAATATTTTTGGGTTTTGGTGTTGTCTTTTTATGATTTTCCATGAATGCGTATCTTTTTTTTTAAATCTTTGTTTTCCAAATTATTTACTCAGTTCGTTGATTTTATTATTTTTCTTTTTTTAAGACGGGTTTTAGGGTTTTTGCGTATCGGTTTTTGGGGGAAAGGGTTTTTTCAGTAACCCCCAAATGTATGTTTCTTTTTCATTTTCTAAATTTTACCGTAGCTTGGTATACAATATTCTGTGAAGACTTTTGGTTGCTTAGGGGGCACTGTTTTTTTTTGGTGCATTTGCAAGAGTCCTTTTCCGGCACCCTTCTCTTTTTGTTTTGGGTTTTCATTTTGTTAGATGAGTAAAATTATGTTTTTTTGGGTTTGGGCATACATGTATATATTTTAAAAAGGGGTTTTTTTGGTTGAATTTTTTGGACATTTTTGGTTTTTCTTTTGGAAAGGGATGTTGCCAAAGATTTTAAAGAATTTTTCCCCACATATTTTTTTCCCCCTTTCCATCAAAGGGTTGGGGTCCCCTATGATTTTCCCCCTTTTTTCTGCTTTTCTTTTTTTCTGTTCGTGTTATTTCTGGGCTATATTGTAGTTTGAAAGGAAAACCACTTTTTTTTAATGTTTCTTGGAAATTCGGGTTTGCGCTTATTAATGCATTTTCATTGCATAAAAGGGTTTGGTTTATTTCCCCTTTTTTTAAAACCTTTGGGGTTTATTGTTTTTAGTATAGATGGGGGGTGGTTGCTTTGCCTTTTCACATAAAAATTGGGTTTAATGTCTTTGGGGTTTTTTTTGTATGTTTTGTACACATTGTTTTTAAGGCAAAATTTTTTATGTCTAGGTAATTAAACTACTTTTTTTTTTGCTTCTATTGTGTTTTTTTTAAATTGTTTTTTTAAAATTTTTTAAAAAAAATTCTTTTTTTTGTTTTCAAAAAGGTTCTTGGATTATTGTTTAATGCAGCAAGGGCCCCCTTTTCTGTACAAACCAAACCGTTTTCCAAGTTTTTTTTTTGGATGTTGGTAGCGGAATAGCCCCACTAGTTCAAAATGTTTCGGGCACCATCAACACCCCAGGGTTTTCTCAAAAAAGGATTTTTTGCTCGTTTTTTTTATCCAATTTCTTTTCTGCGGTGGAGTGGGGTTTTTCCCTTGGGTGTGGAAAATAGAAAAAAAAAGAAACACCCAAGGTTCTGGGAGGCCCCAAGAACCCCGGGGTCCCTTCACCTGCCTTTAGAGCACCCCCTTGTCCCCACCCGGAAGGCCTGCGCTGTTTTAAACGAGGGGTACGGGCCCACGCGCAGGACATTTCCCTTAAGATTAACAAGGGACATAACTGCCCTGAACAGAAGTAAAAGAAACAGGATCCCGCTCAAACACCCTTAAAAGTAGCATCCCCCCCAGGGTGTCCCCCCCCCCGTTTTTCATGACTGAAAGACCCCCCGGGCAAAAAACACCCCCCTCCAGCGGGCCGAGCACACCCCCCGCCCCCAACCACCCCCTGCCCAGGGCCCAGATGAAGAGGGTTGCCCCCCCCAGACCCCAGCCAAGTTTTCGCCAAAAAAGGGCTTATTGCCCCAAGAAGAATCCAAATTGGGGAAAAAGTTTTTTTCCCACGTCAACAGGATTTTTCCCTGTGGTCAGGGGGGCCTTTCCCCCCGCACGGACCTTTCTCCGGGGTTTCGGGCCCTATTTTAAAGGGGAAAAAGAAGAAAAAGAAACACCCAAAGGGTTTGCTGGGGGGGCCCCCAAAAAAGGAAGCACCGTTTTCCCAACCTGCCTTTAAGCAGTCCGAAACCCCCCTTTTGGGGGCCTGCCCCTTGTTGACAAAGGGTACGGGAAACGCGCAGGACCCCTCCATTAAAAAAAATCAAGGGCCCTAACGGGCCCCTGAAAAAAGAAGAAAATTTAAAAACTACAGGATGCGCCCCATAACAGCCTTAAAGTAGCCCCCCCAGGGGTGTACCAGCCCGTTTTTATGACCAGAGCCCCCCGGGCGAAAAACAACCCCCCTCCAGCTGCCGAAACACCCCACGACCCAACCACCCCCTGCCCACGGACAGATGAAGACTGTGCCATTTCCAGCCCAAGCCAAGCTTTCCCCATACGGCCCCTTAAGTGCCCTAAAGAGAGAATCCAAAGTTGAAGCCCCTTCCCCATTTGAAAAAGGGAAATTTTCCCCTGGGTCAGGGGGTTTTTTCCCCTCCCCACCGTCCGGGAAAACCTTTCTCCAGGGCACCCTTTTTTAAAGTCTTCTTTTCTGATTTCTAAAAATTTTTTGTGAAATTGGGTTGGCAAATTTAAAAGTTTTTGGGGGGGGGGGAAGTTTTTTTCATCTAGGGAAAGGGTAAAATCATTTAGGGTCGAATGGATAAACACTGTGTCATGAGCCCGGCCGAATGTTCTCGAGCTTTTTGGGAAAATTTAAAGGGGTATTGCTGTTTTGAGGCACTTTTCCTTTTTGGGTTTCCCGGGTGCGAATTCAGGCTACCGGGGGGGGGGGGGGGGGGGGATCCCCCAGTCGTAACTGAAGAGGGAGAGTACTGGAAATGTTTCGCAGGGCCGAGGGAGGTAAAAGGGAGTTGGCGCCCCTCCACCCTGGGTAAAAAGAGTTTTCCACTTTGGGGCACGGCCCTTTTCACTGGGCCCCCGGGGGCCGAAAGGAAGGCGATCGTGTCAGGGACCGTCACGGGTAGGTACCGTCACCGCCGGCAGGAACAGCGACCTTTCAGTCGCCCGGGTTCTGGGGAAATTTAAGGGAAAGGGGCCTGCGGCCTATCGAGGGGTTTTGCCCCTTTGGGTTGGGTCAAATAGGGTTTAGTAAATACTTGAAGAAACATTCCTTTGGCTGGAAGAGAGGTCCAGGCTTTTAGTTCAATGGGTAGTTTGGGGGGAATCAAAATGGGTTTGAAATAGGAGGTTATGCATTACCACGGGTGCCCAACCCTTTGTTGGCCTAGCAGCGTGGGTGGGTGAAATGGTAGGTGCCCTTGTGATTCCATTGGGGGGAAAAAAAATAATTTGGGGGAATTTATTGTAAAAAAATTCGTGTGAGGTGTGGTGTGCCAGTGATTCCATTGGTTTTAAACCCCGTTAAACTGGGGTTCCTCTTTTTTGAGAATGAATAAAAGGTGTTTGGGAAAACCCCAGGGATGGGGGGACTCATTTAAAGGGGGAAAAAGTAAACTCGCCCTTTTCCTTGCTAAAGGGTTTCAAAAAAAATCCCGCGTGAAGCAGGGGTTTAAAGCGGTCGCCTCGTTGCCCTCCTGGGGGGACTAAGACAGTGGGGGTTTTTTGTAGCCCCTCGGAGGGGACGACGAGAAGAATTGTCCCCCCGTGTGGGGACGGTCGACAGCAAGACGTGTTACCCCTGTTGGAGCCTAGAAAAAGGAGCTGCCAGAAAAACCGGGGGGGTTTTTGCAGCCAGAGAAGACCGTGGGAGAGGCCGACAGGACCCCCTTTCCTTTGGAGAGGGCAAGTCCCGGGGAGCCCGGGGAGACTGGTGTGGGGGTTTCCCGACTCAACTACGTTCCAGTGTCCCCCAAAGGGGTTTTTGGCCAATCGGGGGGGACACAAAAGGGGTGGCAGCTTCAGCCGTGGTCCAAGTGTGATGAGAGAAACTGGTCAACCAAGGAAGCTGGCAATTTTAGGGGATGTTTTAAATTTTGCTTTTAAGGTTATAAGGGGTGCAAACAAAAATAGGGGAAAAATTGTTTTTTTCCTGGCTAAGTAAGAATAACTGAAGAACGGGGGTTGCGATTTTTTAAAAATTGTCGTATGCTTTTTTAACATTGTTTAAGATACAGAAAGTTGTGTTGTGAGTGATGGGGGGGGTTTGGGATTCCAAGTTAAAAAAAAAGTTGTTTTTTTTTTCTATGAAATATTTTTTGGTTTTCCCCCCGCCACCTTTGTCGGGCTCGATTTGAGTGACAGAGTGCGGGGGGCCTATCAAAACCGAAAATTTTGGTTGTAAAGCGAAAACTTCTGTCATAACCCCCGAAAACCCCTAAAAATAGGGAAATCAAATTTTAAAAAGGGGGGGGGAAACCCCCGGAGACCCGTCACAAATTGGGGCCCTCGTCCGGGATGAACATAAATGACCATAAGTGTTTTTTGATTTTTGGTTTTTTTTTCCCTTTGCAGGGGGATTTGAAATCGGTCATAATTGGGGAAAACCCTAGGGGGGTTGTTTTTTTTTTCCGGAAAGACGTTAGTCAGGGTTGAGTGTTTTGATTTTTTTTTTCCATGACGGGGCCCCTTGGTTTTTTGAATTTTCCCTTAAAATTTGGTTGCTGTTGAGGTTGATTGTGTGTACAAAACCCAATTAAATCGCTTATTACAAGTGATCGTGGGGAAATACTCGCTTTTTAAACTGTGGTTGGTTTTAAACTAGCAACGGGGGTTAGATAGCTTCAGAATGTCGACTGAAAGGGTGTTTAGAAAAAGGGTCCCCCCTAAAAAAGATGGCCCCTAAATAGAAAAAGGGAAAAATCTTTGGGGCTAAAGGCCCGGGAACTGAAGGGCTTATGAAAGAGAAACGGGCCCCGTGTAATCGACCCCAAAAAATAAAAAGGGAAGGGGAAGAACAGAGAAAAAAAGAAAAAAGGGAAAAAGAGGAGAAGAAAGAAAAGGGGAAAAAAAGAGGAGAGAAAGGGGAAAGGGCAAGAGAGAGAAAGAAAAAAAGGGGGAAAAAGGGGAAGAGAAAGAGAAGGGGAAAAGGAGGAAGAAAAGGGGAACGGGAAAAAGGAGGGGAGAAAGAAACGGGAAAAAGGGGGAAGAAAAGAGAACGGGAAAAAGAGGAGGGGAGAAAGAGAAGGGGAAAAAGAGGAGAGAGAAAGGGAAGGGGAAAAAAGAGGAAAAGAACGGGAAAAAGGGGAGAGAGAAAGAGAAGGGGAAAAAAAGGAGGAGGAAAACGGGAAAGAGGGGAAAAGAAAAGAAAAAGGGGAAAGGGGAAAGAAAAAAAGGGGAAAAGGGAGGAAAGAGGGGAGAGAAAAAGAGAACGCAAAGAGAAAAAGAGAAAAAGAGAAAATAAGCTTTGAGTTAAAAAAATTTAAAAATTTGGGAGAAAAAAACGGGACGGGGACGCAAAACCTCAAGAAAATTTGCACCCCCGGTCAGTCCCTTAAACCCAATACCCAAAGGGTTCGATGATAATGGGCCCAAATTTAGGGGAATTTCTTTTCGAAATTTGAAAGGATTGCCAAAGATCGGGGCTTACCCAAAAACCCGGGGGGCCAAAAATTTTGGGTTCGGGGGGCTGCTGACACCCAAAGCAATTGATGTTTTTTTCTGCTTGCCCCCGGGAAAAACAGACAGATTATAGCCCGGTCCCAACGATGCTTTGTTCAGAGGTATCAGGTAACCGCCGAAAATTTAAAAAAAAAATTTTTTCAAAAAAACCCGTTCGAAAATCGGGTGAGACGCACGACAGTTCCTTTATGGGCTTGGGGTTTCTCTTTGAAAAAAGGGGATAAGTTAGGAAACATCGAAAAAAACTTTTGAATCTTTGGGGGAAATCGTTAAGGAGAAAATTTCCCTCGCCACTTTGGAAGGTTTCTCCAAGTAGCCCCTTGGCAGAAAGAAAAATGGGGAATTTTTTAGGGGATTTAAGTGAAAAGTTCCCAGACAGGTATGAATCTGCCCATAAATAAACGTAATGGGATGGGGGGATCGAACCATCAAAACCCGAAATCCCCCGGGACCACACGTCAGGGAGTAAATTCGCCAAACCCCAACAAACAGGAGGCGAAAACGGCAGTTAAAAAACGCATTTTAAGTCCCGGGGCAACAGTGGGACCAAGAAAAAGTTAGAGGGGAAAGGGCACGTTTTTAAGTTGGGAGAAGGGTCATATTGCCAAGGAATGTAGGGGAAATGCGAATCCCACTCATGGTTGCGGGTTTTATAAAAAACCCAACGGAAGGGCGGGGTGCCCCCAAACCAACTAGGGGGGCAGTTAAAAGGGGAAACCTTGAACCTGTTTAAATTAAAACACAGGACCTGACCTAGCGGCAATGGAAGACCCCTTTTTTTGTGAGAGAGACAGACTATCCCCGGGAAACCACCTCCCTGCGATATGCAGAGGGAAGAATTAATTCGGCACCTTTGGCCCGTGTCAAAGTAAGTCAATTTTTGTCGGGAAGAAACTCTCACGCAGCAGTGCAAAACAACCCCCCTACCGCTTTTTTAGGGGGGGGGTATATCACCCCGAAGCCTACCCGGCTCCCCATTTCAAGTGGGGAAAGCAAGGGCAGTGGGGGTAGGAAAGAAAACCCAAACGCGGGTGGGGGTGCACAGGGGGCCGCAAGCAGTGGACCCCAGTGTAGGCCATAAAGGGGCCCAAAGGGGGTGGTGAAAGGGGGGGGGGGACCAGGGCAAGGTCGAGGGCGGTGCCGAAGGCCATGAATGTGGCCGTGGTGGTGGTGCAGGGGAAACCAAATGAAATAGGCCCGAAGTAGCGGGCCGTGGGCCAAAGAGGTGGCCGAAGGGGGCCGTGCCGTAGGCCTGGTGGCCTTTAATTTGGGGTTTTCCAAAAATTTTTTGGCTTTGGGCCGTGGTAGCCCGAAATGGGGACCCCACGGGGGGGACCCCCGGGCCCGGGCCAACATGGACCACGGGTAACTGGAACCACCCAGCGGGGTTGGGCCCGGGGGAGGCAGAAAAAAACCCTGGAAAAAAGGTAAAGGAAGGAACCACTATCGTTGGGAAAATTTGCCAAGAAAAGTCAGCTCACAAAACCCAAAGAAGCCAGTTTTTGGCAAAAGGAGACAAAAATAAGGCTCACCCAAGTAGGGGGGAAATGGGCCCATGAGGGGGAAATTCAAACCCAAAGGGAAATTTCCACAGAGAAAAGGGAAAAATTTGGGTTCGGAAAAAATTATGGGGGATCATCTCATAACTTTTTGGAAAAGGGAGATGATCATCTCGCAGTCCCATGGGTGCACGGCTAAAAGGGGATCGCCCCAAAATTTTCACCGTTTCCCTTTTAAGGACAAAACCTGTTTTAAAGGGTGCTCTGACCCCTTTTGGGTAAAGCCGGGAAATGCGCAAACAAACTCCCAAGGTACAATTGGCGAGCCAAAAAAACGGGGGTCAAGATTGAGAGGGGCAGGAGTAGGCCCAAGGGGTTTGGAAAGAAAGCCTCCTGGGTTTTGCTCTTGTATTTGGAAAAACAACAAAGAAAGGAAAAATGGAGAGCAATCCCCAGGGGCGGCTGTATTGGGGGTGGTGGTGTAGCAGCCCACCCTGTTCGGACAGCTACTGTGAAAAATAATGACGGGCCCCGTTTGTTTTTTATTGATTTTGTTTTCCCCCTTTAAAAGGGGGGGGTTGGGAGTCTTTTTTCATTTGTTTTTTTAAAATTTTTCTAAATTAAAGGGTTATCATTTGTTGTTTTTTTTTGGTTCCCATTGTAAATTAGGGTTGATTGAAAGCCATGTTTTTATGTTTTAAAATTTTTTTCGGGTTTGAAAACTTTTTTGCTTATTTTGTTTTGTTCACAAATCGGTAAAGTGTGAAAATGTTTTTATTTTGTCCATCATGTTTAATGGTTTTTTGCTTTAAGGGGGTTTTAAGGAGCTGTGTGGGGCCCACGCCTGTTTTGGAACCCTTGTGTTAGTACTTGGGGGCCACCCGCCAAAATTTTGATTTTGGTTGTTAGGGGGCTGGGCCAAAAACGCCAAAATTTGAATTTTTGGTTTTAAATTCAGGGTGTTTATTATTAAAATAAAAGGGAAAGTTTAATTAACATGAAATTAAAAGGGCTAAATAGCAAACCCGCTATAGAGAATTTCCCTTTGATTTTATGTGAGCCAGAAAAGATTTAAAAATGTTGTGCACAAGTCGAAATGCCCTGACTAAAGAGTAAACCCTTTTGGAAAAAAACCTAAATTGATCTTTTGGTTTTTTAATTTGGGAAAATTTTCCAAATTTTAAGATGTTAAAGGAAGGGATGTTTTAAAGCAAAGGGGTGAAACTGTTATAAAAAACCATGCCACTGGTTGTTTTTTCCAAATTTTGGGAAAAACATTCGTCCTTGGGGAAATTTTAAAAAGGGGAAAAAATTCTTAGGAAGGGGGTGTCATATTGGGGCCGAATGTTTCTGAGCATTTAGGCAAAAAAAAGGGTATTTGCTGTTTTTTTAGAGCACTTTCCGGGGTCTTCAAGTGGGGCAAATTTTCAGGGCATCCCCGGGGGGGGGTATACCCCGAGTCGAAATTTAAAAGGAGGAGAGTACGGGAAGTTTTTTCGCTTTCCCGAGGGATATGAAAAGGGAGTTGGCGACCTCCCAGCCCCGGGGAAAAGAAGAGGCCACTTTGAGCACTGCTTTCACTGGGCTCTCCCCTGGGCCTGAAAGGGAAGGGGATCGGGGGTCCCGGGGACCGTCACGGTAGGTGACCCCTCAGCCTGGGCCGGGAGAGTACCGCGACCATTTTAGTCGTCCCTTTTCTGAGGAATGAATGGAAGGCTGGGGCCTATCGAGTGGTTTTCGCCCTTTTTTGTCTATAGAGGGTTTTAAAAACTTGAAGCATCCGTCCCCTGGGGTGGTAGAGAGGTTCCAGGCTGTTTTGTTCAATGGGGAGCTTTTGGGGGGAAAACGAACCCTGATTTTGAATAGGAGGGTTTTTTTCATTACCACTGGGGGCCCGTCTAGTTTTCGCTAGCAGCTGGGTGGTTTGTGTATGTGTAGGGTTTACCTTGTGGGTTCCATTGGTTTGGGAAAAAAAATAACTTGGGGATTTATTGGTAAAATCGTGGATGTTGTGTGCCAGTGATTTTCCCCCTTTTTTGAGCCCTTTTAAAACCGGGGGTTTTCTCTTTTATTTAGAATGAAAAAAAAGGTTTCTTGGAAAAACCCGGGAGTGGGTGACTCCTTTAAGGGGAAAATGAACCCCGCCCGTCTTGCTTAGGGCTCAAGAAAATAGCGGAAGCAGGGGGGTTTTCTGTCGCCTTTGTTTCTCCTGGGGTGGGGACGTAAACAGTGGAGGTGCTGTAGTCCCCCGGAGGGCCCACGAAAGAGAAAAATTGGGCTCCCGGGGGGGACGGGCGACAGCCCCAAACGTGTTTGCCTTTTGGGGCCTAGAAAGGGGGGCTGCCAACCCCCGGGGGGTGTTTTTCAGCCAAGAAGCCTTTGGGGGAGGCCGCCGGAGCCCTTTCCGTGGGGGAAAGGGGGAATTTCGGTGGAGCCCCCGGGGCCCCGGTTTGAGGGGACTCAAGCTTTCGTTTCCAGTGTCCCCCAAATGGGGGTTTTGGCCAAACGGGAGGGGCACCAAAATTTTGGCAGCTTCAGCTCGTGGTCGCACAGGGGTAAAGAGAAAACTGGGCCAAACCCAAAGGAAAAAATTTGGGAAGTTTAAAGGACCTTTTTTTGCCTTTAAGGTTATAAAGGCAAACGAATAGGGAAAAATTGTCCCTTTTTTGCTAAATAAAAAACTGAAGAACAGGGGATGCGATTTATTAAATTGTCGTATGGGTGTTTTCATTGTTGTATGATACAGATAAATTTTGTTGTGTAGTGAAAGGGGGGGGGCTCGGGGTCAGTTAAATAAAAAATTGATTATTTTTTTAAAGAAATAATTTTTTGGGTTTTCCCTCACCTTTTTTTCGGTTTTGATGTGAGTGACAGATGGGGTGGGCCCATGGGGAAACCCCATTTTTTTGGAAAACTAAATACCTTTTATCATTCCCCCCCGCTCCCCCGAATATGGAATCAAATTTTAAAAACGAGGGGGGGCGTCCCGGGGACCCGTCACACACTGTTTTTTCTCTGTTTTTTTGTTTTCCTTTAAAACCCTTGGATAAATTCATTGCTGTTTTTCCCCAAAAGGTTGTATTCGGGGTTTGAATTTTTTCATCTTTTATACCCTTTTTCCCAAAAAAAACCTTTCTTATTTGGCCCATTCGGAAAAAATTTGGGGTGGGTTTATTAGTCCAAAAAAAGTTGGGTTTTTTTTGGAAGTTTGGGTTTTTTTGGTCTTTTTAAACGTTTTTTTAAAGGGTTTTTTTGTTTTCTGTTGCCTCTACCCTGTCGCTTTAACTCCATGCAGTGGCAAGCTCTTTTTTTTTTTTGCGGATGTTTGTTGAAAGTGGTTTTAAACAGCTTTTTTGTAATTTTTTTTTGAAAAGTTTTTTTTTCAGGAGTTGGGGGGTATTCGTTTTTTCCATTTTGTAAAAATTGCTATTTTAAATCAGCTTTTTTTCGAAAATCTTTTTAAACCAAATTTTTAATTTTTTTATTTTATTTGCTAGTGAAATTTTGGGGAAGGGTTTTTATTTGGGTTTTTTTGAATTTTAAAGTTTAATATCATCCCCTTATTTTGTCCCCTTTAAAAGGGTTTTATTTCATCTATTTGGGCGGAGGGGATCGCCATGAATTTTAAAACCATATGTTTTTTTTGTTTCATTCTTTGGGATTGGGGTTTAAAAAGAAGAAAAGCCTTCCTTTTGTTGCGTACAAAAATTTTTCCCTTTTTTTTTTCATCATTTTTTTAAAATGTAGGTTTGTGGGTTTGAAAACGGTAAGTTTTTAGTAGAATTTCCTGAAGTTTATTTTCACCATTTTTTGATTTTGGGCAGGGCAAAAAGTGGGTCAACGTGAGGAAAACCAAAAATCAAAACATTTTAAAAACGTCCTTAAAAAATCTGAAACACAAAACACACCCCACCACCAAAACACACACACACACACACAAAACACACACACACACACACACGGCCCCCACGTGCGCAAACGAAACCCCCCACACACAGAAAACAAAAAAACGGTCCCCCCACCCCAAAAAAAACCGTTGGGGTGCCCCCAAAAAAGTCATCCTGAGGAAAAGAGACATATCTTTAAACCCAAACTTTTAGAAGAATTTTTTGCACTTTTTTTTAATAATTTTTTTAACAAATAATATATATATATATTAAAAATATATTATATATAAAAATTTTATAATTATAATATAAATATATATGTGTGGGGTGGTGTGTGTGTGCGTGTGCGTGTGCGTGGGTGTTGTGCGTGTATACCCCTTTTAAAAGAATCCACCTTTTTATGGGAAACAAAAATTATGCAGGGAAAACAAACCCTGACGACATGCCTTCCTTTTTTTTTTTCAAAATATAGCCAGAAAAAACTTCTTCTTTTCTTCCCCTTTTTTTTCTTTTTCTTTGTCACAGGGGGTGGGGGGAAAAAAAAAACTGTATATTGCAAACACATAACCCTTGGTTTAAAAAAAATTTTTGTTTCATTTTCGTTTCCTTTTTGATTTGTTTCCTTTCTTTCGTTTTTTTTTAAAAAAATTTTGTCTTTCTTTTTTTTTCCCTTTTTTCCATGAACATCCCTTTAGCATGAGGATTTTAAAATTCAAACAAGGGGGGGGAAAAAGAAAGATAAAACAAAAAAAATTGAGCCCAAAAAAACAAAACAGTGCCTGCGACCAAAAAACCCCCTTTCCCGAAGCAAACAAACCGCTCCTTTTCCCGAAGCAAAAAAAACAACCCTTTTCCTTTCCGAAGCTGCTGGCAGGGTGTGTGCAATTTCCCGGGGGAAAGTTTTAAAATGGAGCCCCACACGGCAAATAACTCTATTTCCCCCCGCGAGGGGGCATGGCAGCGAACACCAAGGGGGGTGTTGGGAGCTTTCCTTTTAAAGGGGCAAAGAAGTGGGGAGGCGGGGTCAGGGGGGCGCAGCGTACCTTTTAGCCCTACGGGGGGACGGCAGGTCCCAGCCTGTGTCGCCGGGGGGCGACTCCCCGGGGAAGTGGGGGGGGATCGGGGGATGGAGCGGGTCCTGACTACGATTACGTGGGCCCGGGGTACCATGCTTTGAGGGTCGGGCATAATGGGCATCCTTTTTTGGGGGTTGGGGGGAAAATAGCCCTGGGCCGAAAAAATTGTTTTCTTTTTCCTTCCCAAAACTACTGTTGTCTACCCTTGATTTTAAACCAAACCTTTTTCCCCAAATATTGGGCCAAAATATAACGTACCTGCGAAAAACATTTTTCCCCTTTCGAAAAAATTTTTTTTGTGAAACCTTCTGTGCAATTTGGACAGTTTCAGCGCTTTTTCTTATAGACTTTTATTTTGGGTTTTTTTTTGTTTTTCAAGTCCCAAACAAATTTTCCCCCGGGGCGAAGTAATTAAAAAATACCCCTTTAGTAAAATTTAACGCAGGGGGCAGGGGATGTAGGGGGAGTTTACGGTTTTTCAACACCAGACAGCGTTTTTTGTTTCCGAAGGCCGGTAAATTTTTCACACACACCCCACACACAAACACACACACACACAAAACACACTGGGACTTTCCCAAGAATAATTTAAAGCTTTGCCGCAACTCTGTGTGTGTGTTGTGTGTGTGTGTGTGTGTGGTTTTGTGTGTGGTGGGTGGGTTTTTTTATTTAAAAAGATAGAGAAGAAAAAAAAAGAGGTGGGGGGTAGATTTCAAACCAAAGGGGGAGGGAGGGGAAGAGGGAGGGGTGGCGGGATGGTGGAGAGCATGGGACCCCGATTTACGAGTCCCAAAATTTTTTCCCCTTTTCTTGGGGCTCATTTAAAACTGTAGGTTTAAGCATGCAAAATGAGTCCCTGTTTCTTTTGTCCCTACTGGCCCCTAGAGTAAAGAAATATTTACACATGCCCACGTCCCCACACGCTCTGTCTGTGTGTGTGGTTTTGGGGTTTTTGTGTGTGGTGTGTGTGTGTCCCCGTGGTCCGTTTTGTCTGTCCCGGCTGTGGTGCGTGTGAAGTGGGCAGTCTGACAGAGTTACTGCTTTTGTTTTGACTACAAACCCCAAAATTTTAAACCAAATTCCTCGCAATCAAAAAAAAAACCGACGGACAAACCCTAAACCCCCAAAAGACAGCTTTTTCCCCAGTTAGATATAATTCATACAAGAAATCAGTTCCCCATTACAACAACAGTCCCTTGCGTCAAACCCGTTTTTTGGGCCCAAAATTTAAAAAGACACCCACAAAAAAATTTGCTTTTTTTGTTTCTACCCTTGTGCTGGGTTTTAAAAAAAACAACAGGTACACAAAGGTTTCCCCAAATTCGAGGTGTTTTTTCACCAAAATTCTGGGGGGGGAAAAAAATATTCAGTTTTTTAGCATCCCCTTCAACATTTTAACCCCCCCCCCCCCCCCCCCAACTTCGCCAGAAAAAATATAACAAACTGGGGCGTTTGCGAAAAAGCCAAAGTACACCAAAACCCGAGGGAAAAACATAAATTTTTTTCAACCAGCTCCCTTGGGAAAAAGCAATACACACAAACTGATATGTTCGAGCCCCGGTTTTCCCCCACGCCTACCGACTACACAACAGTTTCTGTTGGGTCAGTAAGGGGGGCCAACTTCAGGATGAAGAATTTTTGATAAAGTCCCCCCCCCCCTTTTCCCTTTTCCCTTGCCTCCCCCCCCCCCCCCCCCCCCTCCCAAACCCAAACCCCCTTTCCCCCCCAAATAAACACATGTCCCCCGCCAAGTCGAGCTCTTGTACACGGAAATTTTTTCTCCCCTTTAAAACGTGATTTAGGGGAAAATCCCTCCAAATTTGACTCTATTGTTTTTAGGCAAAATTCAACATATCCTTTTTTTTGTTAGCGCTGATTTTGGAAACAAAAAGCGAGGTAAAGAAAAAGCTTTAAATCAAAAACCCCAGCCATTTGCTTAGTTCATTATCATTTGTAAAAAAACGAATTTTTTCCTTTACTGTCCCCCAGGGGGGCTCTAAACGGGGCGGTTTTTTCCTTCCGGGGTTTACATTTTTTGTGATGGTTTTGGGTTTTTGCCCGAAACAACCCCGCCTGCCCTGACCTCTTTTTCTTCCCCGTCTTTTTTCTCCTGATGTTTAGTAAAGGTCACAGGGCAGAGACTCCCGGTTTTTCCCAAAAATTTTTGCAGTTTGGGAAAAGGAAAAAAAACCCTTGAAAGACTTGAAAGACAGCTGATGAGGCCTCACCACTTAGGGTACAATACTCCCCGCCTCCCCGGGGATGGTTCGTTTTTCTCGGATGTCCCTTTTTCTACGTGTATTCCCTTTAAGTTTCCCCTTTAAAAATTCACCCGTGTCCAACGGGTCACAGATCAGCCCCGAAAAAAAAACGCACATACAAAAATTTTCTCTCTCTCTCCTCCTCTCTCCTCTCTCTCTTTCCCCCCCTCTTTCTCTCTCTCATCTCTCCCCCAAACTCTTCCCCTTATCCTTTATCTCTCCTCCTCTCTAGTTCTCCCACTCTCCCCCCACACACACATAGAAATATAAAGAACAAATAAATTGTGGGAAAAACCCAAAAGCCGACCCAAGAATTTCTCCATCATTACAAAAAGACTTTGGGACAGATGAAAAAAAAAAGGAAGAAAAGAAGAGAGAGGAGAGAGAGAGAGAGAAGAGAGGGAGAAGAGAGAGAGGACCCTTTAAAACAAAAAGTGTGGTGTGGGGTGTTTTGTGGTGGCAAATTGTTTTTCAGCAAAAGACCGGAGTCCCCAAACCCCCGCCACAGTGATATCATATCACAAACTTGTAACACACTTCCAAAATTTATTAAATTTCCTTTTTCTGCATCACCCTTTTTCTTTTTATTAAACTTTTTTTGTCCCGAAATTTTTTTTTTACAATTAAAATTTTCCAAAAACCCCCTTTTTAGGACCCGCGTTTGCAAAAAAACAAACGTAAACCCTGAAACCCCAGCCCCCTTTTTTTTTAAAGCTACTGGGAGACGCCAGACTAGGGAGTGAAGAAAGTCACCGGGCGACCCAAACAACAATACACCCGGAAGAGCAGGGGGGAGGAGGCCCAAGTAGATTGTGTTTGTTTCATGAAACCTAGAAGGCAATCAAACGCGGGAGACAGGTGGAGGGGGGGGGGGGGGGGGGGGGGGGGGGGGGGGGGGGGGGGGGGGGGGGGGGGGGGGGGGCAAGTAAATTGAGCTTGTAAGCATGGGCTATAAACGAAAACACCTGCTTTTAGAATCGGGAAGAGTTTCCACAAGGGTCCGGGGTGCGCCCTGTTTCTGTTTTTTTTTCTTTTGGGGGCCAAACCGATTTTTAATTAAAGTTTAGTGTACAGATTTAATTACCTTTTCCCCCCGGGGGGGGGAATAACCCGGGGGGGGGGGGGGGGGGGGGGGCCCCCCAAAAAACTGAACCCAAAACGGTGGGGATAGAATTCCCCCTTGGGTTTACCTCCCATTTTTTTAAAACCCCCTTCCTTTTGGGGCATCAGGTTTACTTAAAATTTTTCCCCCTTCCCAACCCCGTTTAATTTTTTAACCGGTTTTCCCTCCAAATTCACGACAATTTTAAGTTTACAAGTTCACACAAATTCACAATTTATTTTTTTCCATGAAGGAAAAATTTTTTTGTGGGGACACACTGGGGAATAAAACATCAAAAAAATACCCAAGTAAAAAATCAAAAGAATAAAATCAAATTAATAAGCCTTAAAAACAAACATCAACACTCCCCTTTTTTTACTAAAAAATTATTTTTCCCCCTTAAAAAAAAAAAAACCCCCCCAAACAAAATCCACTCACACACAAACATCAACACACCGCGCGCGCCGCGCGCCGCGGCACGCACGCACGCACACACAAACCACACACACACAATCACACACACAGAGATTCATAAACTAAAATTTGTCAACATATCATGGTTATAAACATTGTATGAACATAAGATCAAAGGACTAGATCTCCATAATATACCCAACAACAGCACAACCACATTGAATATGTATGTAACCATTTGTTAGTACTATTCGTGCCTGTGTGTGGGCATGTGCGCTCATGTCTGATTGTGCTGGTGTGCGCGTGTGTATGAGCATGTGTGTGCATGCGCGTGTGCAAGTGTGTCTGCGTGTGTGTGTGTGTGTGTGTGTGTGTGTGTGTGTGTGTGTGTGTGTGTGTGTGTGTGTGTGTGTGTGTACACATGCATGTGTGCGCGTGTTGGTATGCATGTGTCTGCGCATAAGCGAGTGAGTGTCTCTCTCTGTATGTGCGTGCGTGTATGCAAGAATGCATCAATGAGTGCATATATGTGAGCCCTTATGCTTATTAGTATATCTGCATGTGCTTGCATGTCTGTCATGGGTCTGTGTAAGTGTGAGTGGGTTCCAAAATTCTGTTATTATCATTATCATTATCACTGCAATCATCATCATCATTACACCAACATTCGGTTATTCATCTAGCTCCAAAAAAACTGTAGAAAGGGATTGCTATCCGAGAAGGGCGTTCGGAAGAGGGCAGAACCATGTCAAGGTTTCTAGCACAGTTTTTCAATTCAATTCAATTCAATTTATTGTCCTCTTGAACTGAATTGACAAACTACGCCAGAAACCTTGACAGAGTTCCGCGCTCTTCTAAATGCCCTTCTCGGTTAATTGGTCCCTTTCTACAGTACTTCCAGCCAGATGACTAACCGAATGTCGTGAACTTGACACTGGTAAATACTTTACATGTTGACAGTGGGATAGTGTAGGGCGACCGCGACCAAAGTTTGAATCAATTCAATTCAATTTATTGTCCTCTTGAAGGACACGATAGAAACGAACTATCTTCAATGCAAGAAGAAGGTATTGTTGTAAACATTCCAAAGGGCGACAAGCCCAAAGACCAAATCGGAAATGGGAGACCAATTAAGCTTTGAATACTGTGTAGAAAATAGGATCTATATGTATACCCAAACAACTAAAATGTGTGTTTCCCTCTATACTCAATGAGGACCAGACTGGTTTTATCCCCAACAGATATTTGGGGAATAACGTTCGTCTTATTTATGACATATTTGATTAAATGATCATGTCTATAAAAAAAAAAAAGAAGAAAAGAAAAGCAGGGATACTTTTATGTTTGGACTTTGAAAAAGCGTGTGATAGTGTAAACTATGGTCTCTTGTTCAAGGTATTACATGCCTTTGGCCTTGGTCATAGTTTCTGTCAATGGATTTGGTCATAGTTTCTGGATTAAAAACATTCCACATAAATATTAAATCAACTATTTCAGTGAATTGGACACTAGCAGGTTGGTTCCCTGTTGGGAGAGGATGCCGCCAAGGCGATCCAATCTCAACATATTTGTTTTTTGTGTTAACATTTTTTAGCAAATATGATGAGACAAAATGAAGACATAAAAGGAGTTAAAATAGCTAATACTGAGAACAATATATCACAGCATGCAGACAATACTGAACTATTACAAGAAGGCGATCGAAAATCATTCGAGGAATCGATTATGACAATTGAAAAATCTGGAAGAGTGTCTGGACTTTTACTAAATGCGGAAAAAAACCCAATATGGTTGGGAAGTAAACGAAACACCCCCGTTAAGTATATGTCACATTTAGATATAAAATAGAACCCTCCTAAATTCAAAATTTAGGTTTACGTGTGACTTGAAAAATTGCGAAATCATGAATCTCGAAGAAAAGTTGGGGGAAATAAGATCACTGTACAAAACTTGGCTAAAGACGAAGACGAAACCGCTCGGCAGAGTAGCAGTACTGAAATCCATGACCTTATTTGAATCAAACTAACCCATCCATGGATTACCGAACCCACCTAACTACATAATTGATGAAATTCAGAAATTTACATTTAAGTTTATGAGGGGTAAAAAAAAAGAAGAAGACAAAATCAATGGAAAATGTCTGTGAAAAGTATACAGCATGGGGTATTGGAATACCAAGCATGTGGAAACAAATAAATGCACGGAAGTTAACTTTGATTCGTAAACTTTTATCAAGTATTCAAACATGGAAGAAAAGACTTTTTTCATCATATTACAAAGCGGAAATTATTCATAAATTAGGTGCTGATCTGTCTGGGCATGATAAGTTGAATAACTTTTGGAGAGATGTGTTCAAAACATATAAAGGAATGGGTAACATTGTGTCAAAACTGCAGAAGAACTCTGTTCACAGCCTTTGTTTTGCAACACGAATTTGAGGATTAGGGGCAAATCTAGTTCTTAAAAGATTGGATCGAAAATGGTGTACTCTGCGTACGGAATCTTTTAGATGAAAATGGTCTTTGTATTAGTTTTCAGTCCTCTGTCAATAAATATAACACCAATACAGATTTTGTGACATATAACGATTACATTAGTGCTGTGAAAAAGTACTCAAGAGAAGTTGGAGTAGAAATAAAATGTTGTGAAGAAGGTAAATCAAGTAAACTGATAACCGTTATGTGTCCAGTTTCAAGGGGTGCTTCGCCTTATTACGATTTACTGAATTAAGACATTCCAGAGCCAACTTTTTGCAATAAATGGAATGAAAGATTACCGAAAGATGTTAATTGGGCTAAAACTTTTCAGAAAATCCGACATATACAAGATATTCAGTTAAGATGGTTTCATTAAGAATTATTAATAGAATACTGGCAACCAATAGCATTTTGCAAAACATGGGCGGTGAAGATTCAGAAAAATATTCTTTTTGTGAGAGAGAAAAAGAAAACATTCAACAACTATTTCGGCACTGCCCTCATGTGCAAATTTTCTGGCAAGTATTTCAAATGAATAGAAAATGCAAAGCTATAAATCTACTGCTGAATGAAAATACTGTCCTGTTTGGTTGTGACAATCATTTTAGATCAGATAGAACGTTTGATTTGATTCTGTTACATACCTAAATTCTATATTTACAAGCGTAAATGTGACAAGGACTTACCGTCACTTCAAGTTAAGATTGTGTGTGTTTGAAAGCTTAACATAATTTTTTTTAAAAAGTATGCTGCTTGTCTTCAAATGTCACTCGCAAAGTTTGTTTCCACAGTGACCTTCATATTCTTTATTGAATTAATGCATTAATTTTTCAAGGCTTCCAAATGATATGGCAACAGCCAGTTGCTTTGTTTTCTCTGTTTGATTAATTCATTTGCTTGTTCCTGTCATTTTGCTTTTATTTCTTTAACAATTATTTTGTATGTTTGTTGCAGTAGTTTAGTAGCAGTAGTGGTAATAGTGGTGTTAATAAGCAGAGTCGTAACATGATGATGATGTTGATAGTGACGAAGATGATGATTATGATCATTATGATGATGACCATGATGATTATGTTTTGTTGTTATTATTGTCTAATTACCTTAAGTATGGCTTTTTTGTAGTCCTTATTTGTAATTTGTGATTCCGTTTTGAAATGAAATATGATTTCTTTTTTAACTATTGTCCCCTTACAAAAGGTAAATTGTTTTGCAGTGATCATAAAACATTCAACAATATTAAGAAGCATTCATATGTAAAATACAAAATGTTTAATTATATTAATGTATACACTCACACCCATACTCACACACTAACCGCGCACGCACGTACGCACGCACCCCCCCCCCCCCCCCCTCCACACACGCACACACACATGCGCGCGCACTTTCACATGCACACACACACACACACACACACACACACACACACACACACACACACACACACACTAATATCACTCAAAGTGAACAGACGTTAAATAGAAGAACGAACGAACACACACACACACACACACGCGCGCCGCGCGCGCGCGCGCACCCATATGCGTACATCGAGAGAGAGAGAGGGGAGAGAGAGAGGAGAGAGAGAGAGAGAGAGAGAGAGAGAGAGACAGAGACAGAGAGAGATAGAGACAGAGACAGAGACAAACAGACAGACAGACAGACAAAGAGTCAAAACCGAATCGTACATAAAGTGAAGACGAATAATAAGGAGAATAAGTGTCGCCGTGCAGTGGCTACAGAGATATCCTGAGATCCCCGCCCCACCTTCACCCCTCCTCCTTCATGATTGTAGCTCTTCTCACTGGATCCGGGTGTCATGAAGATCTATGCCAGACTTTTTTTTTTCCTTTTTTCTTTTTTCATCATTGAGATCCATGCATTATTTCTTTTTCTTTTTTTCTTAAAAGATACGGAAATGTCACAGGGGAAAAAAAATCATCTTTCAATGTGAAAGAAAGTGAAGTGAAAAAAAAGGATCTGTCCATGGATCTGGACCTGCACCTGACCTGACTCTCTCTCTCTCTCTCTCTCTCTCTCTCCCCCTCTCTCTCCTCTTCTCCCCTCTCTCTGTCTCTATCTATCTCTCTATCTATCTCTCGCTCTCTCTCTATCTCTCGCTCTCTCTCTCTCTCGCTCACAGTCTCTCTCTCTCTCTCTCGCTCTCTCTGTGTGTCTCCCGCTCATTCTCTGTCTTTCTGCCTATCTACCTCTCTTCTTGTATGTCTGTCTGTCTGTCACTCTGTGTGTGTGTCTGTCTGTCTGTCTCTCTGCATCATTCTCTGTCTCCCCCCCCCCCTCTCTCTCTCTCTGTCTCTCTGCTTCTCTCTTCTCTCTCTCTCTCACTCACTCGTCTCTCTCTCTTAAATTATAATAGAAAGGGGGGGGGGGGGGGGCAGACGTGGAGAAAAAAAGAAACCAAACTGGGCCTAAATAGTAAGAAAGGGAGGGACAACTCTCTCCAATTCTTGCATCCCTTCCTGCCATTTAGGAAGAGGAGGTGCAAGCCAGTCGCCCCCGGGGTTGAAAAATGACAAGAACCTAACTTATCTAAAATAAATAAAGAACGGATACTTAAAAAAACAAAGAAGGGAGGGACAACTCTCTCCAACTCTTGCATCCCCTTCCCGCGATTTAGGAAGAAGAGGAGAAAGCCAGTCGTCTCGGGTAGGGGAAATGAAAAGAACCCTAACTAAATTCAAATAAACAAAAAGGGGTAAGTTACATATCAAATGATGAAATCAGCAGTCACATAAAACAAACAAAACTAAGAGAAAGAACTCCAGCTTACCTAAAACATACTCAACAGGGAGAGGAAGAAAAGGGAATCCCACTTGTAACAATTATGTATGGAGAGGGGAGACAAACGAAATCCTTTCTACATTCGACCCCAAGCTCACAACACAAAATTACAAATATACTTAATAATTCAATACAGTCGGGGTCACCACTGTCACACGACGGTCCTCAACATACACATTTATATGCAAAGACAGCCATGCGCCCCGCACACAGCCGCACATCTGACTCCTTTCTTTCAATAAAACCAATCAGAATACCATTTTAAAGTTCTCCCCCGTTTAAAAAAAAAAAAGTTTCTTTTTATCTGCGATTCATTTCTTTTTTGCGCGCGGGGATTTTTTTTTTATAATTTGGAATATATAATTCAACAATATTCCGCAAAAATGTGTATCAAACACTGTTTTCACTTCATCATGGCGCACACTTCATTTTTTTTTTCTTCTCTTGGGTGACATAGACGTTAAACTTGCCCCCATATAAACAGATCACTCTGGGTTCACAGACCCCAACTTCCATTCACGAAAATACTTTGGGTTCTTTCCCATCAATTTTCTTTTTCAAATGGAAAATAAAAAAAATCTTCTTGGCAGGGGACACCGTACCAAGGGCCGAGAAGGGGCTGTCGCGATTTTTGTACAGGGCGCTTGCCTATAGACTCAACAATAAAACTCTTATTTCTCTCTCTCTCTCTCTCTTCTTTTCTTTCGCTCTCTCTCGTCAGCTGCCTCCGCCAAAGCACCAGGCAATCTCCTTTCTTCCAAGAGCACAAATCACTACTAAAACAAAACAAAACAAAACAAACAAAACAAAACAAAACAAAACAAAACAAAAACAAAACAAACAAACAAACAAACAAACCGACCAGTGAGGAGGAAGCACCCTGCAGAGGCGTGTTTTCAATTGCCAGTTCAAAGTACACACAAACGTTTTTCCTTTTTTTTTTCTCTGGGCGCAACACACATACACACACGCGCGCGCGCGCGCGCGCACTCTCTCTCTCTCTCTCTCTCTCTCTCTCTCTCTGTCACACACACACACACACACACACACACACACACACACACACACTCTCTCTCTCTCTCTCTCTCTCTCTTCTCTCTCTCTCACACACACACACACACACACACACACACACACACACACACACTCTCTCTCTCACTCTCTCACACACACACATACACACTCTCTCTCTCTCTCTCTCTCTCTCTCTCTCTCTCTCTCTCTCACACACACACACACACACACACACACACACACACACACTCTCTCTCTCTCTCATCACTCTCTCTCTCTCTCTCACATACACACACACACACACTCTCTCTCTCTCTCTCTCTCTCTCTCTCTCTTCACACACACACACACACACACACACACACACACACACACACACACACACATTCAAACTAAAAGAACGGCTCCACTCACATGTAGAACAGAAGCAGGACGAAACCCAACAACAAAAGCGTGCTGAGCCAGTCCCAGCACAGGCCCAACATCTTTTCCTCTCAGCTGGTCGTTTTCTCGCACGAACTGGGGTCCCCTGTTGCACAATTTTGCAGGCCGAGCCCTTTTCCGGCTAGCAGACACAGCCAGCCAGCCCAAAGCTCTGATGGAAGTGACCAATCACTGAGAGATTAGACTATCATGTGGTACAAACTCATGAATATTCATGAGATAATTACTTTTTTAAAGAAAAAAAACAGTGTTGTGACAATTTCGTCCAACCCCGTGACAATTTCGACCATGGTGAAAATGCAATTTTGTCCAAAGGCGAAGAGCAGCAACCGCATGTATGAAAATGAGTTTGCTACTTATTCCTGGGATGTTCTTTCATCCCATGCAATTTTTTCTCACCAAAAATATGTCAATTTATCATAATTACCTTCAGACAAAGTATAAACAAAATTATGATTATAAAGGTTAATGACTAATACAAGAATCTTTTACATAACCAGGCTTCTGCTGAAAAATTAAAAAAAAGAAAGAAAGTTTTGTCAAAACTTTAAAGCAGATACGATTTCTTCTGAACGATATGGGTTACCAGTTTTAAATTGGGAATCAGAGGTGGGGGTGTCATATTGCTTCTGATTTTCTCTCATTTATGGACACATATTTATGACAGGTGTTCGCAAAGATACATTATATTCATCATTACTAGTTCTAGTCTGATTAACGCAGACCGGATAGGTCCATTTCTTTAAAAGAGGGAAGGATGTGCTTTTAATAGGACTAACCAGGCGAATCGGGCGAATGTGCTGGGGTATAAAACTGTAACAGGGAACCTCCGTCTCCCCCCCCCCCCCCTCCTCCCCTCGCCCTGGTTGTTTATTCGGAATACTGTAGAAAGGCCCAACACTGACCAGTGGGTGTTTTGATCGCCAGTAAACAACACAAATTTTACGCTGAGCCACGACAATGTCCGATTCGCTCCCAATACAACAACCCACCTCCATCACTCCGCGACAGCCGAAAGATGTGTGGATTAAACACGCTCTTCTAAACTCTGCAATCTACTGTGACGTCACCATTCCTGTGGTCTCCGACTACTTTCCGTGAGTCAACTGAGACGAGAATGTGCTCTCAGAAACTCAAAGCTGAATTTGCTCTGCTTGGGCATCGACAGTCCCTCCATCTGTCAATGAGCGCATCTGCAGTGGCGGAGAATGGAGGCGACACAAGGACTAGATCAGAGTAATAAGTGTTGACGTTGAGGGTGAAGTTAACGTCCTATTGGCCTGAGGCCCTTAAGGATAAGTGAACTTGCAGAAGTAGGTCTGCATCTTTAGTGGCAACTGCTGTCGCAGGCAGTAGTGGGTGAGCTCTTGTTCCTCTTGAGCTTGGGTTCAATTTCGGCTGTTGGTCGGCCGATGATGGGCGTCGGTGTATTTCGCCTCCTTTCCCCAAACTAAAGGCTGTCTTCAGGGCCACCAGGCGGCCTTCTTCGTGCTCGGGTGGCGCGCGCGCGCACACACACACGCACACACACACACACACCCCACACACACACACACACACACACACACACACACACCACACACACACACCACACACACTCCTTGCACCCTTGCACACTACAGTTCTGTCTCTAATATTTTACAGAGAGTCTGGCTGTCTGGTCAGCCCCAGGTGAGGTGATGCCTGGGGTCGTCTGGAAATTAGGTTCAGACTGGACGGGCTTAGAAGTCTTCCCGGATTCTTTTTTCAAGTGGATGTCTTCCTCTCTCTCTCTCTCTTTTCTCTCTCTCTCTCTCTCTCTCTCTCTCTCTCTCTCTCTCTCTCTCTCAGTCCGTCCGACTCATTTTCTTTCTGCATGTCTTTTCATTCTCTCTGGAGTCTTTTCTCGTGTATCTTTTTTTTTCCCCCAAAGTCCAGTTTTATACGGGATTGACACAAAGAATCTCCCCTGGGCTATGTCCCTCCACGTTAGGGTTTTCTACAGCAATGGTCTCCTCCTCCACAATAACCTATTCTGAAACTGCCTTCTTCCCTCACAGTGATCTGAAACCCAGGATTACGTCAAAGACCTCTGGCAAGACGAATAGAACTTGCAGACGGATAACAAACTATTTAAAATCTGTCCAAACCTAAAAAAAGGTTTTTAACCTTTTCCTAAGGCGGCCGTTAAAGAAGAAACAGTCTTGTGCCGTTTGCATACAGGCCACTCCTTTTACACCCATTCTTATATTTTTAAAAAGGATGAAGAAGCTCCGTGGTGCATTCCATGTCATGCACCTCTCACAGTGAAAACACATTCTTTTAGAGAGTTGCGACCTGCATGATGGAAGACATAAATTTTTTACTGCAGATTTCATGAAAACCTTGTTCAGCGATGTGCCATCTAATGTGATCTTTGGGGTTCTGAGTGAGATAACATTTTCATCTGATATTGAGAATGAAGTGAGGCAGGGAAACAGTAAACAAGAAGCAGTAAAAAGTAGGGTACGTCTTGCTCCCATTTAAAGGGAAAAATAACACAGAGTAACTGTTATTCAAGGGCTGGCACAGCCTTTTAAACTTGAATAAAGTCAGACAAATACAAAGACGAACAATCTAATTGTGGGGGAAAAACAGTGCAGGCCAACAACTCAAGTTCTCATAGTAATGACTTGCAAAGATTTGGACTTAAGGGTGGTGGGGGGGGGGGGTGGGGGGGGGGGGGGGGGGAGGGAAGGGAAGGTTGAAAATGGAGAAATGGGAAACGAAAATTAAGAAAAAATATATTATAGATATGAAACTCTTCCTTTGCTGCATGAGGGAACCCTTGTAATCCCCTTCGAAGACAGATCATTTGTATTGCCTGCTCCAAGGCCTTTGTCGCTGGGTCGGAACTCATCAGGGAGACACGGCTGGTTGTGTCTGTGCTCCGGCGTCAAAAAGAGAACACCCCAATCCATAATACCGTGGTATTCTCACCACCAAGGGCTCAAAAAGAATCCAACCGCACCCCCAAGCAGCCAGCGAAGGGTAGCAATTGAAACCAAACGAAAGTGTGGGGAGGAAAAAAAGTTGTTTTCATCTGATCTAAGATTTTCTGAAGAAAGATTTTTCTGGTGTGTTTTTAAAGGTGTGGTTTAAAGGTTTGTGTAAATGAGGTTTTTTTCTTTTCTTCATTTCAAACATGACTTGTGACTTGACTTCAACCTGTGACAGCCCTGATATGGCCCTTTGCGGTCGGCTGGGCTGTAAGCAACATTTCTTACCACGCATCAACATTCAGCGGGTTTCTTTCAATAGCCTCACAAACGCCCCTCGCCAATGGACATCGAAGATTCACAGCAACTTCTAAAAGTCATTATCACACAATACAAATCCTCGTAAAAGCCTACGACCACTTCGTCCACACGCATTTTAAGCCGGCGTCAGTGACAATAGCATCAGCCCAGTACCTTGCAGGAAGACCAGTTGGAACAAAGAAAGACTTCTAATCTTTTAAGTAAATTGTCCGTGGGCCTCTGGTGTATTCCCCCTTTATTGAACAACCCTCCAACTGACTTAGCTTGAGGACCACCACACTCGTGATGCGCCGAGACAGACGAAGGTGATATCTCCGGGTTTTTGTTTGTTTGTTTGTTTTTTTTTTTCCTGTCTTATCTTCTGTGCCCCCCAATGGCACTGCACCCACACCCCGTCCACACCCACAGCCTGGCCTGCCCAGCCGCAGTCCGGCACCGGCAATCCACAGGGAGCGGTCAATGTCAAGTCGTCTAGAGGCAACCACCAGAGGGGGGACACTGCACTGCTGCCGAGTCGCTTCGGTGGTGTTCAGTGGCGCCTGTTCTGATCTAACATACCAGGACACCACCCTATCCACCAGCCCCCCCTACTGGCGATAATAATGGCCTTAATCGTGGAGCCGGCGTGAGTGAGCTCTCCTTCCGGTGGGCGCCACCACGTCCATCAACGACTGATGTTTCCCTTCTTGATATAAAAGGTTCGAACCCGGAATTATGCCTTTCCTTCATTGATTACTGACATCTGCCAATAATCGCCCGATAGCTCCGATCTTCTTCACGCAGCCCCAATGCCTGTACCCGATGAAGATCGTAATACTTTTAAAAAAAATTGATTTACCAATTATCTGATTATCCTTTCCCTCTCTAGTGTTTTTGTTTAAAGCCTTAAAGCCTTCAGTGATCAGGTTTCGTTCCTCGATCTGTGTGTGCGTGCGTGTGTGTGTGTGTGTGGGTGTGTGGTGTGTGGGGTGGGTGTGTGTTTTGTGTGTGGGGTGTGTGTGTGTGTGTGTGTGGTGTGCGCGCGCGTGGTGTGTGTGGTGTGTGTGTGGTGTGTGTGTGTGTGGGTGTGGTGTGTGTGTGTGTGTGTTGTGTGTGTGTGCATTGAGTCTCCATGCATCTCTCAGTCATTTGTTCCATTCAACCTGTGCACTCAATCCTTTTGTGGCGTGCACCATCGCACATGAATCAAAATAGGCATCGCCTCTCTCTCTCTCTCTCTCTCTTTCTCTCTCTCTCTCTCTCTCTCTCTCTCTCTCTCTCTCTCTCTCTCTCTCTCTCTTCCGCTACTTCCTCTCTTATGCCAGTAAATTATGGCGTTCCCCAAGGTCAGTCCTGGGGTCTATCTTATTCTCAGTTTATATAAATGATCTTCCTTTACATATGTCTTCTCCCTGTGAGCTTTTTGCTGATGACACTACTCTCCATAATAATGACAAAGATGCCGACTCAGTATGTATCAAATTACAGAATGATCTGAATAAACTTGCAAAGTGGACTAATTTGAACCATATGGCCCTCCATCCTCAAAAGTCTAAATTTATGATGACTACAACCAGACAGAAACGTCAAAATATGAAAGCCGATTTGTTTAAAATACGTATACAAAATAAAGTCGTAGAAGAAGTTAAATCACACAAATTATTAGGTCTTACAGTTGATAATAATCTTTCATGGTCTAATCATATATCTGATTTGTCTAAAAGGTTATCTAAAAAATTATTCTTGTTGAACCGAATCAAGAATTTCCTTGATCAACATACTAGAAAATTATATTTCTATGCATATGTACAACCAGACATTAACTATGCCTCTACATGCTGGGATTTAGCCAGTAAAAATTGCTTAAACCACTGAAAGCATGTACAGACGCGCTATTAAGCTGATACTCTTGAAATCTTCTCTACAAGCTAGTGATTATAAAGATCTTAACATTCTTCCATTCGATCTAAAATGCTGCTTTAATAAAGCTGTCTTTATGTATAAAATCATTAATAATATTGCGCCACCTTATCTTCATGACAAATTTCCATTAATCAAAATTCGAGGCAAAATATCCTATACACCCCTCGACCACGAACTGATCTTTTCAAGTCATCCTTACTTACACTCTGGGAGTAAATTATGGAATGAAATCCCTACTCATTTAAAACAGATAAATAGTTTAACATCTTTTTAAAAAAGCATATTTCAAATACCTCATAGACCATTTGTAAATCACGTTTCACTTAACTGTATATTCTCCTAAGTTTGATGTTCCTTTTGACACAAACAAGTTGTTGCAGCCCGGGAGATGGCCTTCGCAGTCGGCTGGGCTATAAGTAACATGACATGATTGACGTACAAAATGCTTATGTATACCTATGTGATGCTTACGTGTGTCCAGTTGTGTGTGTGTGTGTGGGGTGTGTGAGTGTGTATATGTGTGGGGTGTGTGTGTGTGGTGTGTAATACGTTAAAAGGAGACTGCTTACTATTTTCTATATATATATTTTTTTTGAAAATGTTTTTCTTATTGTTGTGTTTAATTTTGTCAAATTGATGTAATTGTTCTTTATGTTTATTGTTATTTTGAGGGCATAGTGTAAAAAAGCTTCCAGCTTATCTATTCACCCTCATTAAAGATTTCGAGTTTCGAGTTTCGAGAATTTCGAGTTTCTCTCTTTGCATGCGAATAAAAGTTGATGATGTACACATTCACTTTTTTCGCACGTCTTCAAGTCCTGTGTGTGCCTGCTTGCCTGCGCTGTTTTCGTTGTTGTTGTTGTTGTTGTTGTTGTTTCCCGTTTCACACATGCTGCACATGCGCGCCACAATGAGCGTAGACATTTTGAAGATGCTAAAGGGAGCCTATCGTTCCTCAGATGAACTTCTTACAGTTCTTTCCCTTCTCCGCGTCAAAAGCATTTCCAGGTCTCGCACTTCGTTTGGCCTCTTCCTTGGAATCAGTGCTTCAGAGTTTGGAACTTTTTTTCCTTTTCATTTAACACAGACAAGTTCAAAGGCGCGCGCGCGCGCGCACACACACACACACACACACACACACACGCACACGCCACACACACGCACACACGCACACACAAACACACACACGCACACGCCACACACACACACACGCACACACACGCACGCACGCGCGCGCGCGCGCATGCACACACGCACATTTTTTTCGGGGGAGGGGAGCGTATAGAAGGGGATGGCTAATATGACTTTAAGTGAAAAGACGTTAAATTGAAGACCAACCCCACACACACACACACACACACACACACACACACACACACACACCAAACGAACGAGAAAGAGTGAGAGAGAGTACGGCAATAAATGTCTATCTGAGGATAAACTGGTTTCAGTCAGTACTGGTGGGCATGCGTGCGTGCGTGCGTGCGAGCGAGCGTGCGTGCGCGCGCGCGCGCGCGCGCGCGTGTGTGTGTGTGTGTGTGTGTGTGTGTGTGTGTGTGTGTGTGTGTGCGCGCGTGCGTGCGTCAGAGCGTGCGTGTGTATGTTGTCTCTCTGTGTGTATGTGTGTATGCGTGCGCGCGCACGCGCGAGCGTGTGTGTGAGAGAGAGAGAGAGAGAGAGAGAGAGAGAGAGAGAGAGAGGAGTGAGAGAGAGAGAGAGAGAGGAGACAGAGGGAGAGAGAGAGAGAGAGAAAGAGAGAGAGAGCTGCGTGTGCCGCGCTCAATCTGACGGTGAACTGATTGTTACTCTGCGCGGGCGTGAAAGCGTGTGTGTGCATGCGTGCATGTGTGTGTGTGTGTGTGTGTGTGTGCGCGCGCGCGCGCGCGTGCGTGCGGGCGCGCACGTGTGTTTGTGTGTGTGTGTGTGTGTGTGTGTGTGTGTGTTGTGCGCGCGCGCGACTGATATGTGTGCGTGCGTGCGTGTGTGTGTGTGTGTGTGTGTGTGTGTGTGTGTGTGTGTGTGTGCGTGCGTGCGTGCGTGCGGGGCGTGCGTGCGTGCGTGCGTGCTGGGGTTTGTGGGGTGTGTGTGTGTGTGTGTGTGTGTGTCCGTGAGCGTGCGCGCGTGTGTGTTTTGTGTGCGTGCGTGGGTGCAAGGGTTTGAGCATTGCATTCAGGGACCGATGTGTCAGCGTGATAAGGGGCTCGGACATCAGTAGAGGAGCCGGGCAAAAGGGGAGCTTTTCCTTTCGAGTGTGAAACTTCTTAAGTTTTTTCCCCTTTCCCCAGTGTCAACAAAACCCGCCAGGTAAATGCAGTTTAGTAACACTGTGGAAGAAGAGTTTAGTTTCATATTTGGGGAAATTTTTTTCTTAACATCACACACACACACACACACACACACACAGAGTCTGTTTTGTTCGCTCACATTGCACCGACACTTGCGCGCGGGCGCATACCCCACACACACACACACACACACACCAGGGTCTGTTTTGCTCGCCCACGTTGCACACACACACCCCACACACACACACAACACACAGAGGCTCATTCCACCACAATCACACGAGACATCACCGCAACTACGCTATCAGATACATACGTTTTAAAGGGAATCTGACCTGTCCAATAACATGTCAAAGATAATTGAACGAACGTTGCAGAATGGTTCAACTGAATTTTATTATCATCACAATCATGCATTTCCCTTTGCTATTCAGTTTCCTATACAGAATCAAATAAATTGAAAAAAAAAACACAGTTTTTTATATTAAATTGTTCAGAAATAAAAAAAAAAAAATTAGTAAACTTCAAAATACCCCATGTCGAGTCTCCCAGCTCCAAAGAAGCTTCCTCCTCCCCTCCCCCCTTTCTCAAAAAAAAAACGAAAAAAAAGGAACAAAAAAATTCTGTGTCCATATAAAAACTTTCGTGTTCAGGCTCTTTGATGCCGTAAAGAAAACGCCAGGAAGATAAAATCAACACCACATTAAATCTGTCCATAAGTAAGCAGTTAAGAATATTGTTTTGCCACATCTGCAAACAGCACCATGAAAGCCCAGAACCCATTCTGTTTGCCAAAGATCCGAGAAAAAGTGTGACAACTCTCAAAGCAACAATACGACATGCAGACCCCAAATTCTTTTCTCCCCTTAACTGTAAGAGATCAGGATGGTTTTAATCAATGAATTTTTCTTTTTTCTAATTCATTGTATGTGCCAAGAATAAACACGAACGTCTCACTTGCACGCAACCCGTGGGTCCCGCCCTCACCCTCCCCCCCCCCCCCCCTTTTTTTTTCTTCACCCCCGCCCTTTTTTTTCTAACTCTCGCACCCCCCCCCCCCCCCCCCCCCCACTCCCCTCGCACCCCATCTCTCCTTTCCAGTACGGTTCCTCTTTCCGAAATGGCTATGACACAAATTAGAATCCATTATCAGGATCCCTTTCACTGGATCGTCGATTGCATCTTCTTTTTTTCAGCCAAGCGTATACAGCACATGTTCACATATCAAGCGCAGCACTATCTATTTTTACGCAGGGTGACTTATAACTTGAACAGAAGATAGCAAATCAAAAACAATTTGATAACGCCATTTCAATAATGTAATACTAAAGATGATGATGATGATGATGACGATGATGATGATAATGATAACAATAATTATAATAATGATAATAATGATGATGATATTAAGAAGAAGAAGAAAAAGAAGAAGACAGAGAATTACAAGAAGGAGAAGGAGAACTAGAGGGTAAAAAAGGAGAACAGGAAAGAAAGTATTGAAAAGAAATCAAATTTACGAAAGTAGACATGCAGACAAATAAAGAGCTAAAACCGAAACAAACCAGCCAAAACCCTTCTGAACTATTAAAAAAAAAATATATATATAAAAAAAACATCTGGTCCCACGGACTTTAGAAACAGGACCCATTTTCTTTCATATTGCGACTCAGGCCCACTGCTTCTTTAGTTACTTCCCTTCCCCCCCCGACATGGTCGAAGGTTTTTCTTTTGGAAGCGAGAAAGAAGTGAATTCATTGTTTTGTGTCTGCGAATCAGTTTGAAGGGGAACAGAAAAAAAAATTGTTCATGCATAACACGCCATCCAGTGATGCTTTCTACATAAGACGAAGGGCATCATTTCGAATTTGAAGTTAATTATCTTTATCTGATTACCCACGCAAAAAAAAAGTACAGGTACATCAAAAACCAAAAAAAAACAATAGCGAAAATACAAGTACAGAACAAAAATTTCAAGTCAACAAAAGTACCGAAAAGTCACAAAGAAAACAACAGTACAAGCCCCAGTAAACCCCATACTAGTACAGCAACGAGTACAGTAACAAAGTGCAAGTACGGCAACAACTAAAGCAAGAGAAGTACAAGCACCATGGGAAATATTAGCAACAACAACAAAAGTTACCGTAGAGCAACAAAACTGCACTTAACAAAAAGCACGACTACGTAGTTTTTCCACCAACATGTTGTTTGAAAAACAAACAAAACACACACACAACACACACACACACACACACCACACACACACACACACAGAGTTTTTAAGTTAGCTCCAAGTTTTGTCTCATTAGGTGGGCAAAAGTTATAGCACTAAGAGCTGGCCCCTAATCAGTGCCGTGGTCTATTTCACCTCATTTTATTCTAACGCTGCCACGCATTGATACATACAAATGATTATGTCGTGGTAATTTCTTTTAGGTGTGAACATTTTTGTTTCTATTGTTTCAATTTAAATGACCATTTTATACTTTCTGAATCACCATTGAATACACGAGTAAAAAAATGCCTTGTAAAAGATGTCCGCATAACTTTTGCGTGGTACACAAGGGGTATATATACTTTCTAGTAAAAAAAAAAAAAAAAAACCCAACACTTGTCTGGCATGTGAACCTTACACGCCTACAGTAGAACCCATATGATGGTTTCAGACATCTTTTTTACTTCATCAAAAAAAAAAATTCTATGGTAAAACAAAATGATTCTCAACAGGTCTTATTTCAACAAGAATTATTACACCTTGTGTTGTAATGATTAAAAAAGAAAAACAATTGGCGTGTTGACCAGTCAATCACGTTCCTTCAAAATATATGTTCCTTTTTTTTCAATGCAGTTCTGTCATACCTGGTACGTATTATCGGCAGTAACATCACAACAAACAAAAACAAAACAGAACAAAACAATAGAAAAACGCGCGAAAACAAAATGATTCAACTCATGAATTGTCAGGTAAAAATCTACAGTCATCAATGCCAATTTCCCCTTTTTTTTTTCTTTTTTTTTTTTTTGCATCGCGAAAATTATTTTACATCACATTACACATACCCTACCCTCCTCTCCTGCGCGCACACTCACACATGCGCGCGCGCACACACACACACACACACAACACACACACACACACACACACACACACACACACACACACAGGTATACGCACACACTCGCACGTACACAGATGCTCGCACGCACTCTCATACAAAGCTAATCATCTCATTCATTTTGATGTCAGGCTTCACAATGTCACAACTCGAATAAATAGGTTTGTAGTTGTTTTTTTTTTTGTTTTTTTAACTCAGTATGGAACGAGCGCGTGTGTGTGTGTGTGTGTGTGTGTGTGTGTGTGTGTGTTGTGTGTGTGTGTGTGTGTATGTGTGTGTGTGTGTGAGTGTGTGTGTGTGTGTGTGTGTCGGTGTGTGTGTGTGTGTGTGTGTGTGTGTGTGTGTGTGTGTGTGTGTGTCGGTGTGTGTGTGTGTGTGTGTGTGTGTGTGTGTGTGTGTGTGTGTGTCGGTGTGTGTGTGTGTTTTAATGTCTTGACTTGTCAAGTTTGAACCACACACACGGTTCGCACGCAAGCAAAGGCTACGTGCAGGAAATACGCCACCCTCGCTGAATAGGCGGACAAGAAGAAGCTGGCATACATAGTCACCTGAGAGGGCACCCGGCTGACTGAAAAGTTCTCTCGCTCCCAAGGTGGTTAGTTACCTGCAGACGCGGGTGGGACTCAGACAAAAGCGAACAGCGGGGAAGAGGGGTAAGATACCGATCAGCTCCCTCTACGTCTGTTATTAACAGAAAAGAACGCCTGTTGATGGGTATAGCGAGACTGTAAACATCACTGAACTAAAGATAGCAAACGTTTGCGAATGTTTCTAAGATAATGTTCTTCAAGCTTTGTACAGTTTACTCACCTGAGATTAACATACAGTTTTTTTTCCACTTGTTAAATTGCCTGTTAGCGAAATAATCGACAGCTGTTTTAGTTGCCAGCGACATCAGCGGCTCGGGTTTCAGTTAAGGTTTCTGGTTGTTGGAAAAAAAAGTATCTGGGTTTTCCCTGGTTTGGTTCCTGGTGGCTGAGCGGATGAGGTCCCGCGCTTAAACATATATATTCTTCAGTGGCAAAATCCAGCAACGCGTTCTTCAGGAACCTGAAACTACAAGGATTATCACAGAAAGCTTCTCTCTCTCGTCTCTCTCTCTCGTCTCTTTCTATCTAGCTCTCTCTCTATCACACACACACACACACACACACACACACACACACACACACACACACACACACACACACAAGCACGCACACACAATTACACTCACGCAACGACGTAACTATGGTGTTTCATAATCTATTCACCCACACACACAAAATCTCACAAATTAAGTTTCAAATTTCTGACCTATTAACTAAAAGCAGCACAAGAAACATTCCTAACTGCCTGTACCCATCGTCAACACAGCGCAGGCCTCCAAGGGTGGTACAGGACTGCTCTAAAGGCAAATGAGGACAGTGCTTCTCTGGGTCCTCCCCAGCACCTTCGGGTGTTTCTTTTTCTTCAGCACAAGAAATATTCCTAACTGTATGGCTTACCCCAGAAAGGAGGAGCGGTATCTTGTAGCCACTAAACATCCCTAAAACAACGTTGTAAGTAACAATTTTATGAATGACTGGAAGCAAAATCACGAAATATCAAGTTCAATTCATTATGGCGTTTGAAAAAAAAAGCAACAATATTCAATCACTCTCATATTTCATGTTCGACACACACTGATAATTACAGCAAAAATTATCAACAGGCAATGTAAAACTGGGCTTCAGTCTGACCGTATTTTGACATCTCACAATTCTGAAACTGGGACAATTTCATTCTCAAATTTTCTCATTCCAGACGCATTCCAACCAAATCTCAATGTCACTCTAATAATAATGAAGTCTCATGCTCCCGAAAACTCGTTTGTATGCCACATTGAGGTAATGTTCATGTTTTATGAAGTTTCATGCAGGTTACAATCTCTCTCTCTCTCTTCTCTCTCTCTCTCTCTCTTACACGCAAATACACGCGCGCCCTTTCACCCTGAGGTAATTTTTGACATCTCACACAAACACTCCGCTGGTCTATGGTCAGTCAGACTGGTATCAATGTCTGTCTCGGCGGCCATGGCGGTGGGAGCTTCAAGTTAAGCAGAGTGGCGACGAGCAGTCACGACTGACTCCATGTTGGGAGGGCCAGGGGGTTGTTAGCTCCCTTGAAGCGCTCGCACATCCTGACCGGATGATAAGGTATGGCCATATCCTACAGTCAAGAGCTAGCTTCACTGCAGATCGCCTTTGGGCTGAACGAAAGGGAAGGAGATAGCCACAAATACACAGGCAAGGAATGTTGGCTAAAGGGATAACGATTGTGGATACATTTCATTTTGTTGTTGTTGTTGGATAAAACTATTAAAATGCACTACCGATTACGTTCATTTTCATGATGGGGAGCGGGGGACGGAGTGGGAGAGAAACATTTAAAAAAATGCATTCACTGCGGGTCAATAAAGTATGCTCAGGAGTAAAACGATCAAAATACAAGTGTAAATGTTAATCAGTCATCAAAACTGTATGGGTGTGCCATAAGACTTGGGATCAGCTTTCAACGCGTCATTTACGCCGATCTGTGTCTTTTCTTCCTCTTTCCATTTTTTCAAAAATTTTCTTTCGTTGTGAGAAATTTTAGTGTTCATTCGTTTGCAACAAACCAGTTAATTAACCGAGTTAATATTCACACTGCTCTCCGCCAAAAAAAAAGAGCGAAAGAAAGAAAATTTGATTGTTTAACTAACCGCAGCTTCAACAAATACGAGACCAAAATGAGTTCAAGCTCAGTTCTAAATTCCATGATTCTAAAGCAGACTTTCCGAACACGAAGCTAGGAGTCGGGTAACTTATAGGGCGACTTTAATAGAGACTGTGTGAACAGCAAGTCTTTCAGAGGCAAAGACTTATCACACGATTTCTGTGCTGATTCTATTAACAGCATGCCCTTAAGAGCCAAGAGCTTATGGCATGACTTCCGGACAGACTGTCAACAATATCTCTTTGACCGAGCCCAAAATCTAATCAGACGACTTCTTTACAGTCTATGTACAACATATCGTTCAGTGCCAAAGGCTAAGCAGACGACTTCTGAACATATTCTGTGAACAACATGTCGTCAGACTCAAAGGCTAAGCAGACGACTTCTGAACATATTCTGTGAACAACATGTCGTCAGACTCAAAGGTCTAAGCAGACGACTTCTGAACATATCTGTGAAACATGTCGTCAGACTCAAAGGTTAAGCAGACGACTTCTAAACATATCTGTGAACACATGTCGTCAGACTCAAAGGTTAATCAGACGACTTCTGAACATATTCTGTGAACAACAATGTCGTCAGACTCAAGTTAAGCAGACGACTTCTGAACATATTCTGTGAAACATGTCGTCAGACTCAAAGGTTAATCAGACTTCTGTACAGAATCTGTGAATATGTCGTCAGACCTAAAGGCTAATCAGTCGCCTTCTTCTGTACAGGGTTGTGAACATGT
>CM031598.1:56202501-56205001 GCA_018398815.1 Conus ventricosus | reverse complement strand
AGGTAGGAAGGGTTTATTACTTTGGCTTTCGGCTTCAGGAATGGTTAACAAGAAGTAAATTATTCAACGAAAGACTGACCGATTAAACAACGTGCGAACGTACAGAAGGAAAAACGAAATCTTGTCTATTACAGAGAATAAGCAAAACATTTCTTTTAAATACATCTTACTCTCAATTTATGCAGGGGAAAAAAAGGACAGAACATTTTTTTTTAAGTTACACATCACTTTTGTAGAGAGCACAGTGTCTGTTCGCTTGGTGGGATGAACATGTTTGGGTTTCACTTCGATATTTCATTGATATGTAGGCCTTGGGTTTCACTTCTATATTTCATTGATATGTAGGCCTATCATATTACATTTGACGTACGTGGACGAGTCAGAAAGACATAATTGTTACTGGCGCTTCCTTTAAGTTCCAGAAATCGTTTCCAGAATCTTCTACAACTTTCCTTTTCTAAAACTGCAATAGGGGAGACGTCAGCTGATCTAAGCGAGAATGGTCCATAAATTCATGAGACCTTGAAAGTCAGTTCTTCGTCTCCACGTTAATGTCTGTCATATTCACATGAATTAAACACATGGTCGCGTGCGCTCATCATCAGGCCACGTAAAGGAAGCAGACCTAAGCTTGAGGGCTTAGCAAGTAACGACATCATAAAAAACGAGAAAGTTCTCTCTGTTTTAAATACTGTTGGGATGCCTACCATTGATACTTTTAATTCATGCTCGAACAAGACCAGACGACTTTCGGAAATCTTCAAGGGAGGTAATCGATAATAGAGGTCGCATTCAACGAGAGTAACCCCTCTGTTTTCATGGGACAAATGCCGCTGATAGGCACGTCCAAAACAAGTTTGCCCCATTTGACAGATTAACAGTTCAATCAGAAAGAGGAAATGCCGCTGATAGGCACGCCCAAAACAAGTTTGCCCCATTTGACAGATTAACAGTTCAATCAGAAAGAGGACATGCCACTGACAGGCACGCCCAAAACAAATTTGCCCCATTTGGCAGATTAACAGTTCAATCAGAAAGAGGAAATACCGCTGATAGGCACGCCCAAAACAAGTTTGCCCCAGTTGACAGATTAACAGTTCAATCAGAAAGAGGAAATGCCGCTGATAGGCACGCCCAAAACAAGTTTGCCCCATTTGACAGATTAACAGTTCAATCAGAAAGAGGACATGCCGCTGACAGGCACGCCCAAAACAAATTTGCCCCATTGGCAGATTAACAGTTCAATCAGAAAGAGGAAATACCGCGATAGGCACGCCCAAAACAAGTTTGCCCCATTTGACAGATTAACAGTTCAATCAGAAAGAGGACATGCTCAACAGGCACGCCAAACAAGTTGCCCCATTTGCAGATTAACGTTCATCAGAAAGAGACAGCCGCTGACAGGCACGCCCAAAACAAGTTTGCCCCAGTTGACAGATTAACATCAATCAGAAAGAGGACATGCCGCAGATAGGCACGCCTAAACAAATTTGCCCCATTGGCAGATTAACAGTTCAATCAGAAAGAGGACATGCCAAAACAGGGTTGGGGCACGGGTGCTTGGGGCACCAGCAACAACAGACATCAGTGTCCCGATCGTATCTGCGTGCGATTCAAAAAAACAGTCGACTCTCCGGGTCCACATGTGTGACCTACAGCGACTCTCCGGTCCACATGTGTGACCTACAGTCGACTCTCCGGTCCACATGTGTGACCTACAGTCGACTCTCCGGGTCCACATGTGTGACCTACAGTCGACTCTCCGGGTCCACATTGTGACCTACAGTCGACTCTCCAGGTCCATATGTGTGACCTACAGTCGACTCTGGGTCCACATGTGTGACCTACAGTCGACTCTCCGGGTCCACATGTGTGACCTACAGCGACTCTCCGGGTCCACATGTGTGACCTACAGTCGACTCTCCGGGTCCATATGTGTGACCTACAGTCGACTCTCCGGGTCCACATGTGTGACCTACAGTCGACTCTCCGGGTCCATATGTGTGACCTACAGTCGACTCTCCGGGTCCATATGTGTGACCTACAGTCGACTCTCCGGGTCCATATGTGTGACCTACAGCCGACTCTCCGGGTCCACATGTGTGACCTACAGTCGACTCTCCAGGTCCACATGTGTGACCTACAGTCGACTCTCCGGGTCCACATGTGTGACATACAGTCGACTCTCCGGGTCCACATGTGTGACCTACAGTCGACTCTCCAGGTCCATATGTGTGACCTACAGTCGACTCTCCAGGTCCATATGTGTGACCTACAGTCGACTCTCCGGTCCACATGTGTGACCTACAGTCGACTCTCCGGTCCATATGTGTGACCTACAGTCGACTCTCCGGGTCCATATGTGTGACCTACAGTCGACTCTCCGGGTCCACATGTGTGACCTACAGTCAACTCTCCGGGTCCACATGTGTGACCTACAGTCGACTCTCCGGGTCCATATGTGTGACCTACAGGCGACTCTCCGGGTCCATATGTGTGA
>CM031598.1:56185001-56187501 GCA_018398815.1 Conus ventricosus | reverse complement strand
CCTGCCAATCGGGGAGATCGTAGAGCTCTGCTAATCAGGAGAGCGAGACCCTGCTAATCGGAGAGGTAGAGCTTGCTATCAGAGAGCGACCTCAATCAGGAGAGTAACGATTCGAAGCAACCCCTGCCAATCGGGGAGAGTGTAGACCTCTGCCAATCGTGGAGAGCGCATACCTCTGCCAATCGGGCGGAGCGTAGAGCTCTGCCAATCGGGGAGAGTGCAGACCTCTGCCAATCGGGGACAGCAAACACCTCTGCCAATCGGGGAGAGCGCAGACCTCTGCCAATCGGGGACAGCGCAGATCTCTGCCAATCGGGGACAGCGCAGACCTCTGCCAATCGGGGACAGCGCAGACCTCTGCCAATCGGGACAGCGTAGACCTCTACCAATCGGGGGGAGCGTAGACCTCTGCCAATCGGGGAGAGCGCAGACCTCTGCCAATCGGGAAAGAGCGCAGACCTCTGCTAATCAGGAGAGCGTAGACCTCTGCCAATCAGGAGAGCGCAGACCTCTGCCAATGAGCAGAGCGCAGACCTCTGCCAATCGGGGACAGCGCAGACCTCTGCCCATCGGGGAGAGCGCAGACCTCTGCCAATCGGGAGAGCGCAGACCTCTGCCAATCGGAGAGCGCAGACCTCTGCCAATCGGAAGAGCGCATACCTCTGCCAATCGGGGACAGCGCAAACCTCTGCCAACCGGGGAGAGCTCAGACTCTGCCAATCGGGAGCGCGCAGACCTCTGCCAATCGGAAGAGCGCAGAACCCCGCCAATCAGGGACAGCGCAGACCCCTACCAATCGGGGAGAGCATAGAGCTCTGCTAATCAGGAGAGCGAAGACCTCTGCCAATCGGAAGAGCATAGAGCTCTGCTAATCAGGAAAGCGAAGACCTCTGGCAATCGCGAGAGCGCAGACCTCTGCCAATCGAGAAGAGCGTAGAGCTCTGCTAATCAGGAGAGCGAAGACCTCTGCCAATCGGCGAGAGTGCAGACATCTGCCAATCGGAAGAGCGTAGAGCTCTGCTAATCAGGAGAGCGAAGACCTCTGCCAATCGGCGAGAGCGCAGACCTCTGCCAATCGAGAAGAGCGTAGAGCTCTGCTAATCAGGAGAGCGAAGACCTCTGCCAATCGGGGACAGCGCAGACCTCTGCCAATCAGGAAGAGTGCAGACCTTTGCCAATCGGGGAGAGCACAGACCTCTGCCAATCGTGGAGAGCGCAGACCTCTGCCCATCGGGGACAGCGCAGACCTCTGCCAATCGGAGACAGCGCAGACCTCTGCCAATCGGGAGAGCGCAGACCTCTGCCAATCGGAGACAGCGCAGACCTCTGCCAATCGGGGAGAGCACAGACCTCTGCCAATCGTGGAGAGCGCAGACCTCTGCCCATCGGGGACAGCGCAGACCTCTGCCAATCGGAGACAGCGCAGACCTCTGCCAATCGGGAGAGCGCAGACCTCTGCCAATCGGGGACAGCGCGCAGACCTCTGCCAATCGGGGACAGCGCAGACCTCTGCCAATCTGGGAGAGCGCAGACCTCTGCCAATCGGGAGAGCGCAGACCTCTGCCCATCGGGGACAGCGCAGACCTCTGCCAATCGGGGACAGCGTAGACCTCTGCCAATCGGGGAGAGCGTACACCTCTGCCAATCGAGGAGAGCGCAGACCTCTGCCAATCGAGGAGAGCGTAGACATCTGCTAATCAGGAGAGCGAAGACCTCTGCCAATCGGCGAGAGCGCAGACATCTGTCAATCGGAAGAGCGCAGACCTCTGCCAATCAGGGAGAGTGCAGACCTTTGCCAATCGGGGAGAGCGTGGACCTCTGCCAATCGGGGACAGCGCAGACCTCTGCCAATCAGGGAGAGTGCAGACCTTTGCCAATCGGGGAGAGCGTGGACCTCTGCCAATCGGGGAGAGCGCAGACCTCTGCCAATCGGGGAGAGCGCAGACCTCTGCCAATCGGGGACAGCGTAGACCTCTGCCAATCGGGGACAGCGCAGACCTCTGCCAATCGGGGACAGCGCAGATCTCTGCCAATCGGGGAGAGCACAGACCACTGCCAATCGGGGAGAGCGTAGACCTCTGCCAATCGGGGACAGCGTAGACCTCTGCCAATCGGGGACAGCGCAGACCTCTGCCAATCGGGGACAGCGCAGATCTCTGCCAATCGGGGAGAGCGCAGACCTCTGCCAATCGGGGACAGCGCAGACCTCTGCCAATCGGGGAGAGCGTAGACCTCTGCTAATCGGGGAGAGCGCAGATGTCTGGCAATCGGGCCTGCCAGAGCATTCACAGAAAGTTATCGACAATAACCCGCATCAAAGAGAATGTAATTTACTGGGTCCGCATCATGAGCGCTTTGGTGTCTTGGAGTGACAGCAGGAAAGGGGGGGGGGGGGGGAGGAGAGGGTTGCGGAGAGGGGGAGGAGTGGGGGTTGTGGAGGGGTGGGAGGGGGTTGTTCTGGCGACTATTTTGAGGAACTTTTTATAGGTTTCTCAGTTAG
>CM031598.1:56172501-56175001 GCA_018398815.1 Conus ventricosus | reverse complement strand
GGCTGGCAGACAGCGAAAGTGGAATCTGTTACTATCGCTGTTTTCCCAAGAAACACAAGAATTATTATATTTCATGAAAATAGACATAATGAGTAATTTTTTTCAGTGAGACAGCTAACATAACTGTTTTCTTAATGGATGATAACTGTTTTGCTCTGGAACACAGGAAAAACAGTTACTATGGTCTTACGAAGCTTGTATGGTTCAATATAGGCCGTCCTATGGTACAACTAATGTATACCCAGAGGCATAAAAAACGCAAAACAAACTGTATAGAAATGTTGATGTAATTTGGCTACCGATTCCTTTGAACTGGTAATAGAAAGTGAGAAAAAGCAATCGAACACCGCAAAGTGTCCTTTCAAAGTTCATTCTGGTAGAAAATAAGGTCACATGAACTTGACCTTGACCCTGTGTTAACAGCAGAATGTCAGTATCTGGTGTGACCACCTCGAGCATTGATCACAGCTGTGCACCTGCGGTACATCGAGCGCACCAGAGTGTTGGTCTGCCTCTGGGGGACTTGCCACCACACCTGGCCCACAGCGACAGCAAGCTGAGCTGCTGTCTGGGGTCTGGGGTTGAGCTGGTTGAACTGCCTCTGAAGGGCATCCCAGAAATGCTCTATTGGGTTAAGGTCGGGAGACGGGCTGGGTGAGGCAGCAGATTGATGTTGTTCTGCCTCAGGAATTTCTGCGTAGCACGGGCAGTGTGCGGCCTTGCGTTGTCCTGCTGAAACGGTTCTGTGGATGCTGCTGGAAATGCGGCAGGATGTGGGGCCTCAGAACTTGGTCGATGTAATGAACAGCAGTGACCCCGTTACCACGTCCTGGACCCACATTCTGGAAGATGACTGGCCCAATACGGCGATTTATGCCGATAGCCCCCCAGATCATGATGCTTTCACCACCCCATGGGTCCCTTTCGGTGATGTTGGCATCCGTGAAGCGTTCCCCCGCTCTTCTCCAGATCCGGATGCGGCCATCGCCTGGGTCGACGCAGAACCGGCTTTCATCACTGAAGAGGACTCGGCCCCAGTCCCGATGGCGCCAATGCCACGTGGATCTGTGCCCACTGCAGACGGTTCTGGCGATGCTGGAGTGTCAGGATAGGTCGCCGGGCTGGACGCCTGCATTGGAGACCAACTGTGTTCAGTCGGCGACGCACGGTCCTGTTGCTGATTGGCCTGCCATGGTTGCCGACGGTGTTCCTGGCTGTGTTGGCAGCGGTTTGGTAAGGCTCCCGTCGATGCTGACGAAGAGATGGCGGTCTTGGGCTGCTGTGGTGACCCTTTGGTCTGCCCCTCCTCGGTCTGTCATCAGTGGTGTTTCTTGCTTGAAAGCGGTCCAGAAGGCGATAGACGGTGGAAATGTGGACTCTGAATGCGATAGCGACCTGCCTCATTGGAACCCCGGCCTGCAGTTGCCCCATTGCTATGCAACGATCTTGACGAGAAAGTCTCGGCATTATGTTGGCGCCTCTGGAAGGGATGATTTGAACTTTTTGGGGTTTGGAAATTTATAGCCCCACAATGGGGGCCACATTGAGTTGCAATTCACATTGATGCACGTGGCGTAGGTAGTCCACATGGCAAATGCACTCCTCGTGCCAAAAACGCTGACCCGGCAACATTCACCCAGTGTTACAAGGTTACACCGGCCAAGACACCACGTACTGCTAATGTTGCACGTGCCAACGACATTGCTTACGTCCTGTTCACAATGTGAACAATCGTGCTCTGTCTCTATTTTTTCGCGTTTTTTTTTGCCTCTGGAGTATATATACCGTAGTCACAGCACAGAAATTGTCTCAGGACGTCTTATTTTTGCCTGTATTGAAATCATTTTCTAAACGAATAAACAAACAAAAAAGAAAGAAAGAAAGCCAAGAGTAACTTAATCTTTTGCACTATGAATACAGAGTGATCTTTATTTATTGTGTTTTTTTTTTCCAACAGAGTTGATTTGATTTGTGATGTGTTTTTTTTCAGTCTGAGAGTGGACCCGAGTCTCCGCTATCAAAGCTCCATTTGCGTCCTATTGCTACGTCATCATCAACAAAATCGTCCTACACGGCAGTCTCATCACGGAGTTTCTCTTTCTTCATCTCAGCCTTGTTGTAAAACAAAGTTTACCTCTCGAAGACAAGGTCGTAGCGTTGTGTATCGAACAGACCTTTGAACTGCGGACATTCTTTTATCGACGGAGAAGGGTGAAGGCGGCGACTCTCTTGCTCTCCACGCTGCCAGCAGAATTGAAGAACCAGGTGTTTTATCAGGTGTTATACAGTTACTTGTTCTGTCCCACCCGACTCCTACCCAGACTTGAGTTGGCTGTGGGCTCAACTGGGAAGACTGGGACCACACACACAGTCGACTTTCATCCACTTAATGGATGCGTCTCTGAGAGAGCTGGTCAAATTTCCTGACCAACACTGCAGGTGTTTGTATCTCTCGACCTGGCTGACAACCGAGATATATCATTAAAAAGTAAGCGTAGAG
>CM031598.1:56155001-56167501 GCA_018398815.1 Conus ventricosus | reverse complement strand
TGTTCCTCTACGTTTTATACTGCTTACGAAATGATTTTAGATTTTCAGCAACTTTTTCTTACTGCACTTTCCGTTTACTTCCTCTCCCATCGCTGGTTGCTTTGGAGTGCTGTTGGATTCTGTTTGTGAACCCTCTATCCTTCTTTCTTAACACACACACACACACACACACACGCGTACACACGACATGCAGGTAATGGCCCGCGTATACTCACAGGCGGACATCACGAACACACACACACACACACACACACACACACACACACACACACACCCACACACTTACACACACACACACAACACAAAACACACACACACACACACCACACACACACACACACACACACCACACACAGTGCGCGCTCGCGCGCACACCACATATACATCCCGCCGTCGAAAATCATGGGTTTTCTTAACATCTCCCTCCGCTTACCTTTTTCTGCTCCCCCCCCCCCCCCCCCCCCCCCCCCGCCTCTCTTCTCCCTCTCCTCACGACTATCCCTCGCTCGCTCACCCCTCCTTCCCACACAGACCTTACACCCACCATCACCACTTAAACAGCCGGGTCATGACAAGCTGGGAGAATCACACACACACACACACACACACACACACATACACACAAAAACGAGCGCGCGCGCACGCACACACACACACACACACACACACACACACACATACACTCATGCATCTCACTGTCAAAAACAATGTTTATATCTTTATTTATCCCCCATCTCCCTCCCCCCACGCCCACCCCACCCCCTTCTGCTTTCCTTTCCCCTCCCTTCCCCTCATAACCCCCCCCCCCCCCCCCCCCCCCCCACTCTTTTTCTCACCAAGACTTCACGCCACGGACATACAGCCAAGTCACGCACAAAAGCCGGGGGAGAGAGTGGACGGGAGAGGGTGGAGGAGTGAGGGGTTAAGGGGGAGAGGGGGGAGGGGGGCAACCCCAGCCGGTGTCATGTTCGCATCATTTTAGCTTGTTTATGAGACGACCTTGTGACAAGACAAGCAGTGTAGCAAAACAAGAGGAACAAGCTAGATTGGCGTCCCATATATCTGTGTTAGTGTGTGTGTGTGTGTGTGTGTGTGTGTGTGTGGTGTGTTGTGTGTGTGTGTGTGTGTGTGTGTGTGTGTGTGTGTTAGTGCGTGCGTGTGTGTGTGTGTGTGTGTGTGTGTGTGTGTGTGTGTGTGTGGTGTGTGTGTGTGTGTGTGTGCGTGCGTGCGTGCAAGCGTGCGTGCAAGCGTGCGTGCGTTTTGTGTGTGTGTGGTGTGTGTGGTGTGTGTGTGTGTGTGTGTTTAAATATAGCTCAGTCGACCACACAGGATCTCTTCACGGCTGTCACCGCTCAGGTCATGGAAGTCCGCAGTATATCACAAACAACAACGACTTCAGTGACGAAAACAAGAGTGAGTTTTCAACCCTTCAGCCTCGGAGTACTTGAGAAAGTTATGAAAGAGAGAGAGAGGAGAGAGAGAGAGAGAGAGAGAGAGAGAGAGGATTATAAAACGGATAGAAAGACTGATTTGAAAAGATTTGTGGTGTGTGTGTGTGGGTGTGTGTGTGTGTGTGTGTGTGTGTGTGGTGTGTGTGTGTGTGTGCGCGCGTGCGTGCGTGCATGCGTGCGAGCGTGCGTGCGCGTGCGTGTGTGTGCGTGCGTGCGCACGTAAATGTATTTGTGTGATGTGTGTGGCATGTGCGCGTGCGTGCGTGCGTGCTTGCGTGCATGCGTGTGCGTGTGTGTGTGTGTGCGTGTGTGTGTGTGTGTGTGTGTGGTGTGTTTGTGTGTGTGTGGCGCGCGCGCGCGCGCATGTGTGTGTGTGTGCGCGGGCGTGCGCGCACTCGCGTACGTGTGTATGCGTGTGTGTTTGGACAGCCCTGACATCAAATGATATCCTCCTATGACAATGAAATACGTCGTTGAGGTCCGGCAACAGACACAGTCGCGAGAAGCGACCTTGCTGCACTGTTCATCATGGCTGTGACGGGTCTCCGACGCTCCCCCTCGTTATTAAAATATGATTTTCATATTCAGGGATGCAGGGGGTTATAGACAGAAGTATTTACGCTTTCACAACCAAAATGCGCTCTCGCATAGGCACACGCACTCTGTCACTCACATCGGGCCCGCACAAAGGTGACGGGAAACCAATAACATTTCATAGAAAATAATCAACTTTTATTCAACTTGACTCCGAGCCCCCACCCGTCACTACACAACACAACTATCTGTATCATACAACAATGTAAACAGCATACAGACAATTTCATAAATCGCATCCCCTGTTCTTCAGTTATTCTTACTTAGCCAGGAAAGACAATATTCCACTATTATGTTTGCACACTTATAACCTTAAGAACAAATAAACGTCCATAACTTGCCAGCATTCCTTGATTGACCGTCAGTTTCTCTCATCCACTGTACGACCACGAGCTGAAGCTGCCACACTGTTGTGTCCTCCCGATTGGCCAAATCCCAGTTGGGGGACACTGGCAACGTAGCTTGAGTCGCACCCTCACACCGAGTCTCCCGGACTCCACCACACTTCGCCCTCTCCACGGAAAGGGCTCCTGTCGGCCTCTCCCACAGGTCTTCTCTGGCTGCAAACACCCCACCGTTGTCTGGCAGCTCCCTGTCTAGGCTCCAACAGGCTGACGCGTCTTGCTGTCGACCGTCCCCACACGGAGACAATTCTTCTCGTCGTCGGCTCCGAGGCTACAGCAACCTCCACTGTCTTACGTCCCCACCCAGGAGACAACAAGGCGACAGCTAACCTCTGCTTCACGCTGTATTTTCTTGAGCCCTCAGCAAGACGGGCGAGTTCACCTTCCCTTAAGTGAGTCACAACTTCCTGGTTTTCCAAGCGCCTTATATTCATTCTCAAACAAGAGAGAACCCGAGTTTAACTGGCTCAACCAATGGAATCACGGGAACACACACATCACACGATTTGTACCAATAAATCCCCAAGTTATTTTTATTCCACCAATGGAATCACAAGTCACCTACACATACACACACACCCACAGCTGCTAGCGCCAACAAAGACTTGGGCACCCAGTGGTTAATGCATAACCTCCTATTCAAACTCATGTTCGATTCCCCGAAGCTACCCATTGTACTAACAGCCTGGACTTCTCTACCAGCCATGACTGATGCTTCAAGTATTTACTACCTCTATAGACAACAAGGCGCAAACCACTCAATTGGCCGCAGCCTTCCATTCATTCCTCAGAACAGGGACGACTGAATGGTCGCTGTACTCTGCCTGCAGGCTGACGGTCACCTACCCGGGACGGTCACCTGACACGATCGCCTTCCCTTCAGGCCCACTGGAGAACCCAGTGAATAGCCAGCCAGTGGTCGGACTGGACACTCCTCTACTCAGGACCGGCAGGTCAGCATGTTCTTGTTACTATCCCTCGGACATGCGAAACACTTCCCAGTAACTCTCCCTCCTTCAGTATATGACTCGGGGTATTCCCCTCTGGTGATGCCTGAGTTCGCACACTTGAACAACCCAAGGAACTTGCTCTCAACAACAGCAAAACTACCCTTAATTTGCCTAAATGTTCGAGAACATTCGGCCGACTCATGACAATGGCATTTCAGTGGGCTGTGGGAAGGATCGGCTGTACCTTGCCTTTGAATAGAAGTAACATCAAATTCCGTTCTGACAGCGGTGACCAAATGCTTCGTCTGTTCAGTATGATGCTGAAGAATGAGAATACCGACCATTTCGGGGGCCAATCAGAGGACTAGAGGACTTAACCACTGGATTCGGAAATGGGGGAGACAGCAGCGGAGGAGGGGGGAGGGGAGGGAAACGGGGAGAGAAGGGGGTGGGGGTATATTGGAGCATAGTCTGAAATAAGTGTTCTTTTATATCTCTAACCTTCGTACCAAAAATTCAGTGGACTTTAAACGCAAAGAAGTTGTTAATGTGCCCGCGGTAGTACAGACTGTTGAATCCGGCTCTGCCTCTTTGTTTAGTACAGGCTGCCTACCATAAGTGTCTCTCAATGGGATTTGCCGAATCCTGTGCTCGCAAGTCGTACATGAAATCACAGAATTACCCTTGCTGGCGAAGGTCTCCCCAGAAGCAGAACACACTCACGGACGCTTGGGTAGCAAACAAACAAACAAACGTATAACAACAACCCTGAATGTAAACCATGACTTGAGCCTTTCCTGGACCCGTGTTTCGAAGCTTGAGCACCTCATCAGCAGTTTCACCATATATCCTTTTTTTCCTAATACTGGGTAAGTCTATAATTCTTGTGTTTTTCCCCCAACTTGACCTTTCTTCGTCAACCGAACAAAGCCCTTGTTTGTGGCACTGGCCCTAGCCGATCTGAAAGCCGATTATAATGGGAGTGATTTCGTTTCATTCCCTTCGACTTTGATAAGAGGCTTGGGAAGGTTTTTTTTTTAAAAATGCCGACGGCTCTTTGTACCAATCAGAAGACGTTACTACTTTGGGTGTATGGAGACAGAGTATGGCGGAACATGATTAGAACACATTTTCGTTGTGACCTCAGCCTTTAAAAAAAAAAAAAAAAAAAAAAAAAAAAAATCAAAGAGTTTTATCTCGTTTCTATCGAAAATCAACGGAGGGAAGCTACAGGAGAAACTAGACAGTTTAAACCTTTGTCTTTGTTTTTCATCCCTGTCAATTTATGTCAGTGCACGTGATTCGCCGAACTGTGCAGACTTCCTTACCATTGGTGCAGAGAACTGAAGTCGGTGAAATATTCGCCAGGTAATGTCACGTCTACAACAAAACTTCTCCTCAAATAACAAGAAGAAGACACAGATTCTCTCTCTCTCTCTCTCTCTCTCTCTCTCTCTCTCTCTCTCTCTCTCTCTCTCTCTCTCTCTCTCTCTGTCTCTCTCTCTCCTCTCTCATATATAAAACACACACACACACACACACACACACACACACACACACACACACACACATTCCCCACCCACCGCAACTCACACACACACACACACACACACACACACACACACACACACACACACACACACACACACACCGCGTATACGCGTGCGCTCACACACATACACGTAGTCTCACATTTACACGAAATATTCAGTTGGAAGAATTTTATAAGCTTAAAAAATACCGAACAAAAATTGTGTGTACAAATTTGGAATCTGGATAGAGTGTGAAGAAAACGTATTACTTTCTTGTGGGCAATGGAGGGGTAAGAGAATCACCAGTCTTGACTTCGATGTCGGCGAGACCGTTGTTGGGGGGTAGCCCTGGTGACGATGATGCTCTCACGCAGGAGGAATTGCTCATCACAGAGGCCTCCCGATTCAGCAGCGGCGCAGTGTCTCCTCCGCTAGGCTATCTCACGACGTCCTGACGCTGACAGCTCAATAGTGACTGCAGGCGCTGGGTAAGCGACAGCCCGGGTGTGGCCGTGTATGGGACAGGGTAGGAGACCGGGTGTGGCCTTGTATGGGACAGGGTAGGAGACCAGGTGTGGCCGTGTATGGGACAGGGTAGGAGACCGGGTGTGGCCGTGTATGGGACAGGGTAGGAGACCAGGTGTGGCCGTGTATGGGACAGGGTAGGAGACCGGGTGTGGCCGTGTATGGGACAGGGTAGGAGACCGGGTGTGGCCGTGTATGGGACAGGGTAGGAGACCGGGTGTGGCCGTGTATGGGACAGGGTAGGAGACCAGGTGTGGCCGTGTATGGACAGGGTAGGAGACCGGGTGTGGCCTTGTATGGGACAGGGTAGGAGACCGGGTGTGGCCGTGTATGGGACAGGGTAGGAGACCGGGTGTGGCCTTGTATGGGACAGGGTAGAGACCGGTGTGGCCGTGTATGGGACAGGGTAGGAGACCGGTGGCCGTGTATGGGACAGGGTAGGAGACCGGGTGTGGCCGTGTATGGGACAGGTAGGAGACCGGGTGTGGCCGTGTATGGGACAGGGTAGGAGACCGGTGTGCCGTGTATGGACAGGTAGGAGACGGTTGCCGTGTATGGACAGGGTAGGAGACCGGGTGTGGCCGTGTATGGAACAGGTAGGAGACCGGTGTGGCTGTGTATGGGACAGGGTAGGAGACCGGGTGTGGCCGTGTAGGGGACAGGGTAGGAGACCGGGTGTGGCCGTGTATGGGACAGGGTAGGAGACCGGGTGTGGCCGTGTATGGGACAGGGTAGGAGACCGGGTGTGGCCGTGTATGGGACAGGGTAGGAGACCGGGTGTGGCCGTGTATGGACAGGGTAGGAGACCGGGTGTGGCCGTGTATGGGACAGGGTAGGAGACCGGGTGTGGCCGTGTATGGGACAGGGTAGGAGACCGGGTGTGGCCGTGTATGGGACAGGGTAGGAGACCGGGTGTGGCCGTGTATGGGACAGGGTAGGAGACCAGGTGTGGCCGTGTATGGGACAGGGTAGGAGACCGGGTGTGGCCCGTGTATGGGACAGGGTAGGAGACAGGTGTGGCCGTGTATGGGACAGGGTAGAGACCGGGTGTGGCCGTGTATGGGACAGGGTAGGAGACCAGGTGTGGCCGTGTATGGGACAGGGTAGGAGACCGGGTGGCCGTGTATGGGATAGGGTAGGAGTCACGCCACTGATAGGACAGCCAGATAGCAACAGAGAGAGAGAGAGAGAGAGAGGAGAGAGAGAGAGAGAGAGAGAGAGAGAGAGAGAACGAACAGAATTCTCCGGGAGAGTGGAGACCACCGCCAACGTTGAAGAGATCCAGAAAAACGCTTACTTCCATCAAGGGAAGTAATAATGTATACGGATTGAAAGACAGACTTCCCCTGCAGCTTTTCTAATCCGAGTGGAAAATACGAAATCCCAACATGTATATGACCAGAGAATTTCAATATTCCATGAAAACGTATTTCATTACACATTTGTAAACAGTTACTTCACATTGGTTATGTTCAGCAGAATATTGGTGATAACCTGGCTGTACGGATCCCGGACCCTATGTAAGATCCGGATCCGCATTAGAATTTAATGTATTCGACCTTGGACCGCAGACCACCTTTCCACCATGTTTCTTTATATTCAGCTCTGAAGATTTTTTTTTTTTTTTTTGCGTGGTGGACAGACAGGCAAACAACAAACAAATAAACAAACGGACAAAGCTGAAAACATGGCCTCCTTGAGGGGGGCAATTACTTATTTGTTGACAGAAGCGGCCGATAAACTTGTCTGCGCGTTGTTGACGGCATTTCTGGCGTGATTCATTAGTCGATTGTGAGGGTCATAAGGCGGACAGATGCACGCGCAGTCACACGTGCACCTACGGTTTATACATAGAAGCAAGCGCGCTCGCGTACCCTCACGCACACATTCACACTCACTCGCGCACACATACACGCACATACATATAACACACATACACGCATTCATACATACAAATATACATACACACATATATATACACACACGGAATGCGGACGCATTCAAAAAATCCTCTCTCTCTCTCTCTCTCTCCCTCTCTCTCTCTCTCTCTCTCTCTCTGTAGACTGACAGGAAAAAGGGAGAAAGGGGAGGAGGGACAAGAAAAAAGAGAGAGATTGGGGTGGGGGAGGGGTCCGGGGGGGGGGGGGTGTCGTGGAAGTGAGGTGCGTTGCCCAGGGATTGAGGTGCTTCGTGTTCTAATCAGTCAAGCTATTACAGCCTAGTCCACCACAATGGCCACATCAGGTTTAACACGTTTTTCACAGTGTCCTATCTGGTATTGCTGAGCGAGTAGGTTCTCACTGCTTTCCACACTTACCCTTTTCCGCATCGCCTTGACCTGTAGTCTCCAGACATTCTCTCATTAAAGGTTACAGACTGCATGGTCAGTTAGCCAATGCATCGATGGATTATTGTGGGTTAAGCGGCGAAGGATAGTCCAATAACTAGGTGAAATGCGAGTCTGAAATCTTTGAGCGTATGTGTGTGTGTGTGTGTCTGTGTCTGTGTGTGTGTGCGCGCGCGCGCGCGTGCGTGCGTGTGTGCGCGCCCGCGTGTCTGTGTGTGTGTGTGTGTGTGTGTGTGTTGTGTTTGTGTGTGTGTGTGTGCGTGTGTGTGTGTGTGTGTGTGTGTTTGTGTGTGTGTTTGTGTGCGCGCGTCTGTGTGTGTGTGTGTGCGCGCGCGCACGCGTGCGTCTGTGTGTGTGTGTGTGTGTGTGTGTGTGTGTTGTGTGCGCGCGCGCGCGTGGGAATGCGTGCAATACATGTGCTCAACAGACATGCCTTACTGACACATTATCCTACTGCTTCGTAGCTGAAAAAAAGGCTAACAGGCTGGGTCAGAGTGTTAACGTTAATATAGGGGAACCCGTTGTCAAATGTGCAGGCAGATGTGAAATGGAAACCCTATTGTACTATTCAAACACTCACACTCACACACACAGAGATATATATATATATATAGGTAAAAAAGAAAACCCAACGCTAAAAATGGCACTGCACCCAGCAGCCGAGAGAGTCCGGACGATAAAACCATTACTGGATCAATATAAAATCAAGAAGTCGTCCACTCAAGTGTCTTCCCTTCTTTTATTTTTCAAATTTTCGCCTTTTTCAAGGCTTCATCAGGAATCTCTGCATTATCAGAAAAAAAACACAAGAAACACCATCAGAATCCCAAAAGTAAAGATAAAATCACTTTACCTACTTGTATCTATGTCTACACACACACACACACACACACACACACACACACACACACACGGATACATATACATACATATATATATACATATATACATACATATACATACACACACACACATATAGGAAAAACCACACACACGCTTATAGGAAAAACCAGAGCACAGAGACTGCAGTTCTGAGTGTCTTAGACTGCCTGCTTTGTAAATCAGACGATAAACTGGTCTCCCTTCTAGCATTGCTTGACCTCAGTGCTGCTTTTGATACTCTTGACCACTCTATCCTACTCAAGAGACTCAAGGTTACTTTTGGATTTGACTGTGTCTGGAGTGGCACCGTCTTCATCTGTCCGTGGGCAGGGTGGTTGGGTCTGTGGGGTGTGCTCAGCAGCTGGAGGGTGGTGTTTTTCACCGGTGGGCTCTGCAGTCATGAAATACAGGCTGGTACACCCATGGGGATGCTACTTTAAGGCTGTTATGAGCTGCATCCTGTAGTCTAATTTACCTCTGTTCAGGAGCAGTTATGTCCCTTGATATCTTAATGGAGTGTCCTGCGCGTGCCTGTACCCATCGTCAACACAGCGCAGGCCTCCAAGGGTGGTACAGGACTGCTCTAAAGGCGGGTGAAGACGGTGCTTCTCTGGGTCCTCCCCAGCACCTTCGGGTGTTCTTTTTCTTCTTTGCCTTAACTAGGCTGACCCGGAGAAAGATCCAGTGACGGTGAGGAAAGACCCACTGACCACAGGGAAAGTCCTGTTGACAGTGGGAAAGACTACAACTTTGGATTCTCTCTTGAGGGCACATAAGACCTTATGGCGAAAGCTTGGCTGTGTCTGGAGTGGCACCGTCTTCATCTGTCCGTGGGCAGGGGTGGTTGGGTCTGTGGGGTGTGCTCAGCAGCTGGAGGGTGGTGTTTTTCACCGGTGGGCTCTGCAGTCATGAAATACAGGCTGGTACACCCATGGGGATGCTACTTTAAGGCTGTTATGAGCTGCATCCTGTAGTCTAATTTACCTCTGTTCAGGAGCAGTTATGTCCCTTGATATCTTAATGGAGTGTCCTGCGCGTGCCTGTACCCATCGTCAACACAGCGCAGGCCTCCAAGGGTGGTACAGGACTGCTCTAAAGGCGGGTGAAGACGGTGCTTCTCTGGGTCCTCCCCAGCACCTTCGGGTGTTTCTTTTTCTTCTTTGCCTTAACTAGGCTGACCCTGGAGAAAGATCCAGTGACGGTGAGGAAAGACCCACTGACCACAGGGAAAGTCCTGTTGACAGTGGGACAGACTACAACTTTGGATTCTCTCTTGAGGGCACATAAGACCTTATGGCGAAAGCTTGGCTGTGTCTGGAGTGGCACCGTCTTCATCTGTCCGTGGCAGGGGTGGTTGGGTCTGTGGGGTGTGCTCAGCAGCTGGAGGGTGTGTTTTCACCGGTGGGCTCTGCAGTCATGAAATACAGGCTGGTACACCCATGGGGATGCTACTTTAAGGCTGTTATGAGCTGCATCCTGTAGTCTAATTTACCTCTGTTCAGGAGCAGTTATGTCCCTTGATATCTTAATGGAGTGTCCTGCGCGTGCCTGTACCCATCGTCAACACAGCGCAGGCCTCCAAGGGTGGTACAGGACTGCTCTAAAGGCGGGTGAAGACGGTGCTTCTCTGGTCCTCCCCAGCACCTTCGGGTGTTTCTTTTTCTTCTTTGCCTTAACTAGGCTGACCCTGGAGAAAGATCCAGTGACGGTGAGGAAAGACCCACTGACCACAGGGAAAGTCCTGTTGACAGTGGGAAAGACTACAACTTTGGATTCTCTCTTGAGGGCACATAAGACCTTATGGCGAAAGCTTGGCTGTGTCTGGAGTGGCACCGTCTTCATCTGTCCGTGGGCAGGGGTGGTTGGGTCTGTGGGGTGTGCTCAGCAGCTGGAGGGTGGTGTTTTTCACCGGTGGGCTCTGCAGTCATGAAATACAGGCTGGTACACCCATGGGGATGCTACTTTAAGGCTGTTATGAGCTGCATCCTGTAGTCTAATTTACCTCTGTTCAGGAGCAGTTATGTCCCTTGATATCTTAATGGAGTGTCCTGCGCGTGCCTGTACCCATCGTCAACACAGCGCAGGCCTCCAAGGGTGGTACAGGACTGCTCTAAAGGCGGGTGAAGACGGTGCTTCTCTGGGTCCTCCCCAGCACCTTCGGGTGTTTCTTTTCTTCTTTGCCTTAACTAGGCTGACCCTGGAGAAAGATCCAGTGACGGTGAGGAAAGACCCACTGACCACAGGGAAAGTCCTGTTGACAGTGGGAAAGACTACAACTTTGGATTCTCTCTTGAGGGCACATAAGACCTTATGGCGAAAGCTTGGCTGTGTCTGGAGTGGCACCGTCTTCATCTGTCCGTGGGCAGGGGTGGTTGGGTCTGTGGGGTGTGCTCAGCAGCTGGAGGTGGTGTTTTTCACCGGTGGGCTCTGCAGTCATGAAATACAGGCTGGTACACCCATGGGGATGCTACTTTAAGGCTGTTATGAGCTGCATCCTGTAGTCTAATTTACCTCTGTTCAGGAGCAGTTATGTCCCTTGATATCTTAATGGAGTGTCCTGCGCGTGCCTGTACCCATCGTCAACACAGCGCAGGCCTCCAAGGTGGTACAGGACTGCTCTAAAGGCGGGTGAAGACGGTGCTTCTCTGGTCCTCCCCAGCACCTTCGGGTGTTTCTTTTTCTTTTCTACTCAAGAGACTCAAGGTTACTTTTGGATTTGACTATATGGTTCTCAAATGGTTCACATCATACCTTTCTGACAGGACACAGACGGTAATCGTTAATGGTGCTGAATCATCCCCTTCTCCTCTTCTGTATGGTGTTCCCCAGGGCTCTGTCCTTGGACCAGTTCTTTTTACCCTTTATTCTCAGCCCTTATCTGACGCTATTTCTGCCCATGGCTGTGACTTCCACAAATTCGCAGATGACACTGAACTCTCTAAGAGCGCAACCACCAGCGATTTTCAAGGTGCTCAATCAGATATTACCGCATGTTTTAGGGACGTAAAAGTCTGGATGACCAGCAACAAACTCAAGCTGAATAGTGACAAAACCGAGATCATGGCTGTTGGTACCTCCTCTCGTGTCAAGATGGTTAAAGCTGAGTCGGCAGAAATTGATGGTGTTGTTTTACCATTCAAAGAGTCAGTGAAATATTTAGGTGTCAGCATTGATCAAACGCTCTCTATGCAGAACCAAATATCGAATCTTTGTCGTGCATGCTTCTTGGAACTGCGACGTATTGCTTCTATCCGGTCTTACCTCTCCACACAGGCAACAATCAGACTCATCACCGCCATGGTAATGTCCCGAGTAGACTACTGTAACTCTGTGTTAGCAGGACTTCCTTCAGAACAGCTTGCACGATTACAAAGGGTGCAGAACTGTGCAGCTCGGCTTGTGCTCAAAAAGCGTAAAAACGAGCATATTACACCTTTGTTGCGTGAACTCCACTGGCTTCCCATCAAATATCGATGGCAGTTCAAAATTGCAGTCTTTGCCTATCGTTACTTTGATGGACACTCCCACAGTATCTTTCTGCTTCTCTGTCCACCTATCAAACGTCTCGGTCTCTTCGATCATCTTCTCAAAAACTTCTGAAAATTCCTAGGCGCTCGTTGAAGACAGTCGGTGAGAGAGCATTTAGCTTTAGTGCGCCCACTCTTTGGAATTCTCTTCCTGACAGCTTACGTGATCTGCCTACATTATCTAAATTCAAGTCAGAGTTAAAAACATACTTCTTTAGGAAAGCCTTCTTCAACCATTAATGCTGTGTCTATTATTCTGACCTGACTTTATATGTACTGCATGCAAAA
>CM031598.1:56135001-56150001 GCA_018398815.1 Conus ventricosus | reverse complement strand
TCCCAAATATAATCAGCAAATCCTTAACTAGGAGCATACGGCGACCATCTTAGTCCATCTTAAAAACCATTAAAGAATCATTTATATTGCCTACCCAGAGACGCCTTTTGTCCGCTGATTTCATGAGTGGCACTCGGATGAGCGCGCGTGTGCGTATATGTATGTGTGTGTGTGTGTGCGGGTGCGTGCGTGCGTGCGCGTGCGCGTGTGTGTGTATGTGTGTGTGTGTGTGTGTGTGTGTGTGTGTAGTGTAGTGTAGTGTAGTGTGTGTGTGTGTGTGTGTGTGTGTGTGTGTGTGTGTGTGTGTGTGTGTGTGTGTATGTGCATTTATGTATGTGTGTTTATGTGTGTCTGCGCGCGCGCGCGCGTGTGTGTGTGTGCATGTGTGTGCGCGCGCGCATGCATGCGTGCGTGCGCATGTGTGTGTATGTGTGTTTGCGCGCGCGCATATATGTGTTGTGTGTGTGTGTGTGTGTGTGTGTGTGCGTGTGCGCGCGGCGCACTGTGTGTGTGTGTGTGTGTGTGTGTGTGTGTGTGTGTGTGTGTTGTGTGTGTGTGTGTGTGTGTGCGTGCGTGCGCACGCACACGCGCGTGCGCATACAGCGTGTGTGCACGTGTGTGAGTATATATGAGTGTGTACATGCGTGCATGCACGCACGCGCATGTGCATGTGTGCGTGCGTGTGTGTGTTGTGTGCTCTGTGTGATACGTCGGTCTAGCCGATTTCCAAAATACTGCAACTTTTCTGGTGACCGGTTCTTACCTGGCACGACGCTTCCCTGTTTGCTTGTTACCTTCCGTAATAACGTTCTGGACCTCCACTTTTCATTCACCCCTGCCGCTAAGCAAGTTACGCTTTTACCCGGGTCTGTCGGTTTGTTTGTCTGTCTGTCCGTTAGCACCATCACGCAAAAAAAAAAAAAAAAGTACAAAACCGATGTTAATTTAAGGAAACCTGGTGGAACGTGGTCCAAGGACGAACCCATTACGGTTCGCCGCGGATCCGGGCCAAAAGCCAGATCCAGGATCGGTTTGGTTTTTTTTTGCGGCTAGGGGGTGGAATCGGAGATGGGTCTGTACGACGTTACGAGGGTTGCTCGCCCTTGGTAGCGGTCTGTGCCTTCCCGAGCGTCCATCTAGGTTCAAAAGAGGACGTTCGGAAATCTGCAAGGGAGGTCATCTATGTTAGAGCTCGCGTTCAGCCACGAGTCGGTGACGGTGAGCCCGCTGTTTTCATGGGACAGATACCGTGTGGTGGGCATGCCAAAAGCAAATGTTCCCCATGAGTAAACTTAACAGTTCAATAACAGAGTGATGGTGCGCCTGGAATGGAGAGAGAGAGAGAGAGAGAGAGAGAGAGAGAGAGAGAGAGAGAGAGAGACAGACAGACAGACAGACAGACAGACAGACAGACAGACAGACAGACAGACAGACAGACAGACACAATGCCAAAACATGGGAGTGAAACGGTGCGCCTGGAAGGCAGACGGTCAACAGCCCGATCGTTGTATCAGCGTGCGCTTCAAACCACATTATATGACCCTCTGGATCTGTTTGCTTGACCCGTAAACCGAGAGAAGGTAACTCTATTAGCGATGGAAATACAGGCGTTACCTTTCCCTGAATTTCTGCCGGAACTGCCATGGCCTGTTACCTTCGACAGGGATCATGACTCTCACCTCTGTATGTTCCTACACTCGTCATGGGGGGAGGGGAGAAAGGGGTGGGGGACCTGAAACGGATATCGGGGAAAAACAGGCAGGGGTGTGTGTGTGTGGGGGTGGGGGGGGGGGGGGTAAACCCACTCCTTCACTCCATGAAGACTAGTCTTGACAAAGAATGAGGATAAAAGGTAGTGAGAAAGAAGGAAACAGGTGATGGATCATCATTTGAGGACAACCTACTGGCAGCATACAATCTCCTTCGGAGCCAGACACTTTTCTCAGTACCATGCAGTTCTCTGTTAAAAGGGAACACGCGTCTGGACAGCCTGACCTTGAGAACAGCCGAACATTAATGTATTCTATGGATTCGACTGATGCGATTCCTCCAAGCGTTCGAGAGGGCTAAACACACCCAAAATCTACCCCGCCACCCCCTACCATCCCCACCCCACACCAATAATAGAATACAATAAACAACAAAGAAGAAAAGCATCAACCAAACTTGACTGTGCCTGAATGCTTTTTTTTCTCTCACTTCTATCAGTTATTTTCTTGTTGCAATTATGTAGCAGTTTGGTTGCTGATTGGTTGATCGGTTGACATCCATCGGTTCTTCATCATCATGGTCTTCTTCTTCTTCTTCTTCTTCTTCTCTCTTCTTCTTCTTCTTCTTCTCTCTCTCTCTCTCTCTCTCTCTCTCTCTCTCTCTCTCTCTCTCTCTCTCTCTCTCTGTGTTATACTTTAGTGTGGTGCATATTCAAGAGCCTTTCTTTTTATTTCCCTATACCACCCCCTCACCCCCTTTCCCACACCTTTCCCGTCCTTCTTGTAACAAAATTACCCTCTCCCTCCTCAAGCTACCATCAGTCCTATCCAACCTTGGTGTTCGTTCATTGAAGTTTTTTTTTTTCCTCACAATGAGTTGTTCACTCATTTTCGCTGTGAACAGTGAACTGTCATGGCAGACTTGGAGTCTGGAGACTTGCAGACACTGGGTGCTCTCCACCCCTAATCACCAACCACAGAACTGAAGAAAAAGGCCGCGCCCAAAACACTTGTCTGTCCCCTCCCTTTCCCGAACGATCCTGTTCTCCCTTCACTTCCAAGCTTAAGTTTTGTTCACATCTGGGTCATCATGAAACATGACCCAAAGATGAAACCATTGAAATCTGGCAAGGGCCTGTAATCAAGATCCGGATCAAAGGGCAGATCCAGGATCCGTTCGACTGTGGTAGAGGTCTGCGCTCTCCCCGAGTGCCACTATTGAAAGAGGTTAAACTCCCACAGCCTTGTGGTTGCAAGAGACGTTCAGTTAGTGGTTAAACTCCCACGGCCTTACGGTTGTAAGGGGATGATGTTCACCTAGAGTTTATCGTCCGAGTTTTATGGTGGTAAGGGTATTCAGTTAGAGGAAGTCCCATAGCTCCATGACTGTAAGGAAATAAGTTCAGCACAGCCTTATGGTTGTAAGTAAAGAAGTTCAGTTAGAGGTTAAAGTCCTATAGTTTACGGTTGTAAGAGAAGAAGTTCAGTTAGAGGTTAAAGTTCAGTTAGATGTTAAAGTCCCATAGTTAACAGTTGTAAGAGAAGATGTTCAGTTAGAGGTTAAAGTCCCATAGTTAACGGTTGTAAGAGAAGATGTTCAGTTAGAGGTTAAAGTCCCATAGTTAACAGTTGTAAGAGAAGATGTTCAGTTAGAGGTTAAAGTCCCATAGTTAACAGTTGTAAGAGAAGATGTTCAGTTAGAGGTTAAAGTCCCATAGTTAACAGTTGTAAGAGAAGATGTTCAGTTAGAGGTTAAAGTCCCATAGTTAACGGTTGTAAGAGAAGATGTTCAGTTAGAGGTTAAAGTCCCATAGTTTACGGTTGTAAGAGAAGATGTTCAGTTAGAGGTTAAAGTCCCATAGTTTACGGTTGTAAGAGTTGAAATTCAGTCAGAGGTTAAAGTCCCATAGTTAACGGTTGTAAGAGAAGATGTTCAGTTAGAGGTTAAAGTCCCATAGTTTACGGTTGTAAGAGTTGAAATTCAGTTAGAGGTTAAAGTCCCATAGTTAACGGTTGTAAGAGAAGATGTTCAGATAGAGGTTAAAGTCCCATAGTTAACGGTTGTAAGAGAAGAAGTTCAGTTAGAGGTTAAAGTCCCATAGTTAACGGTTGTAAGAGAAGAAGTTCAGTTAGAGGTTAAAGTCCCATAGTTAACGGTTGTAAGAGAAGATGTTCAGTTAGAGGTTAAAGTCCCATAGTTTACGGTTGTAAGAGAAGATGTTCAGTTAGATGTTAAAGTCCCATAGTTTACGGTTGTAAGAGAAGATGTTCAGTTAGATGTTAAAGTCCCATAGTTTACGGTTGTAAGAGAAGATGTTCAGTTAGATGTTAAAGTCCCATAGTTTACGGTTGTAAGAGAAGATGTTCAGTTAGATGTTAAAGTCCCATAGCCTTGGGGTTGTAAAAGAAGTTCAGTTAGAGGTTAAAGCCCAATAGCGTTATGGTTGTAAGGGGGGGGGGGGGGGAATTCACGCAGCTATGGCATCGCAACGTGGAAAACGGACCCCCAACCATCTCCTTCCGACGTCTCACCCCTCCCTGATCTGAATCAGAACCCACGGATTGCTGGGTGCATAGAGAGGTCGATAAATCCGATCCCACGACAGATCCGAACTCACGACCTGCAGCTCAGCAGCTGAACACTCTATACATGCGTCCACGAACCACTCCATATAACGGAACCTCTCAACGACGGTCTCAAACATCTCTAAAAACGATTTTTTTTTAATAAGCGGGAAGGATCTTTCTGTGGAAGGTAGAGAGATAAAGGCAAAAAAAAAAACCCTTTTCTTTAATCTATGAGGCTTCACTCGAAGGATGTTCATATTAAGATTTCGTGTATTTTATTTTGCTTGATATACGAAATTCAACCACTTTTTTATTTTTTTTTATTTAAGTTTGTTTCACAAGTGGCTCATTCAATCTTCATCCTTTAACTCACTGACTTGTGAAATGTACCTGACAGGAGGACGGAGTGTCCAGGTTTCAAGGACAGTAACTCTTTAAAAGTCAAGTTATAAGGTTTATAGCCCAGCCGCCCATAGAGGCTACCATGTCCGGGCTGCAGGTAAGCTAAAAGGTATGCTAAAAGGTATGCTTAGAGGTATGCTGAAAGCGGAAATGTGCACAAGTTGATACACCAGGACTCGACATCCAAATCCAGCGCTGGAACTAAAACGACTAAATCAACAACAAAGTATATCACCAATAATTAGAATCCTTTCATTGGAATAAACTGGGTACATATATCACCAATGTGTAGAATTGTTTCATTGGAATAAACTGTGTACATATACCACCAATATGTAGAACTGTAGAGTTGTAGAACTGTAGAGTAGAATTGCGCGCTGGTGACCTACTCGTTTTTGAGTGAACCAGTATTTTAGGAAGAAGAATATGTAGAATTGTTTCAGTTGAATAAACTGTGCACATATATCACCAATATGTAGAATTGTTTCATTTAAATGAACTGAGTACAGATACCACCAATATGTAGAACTGTTTCATTTAAATGAACTGAGTACATATACCACCAATATGTAGAATTGTTTCATTGGCATAAACTGTGCACATATACCACCAATATGTAGAATTGTTTCATTGGAATAAACTGTGCACATATATCACCAATATGTAGAATTGTTTCATTGGAATAAACTGTGCACATATACCACCAATATGTAGAATTGTTTCAGTTGAATACACTGAGCACATATACCACCAATATGTAGAATTGTTTCATTGGAATAAACTGTGCACATATACCACCAATATGTAGAATTGCTTCATTTAAATGAACTGAGTACATATACCACCAATATGTAGAATTGTTTCAGTTGAATGAACTGAGACGCGTGTTAAAAAAATAAAAATATAAAAAAGAAGCAAAAGAAAGGGAAGAGGAACCAAACATGTTACTTTTCGACCACTTCACGGACACATCCCTGAGAGTGTTGCCCAGATTTCCTGACCAACACTGCAGGTGTCTGTATCTCTCGGGCCCGACTGACGCCGGGTTACTTTATAAACGGACGCACAGTGTAATAAAGGCTTGGTAGCCTCCGACCGGAACAGAACTTCACCGCATCGTCTTCGTCAACCCCATCCCCATTCATCTCTTTGCCTAAAAGATTTATAGGAACGCGCCTTTTAACATGCTGGAACGCGAGAAAATTGACCAGGGAAGGAACGTGCAGGGGTGGATGCCATTTCCCACACCTTACGAAAAAAAAATCAACGTGAACATGCTTCCGCTCAAGGTGAACCAATCCCCACACTGACAACACGGATGTATATGGATATAGAAACTAACATTTGTGAGAGAAAAATAAAAAGACACACACACACGCACGCACGCACGCACGCACACACACACGCACGCACACACACACACACAACACACACACACACACACACACACACACACACACACACACACACACACACACAACACACACACACACACACACACACACACCCCACACACACACTAGCAGTAGCAAGACATAAACGTGACAACCCTGAAAGTTACTTGGCTCAGTTTTATGCAAAGAGCTCAGCCAATCCAAAAACACACATACAATCCGAACATACCTGTGTTTGCATTTTTAAAAAAAATTTAAAAAAAATAAAAAAAAGAACGGAAAAGAGACTCCCACCCACGTCCCTAACTCGGCCACGTCAAACATGCCTGTTTATCGTTGTTTTAAGATCAGTGGATCGCCATTAAAGCTAGCAAGATAAAGACGACAGCAGAACGTCAAGTCACCCTCACACCGGCTTGGAATATGCATTCGTTTTGAGCGATATGGAGAGGAAGATAAAGGGGGCGGGGTAGGGGTGGGGACTCTGTCAAACTTCATGGAGGCATGTAGAAGACGTACTCTGTATATGTGTGTGTGTGTGTGTGTGTGTGTGTGTGTGTGTGTGTGTGTGTGTGTGTGTGTGTGCTTGGTGTGTGTGTGTGTGTGGTGTGTGTGTGTGGTGTGTGTGTGTGTGCGTGGACCGGACTCGCGCGCGTGCGCGTGTGAGTAGTGCATTAGGGTGTGTGTGTGTGTGTGTGTGGTGGTGCGTGTGCGTGCGTGTGCGTGTGGTGGTTGCGTGCTGCGTGCGTGCGTGGTTGCGTGGGCGTGCGTGCGTCGGCGGCGCGTGGTCGTCCGTGTGTGTGGTGTGGTGGTGTGTGCTGTTGGTGTGTGTCGTGGTGTGGTGTGTGTGTGTGTTGTGTGGTGTGTGTGTGTGTGTGTGTGGTGTGTGTGTGTGCGTGGTGTGTGGTGTGTGCGGTTGTGGGCGGCGTGGCTGGTGCTGGTGGTGGTGTGGTGTTGTTGTGGTGTGTGTGGTGGTGCTGGTGCTGTGGTTGTGTGTTTGTGTTGTGTGGTGTGTGTGTGTGTGTGTGTGTGTGTGTGTGTGTGTGTGTGTGTGTGTGTCTGTGTGTGTGTGTTTGCGTACATACAGATTTGTGTTCGTACGTGCGGTGTGTGTGTGTGTGTGTGTGTGTGTGTGTGTGTGTGTGTGTGTGTGTGTGTGTGTGTGTGTAGTGTATAGTGTGTGTGTGTGTGTGTGTGTGAGTGTGTGTGTGGATTGTTACTCTTGTGTGCATGCGTGTGTCTGTTTTGTATCTATATATTTTTTTTAATCTAGTGTGCATACATGCACGAGCGTGCGTACTCAAATACGAAAGTCTCCACGTTCGAGTTCACACACTCGGGGTGAGTGTCAAAGTTTGTACGAGAGGGTGACGGGTTGGGGTGGGGAAGAGAGAGAGAGAGAGAGAGAGAGAGAGAGAGAGGTCTCGTGATGAGCGCACACTGACAAAATTCAATGTCTTTGCGATGACAAGTGTACGCGCGTGCGCCGCACAGGACATTGTGCGTGTCCGAGTTCTTGCGATCAACAGCCTGTATGCTAATCCCTAGTTATCCCCCCCCCCTCCCTAACCCTCTCTCCACCGCTGCGAAGAATGGCGCGCGGTCCAAGAATAGCAACATAACAAGAGCGCTGCGGCATCGGGAAACGCGTTGAACGGACACGCTTGCAGAAGTGCTAGATCATTTTTGTCGTGAATCTAAGGTCGGCGGGGTCTCTCTCGCACCCGATCCCTCGGGGCCCCTACCCCCCTCTCGCCCCCGCCCCCACTCCCGCCTCGCCCCCCCCCCCCCCCCCCCGCATGCTTCCAGCCGTAACCCTTACTAGACTACCACATCGCGGGGCCCACCGGGGGGGGGGGGGGGGGGGGGGGGGGGGTAGGGGGGGAGGGGCGCGGAGGGGGGGGGAGGGAAGGGCTGGGGGGGGGGGGAGAAGTGGGGTGTGAGAAGGGGGGAGGCAAAATCATCATACTGGCCTCCGTCCCTACCCTACCCTACCATACCCTACTACCTATCTACCACCCGAACCCCCCCCCCCCTCCGTCCCTACCCTACCCTACCATACCCTACTACCTATCTACCACCCGAACCCCCCCCCCCTCCGTCCCTACCCTACCCTACCATACCCTACTACCTATCTACCACCCGAACCCCCCCCCCTCCGTCCCTACCATACCCTACTACCTATCTACCACCCGAACCCCCCCCCCCTCCGTCCCTACCCTACCCTACCATACCCTACTACCTATCTACCACCCGAAACCCCCCCCCCCCTCCGTCCCTACCCTACCCTACCATACCCTACTACCTATCTACCACCCGAACCCCCCCCCCCCTCCGTCCCTACCCTACCCTACCATACCCTACTACCTATCTACCACCCGAACCCCCCCCCCCCTCCGTCCCTACCCTACCCTACCATACCCTACTACCTATCTACCACCCGAACCGCCCCCCCCCCTCCCATATTACCATCTCCTTCTTCCTTCCACTTTACCTTATTTATCCCCCTTCTATATTCCCCTTCTTATCATCCTCTTCCGCACAATTTCTCGCCGGGCTAAATGGGTCGAGGGCATAAACAAAGTCGTTGTGGAGGGAGGGATGGAGGTGGGAGTGTGTGTGTGTGTGTGTGTGAGAGAGAGAGAGAGAGAGAGAGAGAGAGAGAGAGAGAGGAGAGAGAGAGAGAGAGAGAGAGAGAGAAATGGTATACATGATAAATCAAAAAGAAACAAAAGTTTTACACCGTTAAAATTGCGGTAGCTGCGCCTTTCTGGGATTGTTTTCACAAAACATGCCCATTTTATTGCTGTTGTTGTTGTTGTCGACATTTTTCTTTTCTCGGCCACATTTCCCATGGGTCATTTTCTTTTCAGAGCAGCTCTCTCTCTCTCTCTCTCTCTCTCTCTCTCTCTCTCTCTCTCTCTCTCTCTCTCTCCTCTCTCTCACACACACACACACACACACACACACACACACACACACACACACACACACTACACACACACAAACAGCGCGCGCGCACGCCCGAGCACACACACACACACACACACACACACACACACACACACATACACGCGCGCGCACGCACGCACGCACGCACGCACGCACTCACACACCATATCTCAATGCAACGCCCCGTTAAGATAAAGCTCAGATATAAAATCAGATTATGCAGTTACTAAAAATTTCTACTCTTCTGATTATAAACCAGTCAAAAATATCAGTATTCAGTTTGTATGAAAATATACCAGAAAAACAGGATCATAGAGTGGTGTGTTCTGCCTGATTACTGCTGGGGTTCAGCCACATAAATAAATTTCATTCCTCGAAACCAAAACACGACAATATCAGTGAAACATAAAACAATCTGACAAGGTCGTTTTCAGGACACAGCGTGAACTTACGGCAGAGCTGTAAAGTGTTCCTGTTAGTTTTTACGACACAGCGTGAACTTACAACAGAGCTGTAAATTTATCTGTTCTGTTAGTTTTTACGCCACAGCGTGAACTTACGGCAGAGCTGTAAACTGTTCTGTTAGTTTTTACGACACAGCGTGAACTTACGGCAGAGCTGTAAACTGTTCCTGTTATTTTTTACGACACAGCATGAACTTACGGCAGAGCTGTAAACTGTTCCTGTAGTTTTACGACACAACGTGAACTTGCGGCAGAGCTGTAAACTGTTCTGTTAGTTTTTACGACACAGCGTGAACTTACGGCAGAGCTGTAAACTGTTCCTGTTAGTTTTTACGACACAGCGTGAACTTACGACAGAGCTGTAAACTGATCCTGTTAGTTTTTACGACACAGCGTGAACTTACGGCAGAGCTGTAAAACTGTTCCTGTTAGATTTTACGACACAGCGTGAACTTACGGCAGAGCTGTAAACTGTTCCTGATAGTTTTTACGACACAGCGTGAACTTACGGCGAGCTGTAAAACTTCCCTGTTAGTTTTTACGACACAGCGTGAACTTACGGCAGAGCTGTAAACTGTCCCTGTTAAACAAATCTTAAATAAATGTTAGCGAACCGCCCAGAGAACGTGGACAAACGAGTCACAAGACTCTTGTGACGCGTTTGTCCACGTTCTCTGGGCGGTTCGCTGACATTTATTTAAGATTTGTTTAGATTTCCGCCTGCAGTCGTCTCGCTTTGCAACTAGATCTGCCCTGTTAGTTTTTACGACACAGCGTGAACTTACGGCAGAGCTGTAAAACTGTCCCTGTTAGTTTTTACGACACAGCGTGAACTTACGGCAGAGCTGTAAACTGTCCCTGTTAGTTTTTACGACACAGCGTGAACTTACGGCAGAGCCGTAAACTGTTCTGTTAGTTTTTACGACACAGCGTGAACTTACGGCAGAGCTGTAAACTGATCCTGTTAGTTTTTACGACACAGCGTGAACTTACGGCAGAGCTGTAAACTGTTCCTGTTAGTTTTTACGACACAGCGTGAACTTACGGCAGAGCTGTAAACTGATCCTGTTAGTTTTTACGACACAGCGTGAACTTACGGCAGAGTTGTAAACTGTTACTGTTAGTTTTTACGACACAGCGTGAACTTACGGCAGAGCTGTAAACTGTTTCTGTTACGGTTTTTTTTTTCTCCTAGTAATTCACTTCTTCAAATGTATGTCTTGGTATTAAAAATCATCTTCCTCGTCATATGTCTAGATTTTTTTTTTTCTCAGCAAATTGACTTCTTCAAATTCATTGGAACTGTAAATCATTTTCCCCTTCATACGTCTACCCTCTTCCCTATAAATACACCGAAGGCCTTGTGGCATCAACAAAACTCTTAAGTTAAGACCACTGGCCTTAATTCCCGATTCCAAACCGGTGACGTTAGAACAAGACGGTTTTTTTTCTTTCTTTCAGATCGGCGACCATAATATAGATCTAAAGTTCCCGAGTTTACGTATGTGTCCTTACAATAAGTCCCAGCATTCAGATCGTTGGCCGTTCACAAATGATTACTGCATTAAGAATAAATAATCTTTCAACGAAATTTTTAAATTTACTTAAAGACCCAGTGCTTCTGCTCATTGTGGAGATTCTGACCTTATGATAATTACGCTTTACGATAGAATTCATGGGTTCAGACTGCCATGGCATTCCCTACAACATCCGGCCGTGATCTTCACACTAGAATGTCAGAGTTCTGAGACCTATTCTCCTCCCCACACTCCACCCCCCTCTCTCCCCGCCTTCCAACAAGTCTCTCTCCTCTCCTCCCCACACTCCACCCCCCTCTCTCCCCGCCTTCCAACAAGTCTCTCTCCTCTCCTCCCCACACTCCACCCCCCTCTTCTCTCCGAGGACTGTACTGCTGTGTAAACGCGAAGTAGATCTACGACATGACAGTGTGGGGGAAAATGTGTGTGTGTGTGTGTGTGTGTGGGTGTGTGTGTGTGTGTTTCGTGTTGTGTGTACGTGATACGTAAAAACGGTTATAGCACACACACACACACACACACACACACACACACACACACACACACACACACACACACACACACACCACACACACACACACACACACACACACTGACTGACTGAATCCAATTTATTGTCAGATTAACCCACAGTTGTATATTTTTAAAAAAAAAAACATTAACATACACACACGCGCGCGCGCGCGTGCTAATCCACACATGCGCAAACTCACATACATGGGCGCGAGCACACACACACACACACACACACACACGCGCGCGCACGCACACACACACACTCACACACACACACACACACACACACACACACACACACACACACACACACACACACATGCACGCAAGCACCGCGCACCACACACACCACACACACACACACACACACAACACACACAACATGTCAAAACATGCCAAACAATACCTTCCAAGTTATTCAATGCGTGCACGTCAGTCATCCCCACACAAACAGAGAGGTCAGATGGACTGAGGCCGACAGTGTGAACGAGAAGGGACATTGAGACTGGGGAGAGGGAGAGAAAAGGAGGGAGGGGAGGGAGGAGGAAGAGAGAGAGAGAGTGAGAGAGAGAGAGGGAGGGCGAGAGGGAGGGAGGGATAGAGAGAGAGAAAGAGACAGGCAGGCAAACAGGCAGGCAGGCAGAGACAGACAGACAGACAAACAGACAGACAGACGAGAGAAAGAGGAAGACTGACTGACTGAAAACCATTTATTGTCAATAACTCAAGGTTGTACTGACTAAGAGGAAGACAGACAGACAGAGACAAACGTAGACACACAAGCTAAAGAGAGGGGGGGGGGGGGGGGGGGGAGAGGAGATAGAGAGAAGACAAAGACAGAAGACAGACAGACAGACAGACAGACAGACAGACGAAGACACGACAAGCATACACACAATACATGTGCGCAGTTCGAGCTGAACTATCTTCACAGAAAACTTCCCGGAAAACACAGACTCGGGGGAAAAAGCTGCAAGTAAGAGGGAGACTGGAACCGGTGTCAAACAATGTTTTTTTCTTTTATGTAGCACTGCTGATGCTGTTCAATCATGGACATTTCTTCATGAATGTGCAAACAAACAGGGTAAACAGTAAGACATCCGTTCAGATAGCAGAAAGCTGTTAAACACGTAGCCATGCGCATTCTCTTGCTAAAACAGAATGATCATTATGATCATTATCACCGTCACCGTTAAAAATTAAACACGAAGAATTTGGTTTTATACGGAATCCGCATTCATCGTGAAGACTCTCCTCCCCCCCCACCCCCACCCCCACCCCACCCCCCACTCCCCCACACACCCCCACCCCCCCCCCCCCCCACCCCCACCCCGTCTCTCTTTACTTTTTTTTTTTTTCTACATTAACACCAAAAAAATTTTTTTTAAAAAAACGAACAAATTTCTGTTTTCAGTTCGCAATCGAAAAAAAAGAAAAAACGATTTTCGATACATCTCAAAAGTCAGAAATCAATGTGAAATAATTTCGATGCAATCAAGGATGGGCGCATGTGTGTGTGTGTGTGTGTGTGTGTGTGTGTGTGTGTGCGTGCGTGCGTGTGTGCACGCGCGCGTGCGTGCGTGTGTGCACGCGCGCGGCGTGCGTGCGTGCATGCGTGCGTACAGGGGAAAGGGGGAAGGGAAGGTGAGTGCAAGCGTGCGCCTGCACTTGTGTTCGTGAAGAGAGAGAGAGAGAGAGAGAGAGAGAGAGAGAGGAGAGTGTGTGTGTGTGTGTGTGTATGTGTTTGAATGTGCATACTTGCGAGCGTGTGTGTGTGTACTTGGATACATGTGTGTGTACGTGTACACGCACGCGCCCGACTTTCGTAGTGAATGAATTTATACACCATGTATAATAATAATAATGTTAATTTTATAGCGCCTATTCTCTTAAGATTAGGGCTCTAAGCGCTTTACAGATAACATAATAAACACTCTCGTTTACACAACGGGCTGCCTACCTGGGTAGTGCCGACTGAAGAGCTGTCTGCCGGCGCATCATTCAGTCGTTCCCCGTATCATCCGGTCAACATCGTGCACTCAATTTCCTTACTTCCTTCATTCTTTCCATTCCTCACGCATGGTGCATGCTATGTGTAACGTGCCATCCATACCAACCGCCAAACTGGCCTTCTCTTCCGAAAGTTGGTGATGGGATTTTTACGTGTGTGCAAGATGTTTTGCGTGCACTCACACACGGAACCTCGGTTTATGTCTCATTCAAAGGACTGTATGGGAAATGGAGTCAGAACCAATGTTAACTCCGAGGGAAAAATCCCCCTGTACCGAAATTCGAACCCGCAACCTCAGGATCACGAGTCCGACGCTCTACCAACTGAGCTATTCCGGCCCCAAAGCTATGTATACTGACATCTTAAAGTTCTTTAATAAAAAACAAAACTGGACTAGTAGCAACACTGCTGCTTCACAACTATTCGGAATTGTCTATCAGTTAAGTGTAACGCCCCCCTTCGCACGCACGCACGGTATTTCTGACACCAAAACAAAGGCGGGGTTTTCCGCAAGCTGAGCTTACTGGGCGCTTTGAACGTTCACGTAGGAAGGTTTTGTTTTGTTTGTTTGTCCCCCCCCCCCTCTCTCTCTCTCTCTCTCTCTCCTCTCTCTCTCTCTCTCTCTCTCTCTCTCTCTCTCTCTCTTCACCGTATTTTGGCTGGAGCACCAGACAACAACAACAAAAATATTCAAAGACTAACAGTCAGACCTTAACAGTTCTGGAATTTCTTTAACGGACAGAGTCAAAACAGAATAGCATCCCTTTGGACTTGAGAAACATACAGATAAGAAACACACACACACACACACACACACACACACACACGCACGCACGCACGCGCACGCACGCACGCACGCACGCACACGCACGCACGCACGCCGCACGCACACACACACACACACACACACACACACACACACACACACACACACACACACACACACACGCACCAACTCAAAGAGCTGATCGCAATCAATACCCAGAATCGCCAAGCAAAATAGAGTAGCAGTCGCAGCAACAGCGATCGCTGAAGTAGCATTAGAAACAGGTCATAATGCGTAATGTAATAGCAGCAACAGCAGCTGTGATGGTAGTGGAAGCGGGGGAATGTGAAGCAAGTGTTGAGCAGCGCCGAGGCAACGCAAAAATGTAAGAATGCTGCAATGTCCATGAAACATGTAGCAATGGTCAGGTGCGTTATCAACCAAATATGAAACATTATTATTTTCTTTTCTTAGTGAAATACACGATTTCAAAACAAAAGCAAAATTATTGTTGGATTTTATTTTTAGCGTTAAGGACACAACAATGTTCAAATGGTTTGTTACATTTTTTTTCTTCTGGCGAAATGCTGCGAGGTTTGACAAATAGAAAGCAAATTGTTAAACACTCAAAAAGGACTGTGTGCTGCTGAAGAGCTTACGTATAATGCAAATCATATGAT
>CM031598.1:56115001-56117501 GCA_018398815.1 Conus ventricosus | reverse complement strand
ACCCCACAGACCCAACCACCACTGCCCACGGACAGACGAAGACAGTGCCACTCCAGACACAGCCAAGCTTTCGCCATACGGTCTTATGTGCCCTCAAGAGAGTATCCAAAGTTGTAGTCTTTCCACTGTCAACAGGACTTTCCCTGTGGTCAGTGGGTCTTTCCTCACCGTCAATGGACCTTTCTCCAGGGTCAGCCTAGTTAAGGCAAAGAAGAAAAAGAAACACCCGAAGGTGCTGGGGAGGACCCAGAGAAGCACTGTCTTCGCCTGCCTTTACAGCAGTCCTGTACCACCCTTGGAGGCCTGCGCTGCTCAAGAAGAAAAAGAAGCGTGCCAAATATGAACAATAAATGCACAGACCCCTTCAACTCCACTAAATTCGCTCCCTCCCCCCCAACATTACCCTTCCGCCCCCCCCCCCCCCTCCGCCCCGTCCCCCCTTCCCTATTCCCCCTTCTCCCTCGTCCACTCCTCCCAATCTCGATCCCGCCCTCGCTCTCGACCCCGATCTCGTAAACACACGAAAAACATAAACATTTAAAATATCACTACATTCTCTCACTTCACACAATCGCGCGCAAGGGAGAGAGAGAGGGGGGGGGGGGGGGGGGGGGAGAGACAAACAGACAGACAGAGACAGTCAGACAGACTAACTTTGTTCCTGAAGTTTATTGCTCTAGAGAAGTCCTTGTGCTTAATGAAAATACGTTGGTTGGGGGGGAGGAGTGTAACGGGTGGAGAGAGAGAGAGGAGAGAGGGGGGGGGGGCGGATAGGCTGAAGGGGGAGTGAGGCTCAAACACGAATATGAATGTTTTACTGAGAGTAAACTGGATAAGCTACAAGAATTTTTCCCATGTTCTAAAAAGAGAGAAGAAGAAGAAGAAGAAGAAGAAGAAAAAGAAAACAAAATAAAGATTTTCATGTTATGTACATGTTGTTCAGATCTATGTGCATGCACACATCTACATACAAGCAAGCCACACACAAGAGAGAGCGAGAGACAGAGAGAGAGAGAGAGGAGAGAGAGAGAGAGAGAGAGAGAGAGAGAGAGAGAGAGAGAGAGAGAGAGAGAGGAGAGAGAGAGAGGCCGCCATGGCACAGTGCATAGCGTCGCCGATTCTTGGCTGGGAGGTCGTGAGTATAATTATCAGAGCCGTTAAGATCTGTAGGGGTTTTTCACCCATGATCGGCTTCTACCCGGTGCTGAGTTTGCTATGGGCTCAACTGGAAGGACTGGAACCACAAAGTCCAGTTTCATCCACTTACTGGAGACAACACAGACTGTTTTTTTAAATTTCCCGACCAACACTGCAGGTGTCTGTGTGTCTCGGGCCTGGTGGACTCCGGGATGTATTATGAAAAAAGTAAGCGCAGAGTACAGCCCTGTCTCACACCAGAATGGAGCCCCACAGCATCAACTGCATTATCATCCTCATCCTCATCGATCAGCATTCAAAAAAAAAAAAGTCTCAGATTCTTTTGCCTTTCATGCCCTTGTCTTCGTGGTGACGTCAGTTTCGATTCTCTTTTCACGTCGTCTTTGCCTTTGGTGAGTTCGTGTCGCTGAACATCTTGCACACACATAAAATCCCATCACCAACTGTCGGAAGAGAAGGCCAGTCTGGCCGTTGGTAGAGATGACACGTTACCCATAGCATGCAGCCTGCGTAAGAATGGAAAGAATAAAGGAAGTACGGAAACTGAGCGACCGATATTGAACAAGATGCGAAGCATATAAACGTACTCCCAGTTTTCACTAAAACATCGGGCATCATCCGTGACCCATAATGAACACACCTGCTAATTTTCACAAAGATCGGCCAAGTACTTTCGGAGATATTCCATAAAGAAGAAAAAGCGTTACAGGCCGTTACAGCCGTTAGTAACGGCTGTAACGGTAAACTAAAGCGTCGGGCATCATCCTTGACCCATAATGAACATACCTACAAATTTCCAGAAAGACCGACGCAGTAGGTTTTCATGAAATTCATTGTAAAGAGTTTATGTCTGACATCATGTAAGTCCCGTCACTCTATAACTAAGAACATGTAGTAAACTGAGTGGTTCTTCATAAGGAATACAGCACGGAGCTTCTTCACATGTAAAAAAAAAAAAATACAAGCGGATGTAAAAGGAGTAGTATGTGTACAATCATCACAAAACTGCTGTTCAGACCATACTTCTCGTTTAGTGCGGATTATGGACCATGTGATTTTGACAGCACTCTTAAGAGACGTCGCTTATAACCTGCTGTAGTGATAATTATACGTTTTTCGTGTTTACTTCACAACAATGAAGAGAATTGTTATCAGTTACCAGATCACAGATAACTTCACTATATGATAGGTGCAGAACTGGATCACATACGAAAATATGAAACAGAAAAGGTCCAAGAGCACAGCCCTGTCGTGCACCACAATCTTCGATTTCTTCGGAGAAACATCTACCGTTCAAGTAAACATGCTGCGTTTTGTTTACAAACTATGCATGAAAGACAAA
>CM031598.1:56095001-56097501 GCA_018398815.1 Conus ventricosus | reverse complement strand
TTCACCAAGCTGTCAAGCACAACAATTAGTTCAAATTCATCGCTGGCCGACACTTTCATGGCTTCAAAATAGTGCTCGGTCGGCAAAGGAACATAGCACTTGAATCTGGCGTCTGCTCTCCCAACAGAAGAAATGATGGGTTGAATGACCGTGTTCATACAGTACACAATCGCATCTCTGGACACTTGTCGAGATGCCTCGACAACTTCCACAGTAAACCTCTGCAGCAATGGTGTCAGCTCATCCATGCTGATTCTCGACTTTTTTTCCTCTGCAAAGATTATTGTGAACTCTGCCTTCGGAACATAAACACGATGCGCTACTGCGAAGGGCGCACTGCGTGTGTGCGAGTAAACAACATCGTAGAGAGCTAGAATTGCCGTTCTTGAAAACTTTAGAAGAGTGCTGTCCCTTAGATTCCGGGTTTCGAACTTCGAGGAGTATTTTGTTCAACAAAAGACACAGAGTGCCATGGGGCCCGACGGATTATTATTTATCTTCTGCCTCTTCGATGAAGCAATGCTTCTCTTTCTTGCTGTCTATTTTGTATCCTTTTAAATTTAATGTTTAAGAATGCGAATTCAGAATACCTGATAGTGGAGGCACCTGCCATTGTTACAGCACTCGTCACTTCGACATTTGCCACTTCCTTTCGACAGATCATAATCATGATCAACAACTTGATGATGGATGACCATGATGCTGTGATCATGGTCAGTGACTAACCGAGTACTGACGAATGAGACAAGTCTTATCAGGTCCTCAAAAACCACTTCACACCGACTGGTCCGATATTCTTTTCATTCTATTCTGTTGCATTTTGATGGCATATTTTTGTTAGGCTATATTTGCCAAATTAGGCCAAATGCTGGATGGACAACATCAAAGAATGGACCAGGATGGATGGCCCCACGCTGATGCGACAGGCAGAGGACAGGGCCGGATGGTGGTGCCTAAATTCGAGAGTCACAGTCTCTCATCTCTCCTCTACGCCCATCATGGGCAAGAGAATGATGATGATTTTATTTTACAGTTTCACTATTCAAAAATTCTGCCACAAGGAATGCAACTATCAGCATTATATTCCACAACAGTGTGATGTTATACTGTTAGTGTGTTTAACTGTGTGTGGTCCCTTGAGCAGATTATCAATAAGTTGTGGAGAGCTACATTATATTCTGGTTTAATGACACACATTTAGAAATTATATGTTGTTCAGGACAGTCATCCATAAGGAAGGCGGTTATAAATGGGGTGAATCATACACAATACTGATGCCGCCAGAACTGTAACAGGTTAAGATGGGCATGAAAATGGATTTTTGAATTTGAATGCCAGTTGGTTTGAAACTCGTAAGTTAATTGCTTAACTGTTCAACCATTTGAGCAGGGTTTGCAGGTTTTATACAGAATGTCTGTTGAAGAGGCATCCATCCTATTCTGAGTACAGTACAACTAAGTCACTTTGGGGACTAATTACTTCACTTAGTTACACTTGAATTCAGTGATTCCCTGTTGGTGAGTGCAAAATATGAAGTCAAAAGCTAATCACTAACTCACTAATTGTGTTTGAGTGTTGATGGGAGATTTAAGGGCAGACACATATCAATTTTACAGCCCAACACATTTGTAATGTATTGAACTAAAGTGAAAAAATTGGAAATGGAAAAAATGGAAAGCTAGAAAACACAATCCGATTTTACGATTCATTCGATAAAGCAGTGTTGTATTTACATTCATCTTAATCTTTGTTTCAAACAAAATAAACTCTGACTAAGGAAGGAAGGTCAGAAAAGGATTTTTTTTCATCACATACTGTTCTGTATTAACCCTCTTGCATTTATAAAGCATTTTCAGCCCAAAACTGCTCCTAGTATTCTTCTTTATTTTTTTTTAGAAATCAATGGAATGCAGTCAGTTCATGACCCTAATCTTCATGAATGAATCGTTTCCCACACCCCATACTACTGCTAAGATTTCACTGGACACCTCTCAAGGATGCCCATTTATTTTAGCTAGCCGTGACTTAAAATAAGGTCTCTGTGTGAGGAAAAATAATGCAACATGTGCAGCCGGTTATGGACTGTAACGAACGCCAGTGGAGACAAACAGAGCGGCCGGATACGGGCAAAACAAATGCAAGAGGGTTAAAGTCATATGTCAAACGCTTGCGAACTACAGCCCATCTTTTTTGGCCCTGTTTTACCACTTTTTTATGGTTAACAGTAACAAAGAAAAAGACAACTTGCTGGGACATCTTATAGACGGTTTTAGGTTCCTTCAGCCACTTGGTTCAAGTCCTATGGTCAAAATCAGAAATGACTTATTAAACACTTTCAACAGAAGCTCTTGTTTGAGGATATTAGAAAACTTGAGACACTAGTTTTCTCAAAACAATCCGGGGAGAGGAGCATCTTCTTGAACCAGGCATAACTCTGGTACATGTTTGTGTGAATTAAAAGCATATCAAGCACTAGTTACAGCACTGCAGAAAGATTGAA
>CM031598.1:55857501-56090001 GCA_018398815.1 Conus ventricosus | reverse complement strand
GCTCATGATTATGTTGGGGGTTTTTTTCATTCCATCGTGCTCTCAACCGTTATTGTACGTAAAGTAAAAACATTGATTATTTTTGGAAAGAATGTGGACATGAATGAAGTTCTGCTTGTTTCAGGTTTGTGATGAAACCCTCAGGGGACATTGGTATGTTTGACCCAACTGAAATCCACAATCGTCAGCAGCTGAAGAACTACATGAGAGAGAGTCTCATACGCCTTGGAATCCACCTGATATTCTTCTTCATATTTTTGTACTGGTAAGCAGTTCTTTTTTGTGCAGATAGTTGAATTGTCAGCAAGCGAAACTGATATTTTACTAAGATGTGAGATCAGTCCTTCCTTGACTCCCTATTCGGTGAAGATTCCAAATCAAGACTTCCCAAGTGAAGTCTTTTTTTCCTTTAAAGGGAGAGAATTTGTTACGTGGTATCCACAGCAAAAGAATCCAAATCTGGAACCTTTTCGCATCTGTGTCTGTACCAGACTTACTTTTGCATGAAAAATTCTCTCCCTTTGAAAACTTGTTTTTCAGGAACACCTTTGTCTTTGTTGTAACTGTCTTTGTTGTAACTGTATTTGTCTTCCATTAATGCCCCCTCCCTCAAGAGGCAGAAACCTGGGTTCAGTGCCATAAGGTTGAGTAAAAGGCTCAAAGTGGTAATGTATTTCTCATCAGCAGATTTTATGATTACATTAATCCAATCTTAACATTTCATCCCTGAATACATTTTTACCAAGTGAAAAGTATCATGAGCAAGTTACATTTTTACCTGTTGAAAAAGTACAGAACAAGTTCTTTCTCCCACAGTAAATGTTGCCTGATACATTTGATAATGCTTTTGTCAAAAAAGACTGAATACATGTTTACAAAATTGTAGGGTAAAGTTCTGCCTGGGAAGCCTTTTTATGAGGCTGTGAACAGATCTAGGAATCCATGGAACTCGAATGAGATGTTTTCAAACAAATCTTAAATAAATGTTAGCGAACCGCCCAGAGAACATGGACAAACGAGTCACAAGACAAAACACAACACGTTTCGACCTCTTAGGTCTTTCTTGCGCTGAACTCTGAAGCGATCTGAAGCGATCAAAGCTAAGTGAATTTTCGTTGTTTTATTCGTTTATGTCTCACCTGAAGAAGACCTAAGAGGTTGAAACGCATTGTGTTTTGTCTTGTGACTCATTTGTCCATGTTCTCTGGGCGGTTCGCTTCTGAGGTCTGAGGGTGTGAACAGGCCAGAATTTCAGTGTATAAGACATGTTGACTGCTTCTTGTTCATGGTGATAGTGATACTACTAGGTTCGTTTCATTGAATGTACAAAGCCTAGTTTGGTGATCATGAATTGAGAGTTTCAGGCTTGTTTTAATTTCGACAGTATATTGCAAAGAATTAAATTGTGTACAACTAGAAATTAACAGTTGAACGCATTTTAATTTGTTGTACATAAATGAGACAATGTTTACCTGTGGAAATTGCTGAAAATATGATTAGGTAGTGGAGGGAGGTGTGATGAGGAGGGGAGGGGAGGGGGTGAAAAATAGTTTATTTTTGAAAATCTTTTTCTTTTAAAATTTTTATTCAGAAACTGGTAAATCAACTTTTACGTAGTTCAGTCATTCGTTTTGTCTAAACTCTCACTTACACCGCCCAGTATCTAATCTGCCAACAACATCTTACATGCATATTAGATTGGCATCTCTGAAAAATACAGTCAGTCAGTCTGCCTGGTGCAAGTAAACTGTCATGTTTAGTGTCATGTCTGTCCACCAGAGGTGAAACCTTGTGTAAGGTGATTTTCTGTTGCCTTAAGAACAGTTTCTTGACAACCCAGCTAGATTTCCGCTCTTGTATTTTCCATTCTTCGGGATTAATGCATGCGCTAAGTTTCTGTTTGCTTTTAAGAGGTGGAATGTTGACAGCAACAGTAAAACTGACTTGTGTTTATGGCCATGCCATGAGTTTTTTCCCTTGCTAAACCCTGAAAACCCAGGGTTTGTATAGGGTAGGGGAAAAAAATTCTCATAGTTATAAATGAGCAGACAGAACTTGAAATTTAGTGAGTGCATGCAATGCATATTAGTGTATATTTGAACAGAAAATCTCTGTTCTTGTGTTTTGTACCCTAAACGTCACTCAGACAGCGCAAATTTAAAAAATCCAAATCTGCATTTGCAGACATTGGCATCGTACGCTTCATCGTACGATGTCCGCATTTGCAGACAAAAGAAGCAAGTGAGTTAATAAAAAGAAGAGGTGGAGGGTTGGTGGGAGGAGTTTCTGCTGACCACTGATTTTTTTTGTATTGTTTCAGTACCAAAAAAAACGAAAGTAAGTTTACTTGTCTTATGTTCATTTTTTATTGGTGGTGTCCAGCTTTGAATATTCACTTTACATTTGGTGATACGTAGACACACACATATTGATATTTGTATGTCTTTTTTCTTCCGTTTAAAAGAAAACTTTCTTCACAAAATATTGCAGTAAACAATGAGAAGAATTGTCAGTCGATCAAGCTGAGACTGAAGTTGTAGCTTATACTCAACTTATTCAAATTTACAATTTTTTTAAAACCGCAGCCAGAATTAACAATAAAACTGGAAATAGATTACATTGTACATGCACAAGCATTTGTTGAAGCTGAGTCTGTCTTTAAATGGAAGAATATTCAAAGTTTTGTAATCACTCTCTGTTAGGGTATGGGATTTCAGCTGAATTAATTTTTTTTTCAGGATACAAAAATACATATACACAGCATTCATTGTAAGTGAAAACAGAAGAAGATTAAAAAATGTAAATGAAAAACAGCTGACTTACAATGCAAATGGTAAACAATTAAATAACCATTCAATTAAGTATACAGATATATGAAGTCATTTTTTTCTTCTAGTCAACTCAATTACATCAGACAGAAGCAAATGAAGGTTGGATTATACTATAATTAGAGCGACTAAATGGCTTACAGATGTCTACTTTAGGCCTGAAATATATTGTCCACATGCAAAAACCAAACTTTTTTTAGTTTTTTTTAAAAAAATAATTTATCAAATACATGTGAATTTGGTGTTTTTTGCTTGAGTCAACTAAAAAAAGCTTTGTAAGGAGTCCACTTGGCAACAAAAATATTTTATATACCATATTTTTGCGCGCTATGTTCTCTTCAATATTGTATCTGTATGTTAACTTTTTAACAAAGGCTTGTACAGTAGGCATATTTCCATTTGATTTACAGTGGTACACGTGTTCTTTAGCAGATAATCAAAATGGAATAAAAGATCTGATCAATGCTAAAAAAAAAAAACCAAAAAAAACCCAAAAAAAACTGGAAATAGAAATAGCATTGGACAAGAAATGAGTAGTGAAGATACAAAGTAAGACTCGGACAATGACAACATACAAAAAGGGGAAGGGGAGGGGGACTGATTATGAAGGGAAACATGATACATGGCTATGCATATTTTAAAATCATGCGAAGTAAAAGATATTCAAGTGAGATGCTAATCAGGGACAATAATTCATGTGTAAGTGATGTAAATCAAGTCTTGATGTAACCGCATATACCTTAGTGTTTAATATGAATGTGTGTGTTGTGAACTTGTGTTTATGTGAGCTCATGTTGTAGTTGTTTTCTCCCTTTGCCTTCTGAAGTGGTGTTCAAATGTGTGTGTGTGTGTGTGTGTGTGTGTGTGTGTGTGTGTGTGTTGCAGGATGATTTACTCCCTGGTGAAAGGGGAATAGTGACCATGAGACCAGAACTTCGGCAGGGTTGGTCACAGTATTGTCTCCCCTGGGGTGTCTATTTGTGGTGTTTTCTTACAGGTCTCTGTGTGTGTGTTTACCTCCCCCTTTTTTTGTTTTGTAATTTATCCTTCTTTTTTTTTTTAAATCTGTTGTTTGTGTGAAATCGAGTATGCAGCTGGGGTGCTTGTGTAGAATGGTTTAGATCTTTGCATATATTGTTAGATTTTGTTGCCATGTTTTCATTATTTCCCTGTCCCTGACTGCTGTAATCCATTGAAAACTTTGCCTTTTTGGGGGGGGGGGGTCCCATTTTACTGACATTAGAATTTGTTTTCTTTACCCCCCCCCCCCCCCCTTTTCCAAGAAGAACATGTGTTTATGCATTCATGTGTGAATATACATGTGTTCAAGAAAGCCTGTTGGTGCCAGAGAGAAAGAGACTTGTCATTGCATGTCATCAGAGAATACATTAGATGTGTATATATTGACTTCACTGCTCACATATGTTTAATGTTTCTTGTTTTGTTTTTGTTTTGAATTCTTGAACATATTCTCTTGGCTTGGTAGGCACTGTACAGGTTTACAGTCATTTTTAAGAGTGTAAAACGATACAGAGTCTGGGAGGCATTTACTTCTCAGACCCTGTCTGCTTCCCTCTCTCTGTCTGCTTCCCTCTCTCTGTCTGCTTCCCTCTCTGTCTGCTTCCCTCTCTCTGTCTGCTTCCCTCTCTCTGTCTCATGCTCTCTCTCTCTCTTTTCTTGTCCGTCCCTCGCAGATTATTGTTTGAAAAATACTCTGATTTTCCTCGTGAATATCCTGCAGTACAAAACAAACCCAAAAACATTTACACAGAGATAATGGTCAGGGACAATAAGTAACAGTCTTTGAAATCAGCTTGGTAACAAAACAAGAGCAACAACAACAGAACTTTGCTGCAGATAAGCTAATTCAAAGTGAAAGACAGGACAAGGAAAAACTTTAGCAGAAAGCTGAGAAGCTGACGATACAGTGTCAGAAATACACAGCAAAGTGTTCACACCATGCTTACTTCGATTACGACTGTTTTGTAACAAAGCTTTCCTTCCTTCCAGAGGGTCAGTTCCAGCTCACTTTTAGCACTCAGGGGCATATGACAATATTCCAACAGCTTACATTTTGTTGCAAGGTACTGAGAGTGCAATTATTCGCATACATTCATATTTCACATGTCGCTGTCAAGTACTTCACTCTCTCTTTGGTGGTTGGATGCATACAGCGATCAAGCAGTGCATTACAGATGCACATCTGAGCATAATGATTGTCTCTGCATGTGGCAGGTTTGTGTGTATGTTTTGTTCGTGTTTTTTTAACGGCGTCGTAACTCTAGCAGCAGAGTTATACTAGTTCTTTGTGACTGTATCTAAGATGATAAAACTTGGAACTTTGATCGTCTTTCAAGACGTTTGCAAAGAATCTTGAATGTTGTCAGTTATGTAACATGGCATGTGTTAATCATGACTTTGTTTTTTTTTCTAAGGGTCAGTATTACTGGTCATATCATTGTTCTTTTTTGTGTGTGGTTGTGATGGAAAAGAAATGCATGCTAAGATTTGGGTGTGGGGGATGGAGAGGGGGGTTTACTGTTTGCTTTTTTTTTTTTAACTGTTTACTTCTTCATGCACTTGTAAGGGTAAAGCTAAGAGACCTGTGTCCTATGTAAAGAATGCATGAGTTTTTGAGTTTTCTTTGTAAGTCCTGATGCAGCTTAAGTTGTGGATGGAAATATTTGAAACACACACACACACACACACACACACACACACACACATATATATATATTATATATATATATATATTAGTCAGCTTAACCTTCACCAGAGTTCTGCATTAGGGATGTCAAGAACGAAAAACACAAAGGTCAGTGTTTGCATTGTCGTATCATTTATATATCGCATAAGCTCTCCAGGTGATGCAGCATTCATCATTTTAGTTTGGACCAAGCAGAACTCCAAGGTGATTTTGAACACAGGCCAAGTAAGGTTACTCTTTTTTTTAACCTTTTTTTTCAGTTTTGAAGGTACTTGTTAAGATACTCCAGTCTCTTAAGTGGAGATGTATTATTTCATTTTTGATGTTATTTGTTTAGATTTTGCTCTTTGGATGTGTTACTATCAAAACAGCACAAGCCTGTGTCTGTGAACATCAATCACAGATACTAGACACACACAAAAACAAGAAAAGAAAAAAAACATTCATCTGCCATTTTGGATTGTGCATGAATGGAATTTGGGGTGGTGGTTTTTGTGTGTGTGTGTGTTTTTAAAGCTTTTTTTTTTTGTTCATTTCATCACAGACATGCATATTACAAATATTAGAAGAAAATCCTGGTATGAAATAACTTTTTTGTATATATATATATATATATATATATATACATATGACATTTAAAGTGAAAACCACAGGGGGAAATACATAAGGAAAATGAAGAAGAAGCGGAAAGAAAAAGCATGTAATTCTTTATTTGTGTTTATGCACTCCATTCTGAAGCATTACAATAATATGTCAATATGCAGATACAATTTTGCTGTATTTTTTTTTACTCAGGTTTGGCCAAAAGATGACAAATAGAATTAACAAAAAAAAGAAATACGTCAAAAACAAAAAAAAAAGATCAAGAGATGAAGATCTTGACTGGCAATAGCACTTGTGGATTGCCACCATGGTGTTAATCTGCATCTGCCAATTGGGGGAACTTTGACTGGAGCGAACAATTCTTGCTAGCTTTTACATGCAAAATCGCATCTAGCTGTGCCTTTTTTTTTCATATATGTTCTGAAATGTAAAAAAAAAAAAAGAAAAAAAAAAAGAAAGAAAGAAACTAGTGAGAGAGCATGGAATTTATGTCAGAGTATGTTGATGAATCAGATACGAAATTGACTTGTATTTTTACCTTAAGAACAGGTATCCCTCTGCCTACCCCCACTCTCCCTCCATCAGCTCTCACAAAAATTTGGAAGACAGAACACAGACACATCCCACCCACTCACCGCACTCGCACAACCCCACTCCTGCTTTCACAAAAATTTGGAAAATTTGCGCACACTCCCTGTAGTAAATATTCTCATTTTGTTTAGGAAAGTACACTAATGGCGTTTGAGGGTAAACAGGACTGAATATGTGTAACATTGTTTCCCTTCGAACAACAACCAAAAACAAAATTAAAAGGACTACGTCTTCAGAGGTCTTCACCTGTTGACCATCAGTTCCGCCAACTCCAAAGAGAGTGCGCCCACCCTCTGATAGAAGATGCAGAGAGGAGAGGATGGAGTAACTTGCCTCGTTTTCCCTCAACACTCATCTTTGTTGTAGTCACCGTCTCATTCGCTCACACAGGTCTTGACCATTTTCTGGCATGAGTCACCGCATGCCGGGAGAGAGCATTGTTTTCATTGGTTGGGCTGCCCTCTCAGCCAGCCATGTATGCCCGCTTGCTGTTGTCCGCTTTTCAGCGAGGTTAGACCACTCCCTACACAGTCATTGCGTGTATCGTCTAATATTACATGGTTTTGTGAAAAGATGTTAAGTGAAAGTAGTACTACTACAACCATTGCGTGTTGACCACCATGTTCGTGCCTCATACTTGACAGTGTGATGCAGTCAGCAGCCTGATGTAGTGATTGGACAGCCACCCCACAGGAGGCGGACAGAGAGCCAGTCTGATCAGCAAGAGGTGGTGAATACCTTCTGTATAGGCAGTGAAATTCTGGCTAGTATAAGGGGAAGATGTTTTTTCCTAATGGATATCAGACTAAACAAGTCACTCCGTTAAAGGCTACTTGCTGTGTGCATAGCTTTTGTCGGCAGCCCGGCCGACTTCTTCAGCGCAACTGCTGGGTTGAGAACTGGCTTCAGTGCGCACCGCCCCACTCTGCTCCAGATCTCTGCTGTGATTCTTGTCACCGATTGGATTTCCGATTGCGATTCTTTGCCACAGAATGAGTCTGATGTTAACGGTCTAGCTTGTGTGTGTGTGTGTTGGTGTGTGTGTGTTGGCGTGTGTGTTTTGTTCCTATTCAGAGCTAGAAGTAACTTGCAAAGTGAACAGCTGTGCCATAGTCTAAGATGGTGCCCTTTCCCAAAACTTTCCAGAAGAGTGTATAAAGTTTTTGGATGTCTTGGAAGGGATTGTCCATGTGAAATGTCTGAAAGGCATTATTTTTGTCATGAGAAGAGTTTGAAGACATTTTTTTGTCCATAAGGAGTGCTTAAGAGGGGGTTATGTCGGTGAGAAATGTTTAAACGAGTTTTGTCAGTGGGAAATGTTCAAAAGACAGTTTTGTCTGCAAGTCATATAACACTTTAAGTTTAACTGCCATTGATGACAAATGTCGACGGTTTAGCGAGCTGCCAATGGCGATTCTTGACAACAAACAGCGCTGCACAAGGCAATGGTTATCGATCAGAAGGGGGTCTTATTTTTCAACTTTGCTCTCTTTCTTGTGTGGCTTAGTTGAAATGGCCTTCATTTGTTGTTGATCGGTGCAGTGTTTTTCCCTTGTTTTCCAAGCAGTTCTACCCACCGAGTTGATGAAGGAGAAAGCTAGTTTATACGACCATAAAATTTTTTGAAACATAATAGTGATTTAGACCAGGCATTAATACGCAAAATGGATTATGAAATTGATGCGTTGGTGAGCCAAATATTTGAAACATAATAGTGATTTAGACCAGGCATTAATACGCAAAATGGATTATGAAATTGATGGTTTGGTGAGCCAAATACAGTTGATGTAGCGAAGCAGCCCATAACTCAGCTGACAGCGTCCCCAGGCAGCCTCAGTTGCATTGTACGGCAGGCAAGCAATCGCCCAGCAAGCAGGGACTTTGGCAGGCTGGCAAGGAAAGGGTTAAAATACAGTTTGGTTTGCAACAGAAATGTTCAAAGGGCAGTTTGTCCCCCTATAATCTTTTTTTTGTCAGAAATGTTTCAAAAGGCATATTTGTTCCTGAAAAATCTTCCCAAAGTTCGGCATTATACAGATGTAGTACTCTTTCAAAGGCAGTTTATTAATCCATAATGTTTTTGTCAATCAGAAGTTCTTGAAAGGCATTTTTTGTTTTTGAAAAATCTTTGATGAAAATTTAGCATTATGTACATGCAATTCTCATGCGAGCTGTTTTTGTCTGCAGCATTGGCGAGCAAATTGTTGACGCTTTTGGAGATGAGGATATACATTTTCTTTTGATGCTTTATATGTGTGCATGATGGTTAAGCGGTCGGCTGGGCTATAAGCATCATTATCCTATCCCATTATCCTAAGCTTTAGCTAAAAAATGTGCTGTAGTAAAATGACGGTCTGTGGCAGAGTTTATTTTGTAAAGAAAAACTGTTGCGAGTTGTTGTATGAAAGACCATTGGTGTACCAAGCTGTTAATTTCCCTACTGAAATCATCCTTTATCAGCTGCAGTGGTAATAAAGAAAGACGACCGTTTTAAACTACCTTTGTCCCTTCCCTGGCACACCCACACACCACACCCTATTTCAAGGCACAATTAAAAGAAATAAATTACGTGAAAGCCTCCTAAATTTTGGAACAAAAGAAAAGTGTTCCACAGGAACATTTTCGCAGCAAATTTTCTGCTGAATATTGTGTTTAGACAGTGTTCGGGGCTAGTAGTATTCTTGCACTTGACAGAAATATGTTCTGCTTTCTCCCTTTCCCATTCTTTCCTCTACCATTGGTCCCTTTTCTGGGAGCTCAATTTTGTGTGTGTGTGTGAATGAAGTTTCCACTTATGTGAACAACTTCTGCTACATACATTCAACTAACAGCCCCCCTCCCTGCACACACACACACCTCCCCCTTCCGGTGCCACTCAACCTCGTTCCCCTCCACTGCCAGCTTCATCACTAAACAGACTTAATCAGTCAGTTTTGTGTCATAAACATCTTTTTTTTTAAAAGAAGAAAACATCAGACCACATCCCATCCCCTTAACACTTCCCTTCCTGACAAAGTGGACTGTTGGCTCCCCTCAAATTTGGATTGGAGTGCATTTGTCAGAGGGTTGAAAACATATTAAGGTATATATAATTAAAAAATTTCAAAGACTGGATGATGACAATTGTATCATCAGTGACTGCGACTCTTTGGGCTACAGCTTTGACAAGTAAGTGTAACTTTTTGCCTGCGTTCTGGTGCATTTCTCATTGTAGACTTATGGGTCACATTCTTTGCTTTATATTTTTTTTACTTTTGTATTTCAGTTTTGATTCCGGTCTAATGTTCCCTAAGACTTTAGTGCGTGCATCTCGTGATTTACATTTTGCCAAAACAAGACAATGTGAAAACAAAAGTTATGAAACTTGCGCCATTTGCGTCGGTGCAGTGGAACCTAAGTACTGTCTCCGTGTGCCAAGACGACTTGGCTGTATGAACGAGGACTCTTCACTAAACCTGGCCGAGTCCGTTCCTACCTGATTTTGTGTTGTGCAGTCAGTACTGAACATTACTAAGGGAGTGTTGTGCTGCACATCGCAGGGGAAATAGAGGGAATGGGACTGCTGTAAAGGAGCAGGAATTTCTCCCCAGATTGGGGGGGAAAAAAAGCATTCAGCAATGCATGCGTGTTTAAGGATACTTCTCTGTCTAACCTCGCCACTCTGCCTTCAAAACTTTGTTCAGGATGTGTTCGTCACCACACTTTGATAGGAAAGCTGTCAACCCTCTCCTTTGTGGGTGGGGAGGAATGGCAGCTGTTCTATCTTCAGAATTATTGAAAATACAACAAAAAGTAACAACAAAAATGGCCATTAAAAAAACATTTTGGGTTTTGTTGGGGTAGGAGAAGGGGGGGGGGGGGGGGGGGGGGGGGTTTAAAGTATGTGTAAGTGTGTGGATCAAGAGGTCAGTAGGAAATGTTCAGTAATTATTGTTGATGGAGTGTCTGTATATATTCAAAACAAAAACAACAACAAAACATTGCTAAAGAATTGGGCAAAAATAACATATTCTACAAATGCCAGTAATGGATAATTATACAATATTAGAACAAACATTCTCTTTCAGGTTCTTCATTGATCACATTGAGCGGCCGGGCTTGAAGATGCTTCCATTAAGAAGCCAGAAGATGGCATTAACATTTCCATCAGCTTAACTGATGGCCCTAAATAGGAAGCCTCTTCACCCTGTCTACCCACACTGGATGATTATGGAATAAGGAGCACTAGAGGTGAAGTGAAGAAGGATAACAAAGGAGGAACTGTAGGGAGGGAATAGTAATGTTCAACATATTTTTGTGGATGCCATCACGTCATATTTGACACCGTTTAAAGTCTAACGTCAAAATATTTATGCATAAAGAAACATGATAAACAGAATATTTGCTCCTCAGGTTTCTATTTCTGCGTATTCCAATCAAATGAAAACAAACACTGATCTAATGAGCTTCGATTGGCACATTGAAAATGATCAGAGTTCATTTTTATCACAGTCTGAATGGACAATGGAAATTAAAACAGTCACTTCAGGACGAATGTGGTGGATTTTGCATTTCTTTCAAGTTTCAGTATTATATACTGCGTTTCATAGGAGATGCCCAAATGAAGGAACAGTATGGACTTTTTTTTTCCTCCATTGTAGTTCCTAGATCGAGCTTTGAGATTTGCCATAACTTCTGAATTTGTGAGTGCAATTTTTGCAAGCATAGTTTGGCTACCTAAATGAAATGCTTGTCGGTAATGAAAGAAATAAGAGTTGTTTGTTTTGTGTTTCATCATCTTTTAAAAGGGTTACCATTTTGAAGTTGTATTGTATATAAATTTGAATGTTATATCGTCATCATCATGTACATTTGATGCGCTTAATCAAGCCCATAGCACTTACAATTTGAAGAAGCAATCAGATGAGGATGGGGTATTTCTCAATTAAAAGTTTTTTTTAAATCAAGCAACCATGTAGTGAAAGTGTTGTCAGTATCCATTGTGAACACAAATTGTTCATCCTGCAGTGGTTTTTTTTCTATAAGGCCTTTTTCTTTTCTCTTTTTTTTTTATATATATATGATATGACCTCCACTACGAAACCAGTCTTAACTCGACTTTTGAGATCAACATATGTTCAAAATCTGCAGTGTATTATAATATCTTATTAGAAGGAATGAGCAAGAGAAAAAAAAGTTAATCATGACCATTTGAATAGGGTTACTGTGCTGAGGGTCAGTTTAAGACAATGGCTTCTGAAGTTTTGCCATCCCTTCCATCACATTTTCAATGGCCTATTAAACCTTGAATTTCACAAATTTGGTGAATGTTTTGAAGGAAAGAAATGCTGCCACGTGAACGTTTAGGGTCAGAGAAACTCATTATTGGTTTGAAAGTTAAAAATAAAAGTACTCAGAATGTCTCAATTTGACCCAGACTGCTTATTTTGGCCTCTAACTGTGAAGTGGCCGGAGGAAAGTACGGCTAATTTTATGCTGGTTGGTCACACATGTAAACTGTGGGTTATTCTTTTCTTGCAAGATTGGACTTGGTTCAATGAATGGTGATAGTCCTGCGTGGGCGGCTGGGCTTTAATTAATAAAACTTTAACATTAACATATACCGGTGGATCAAGAAACGAAGAAGTTATTGCAATGTTTCCTAGGAAAGAAATCTTGATGAATTTACTGCATAATATTATCGAGAACCAATTGTGTCCCTTGTTCTCGAGACTGAATCCAGAGGAGAGAGTGGGACATATTCACATGTTACCAAAACAAAAATGAAGAAGAAATTGAATTTATAAATAAATATTTTTTTTAAATAGAAAATTAAAAATGCTGCATTTATCATCTTGCTTGAATTTATTTTTATTCTTTCAAATTCATGCTTAAGTGAAAATCTACAGTGAATGGTCTTATTTCTATGGAGCACATGGTTATTTTCTGTTTACATGCCATCTGTAAAAGGGAATACCATCTCTCTCTCTCCCATGATCAGGCACTCTTAGCAACTATTAAGGAAATGAATGTGAATATGTGTAAATACAGTTTTGTATATAAGGTGTTCCATCTTATGATGGCTTCAGATTATGTACAAATGGGAATACATGTACATCACTAACTTGCAACCGACCAGTTTCCTGCTTTGAAAAGGATGGAAAGGGGGAAAAATCAAGACACGGGAATCAACGAGTAGTCAATATTCTGACAGCCCAGTTATTTGGAAATTCTGTGGATGGTTAAGGGAAGGGATTTAACAGTGTGAATGCAGTTTTCCTCTTGGCTGCACAAGTTTTTTTCTTGCAGAAAATAGATACACTGTTAGCACCACTACAGAGAAAAATTGAGATGCTGGATAAAGGGCAGTGCAGAGATTTCTCATTAAAAAAAACCAAAGAGATCTGTGGAATGGCTTAATCGTACTCTTTCTGTCTATACTAAAGGTTGAAAATTTTGTGGGCATTGCTGCAGTTGATCTCTAGCTTGTATGATCTCTAGATTGCTCGATTCTTGTGCCCTTGTACTTAAACAGAATGCAAATGCTCCTCAGAGAGGTCGACCTGTTACATTATGACATCATGCTGAGATGACTCATTAAATCAGTGCTGTTTACAGTGGTGTGTGTGTATAGTACCTTGTGTATTCATTGTGTAATGTATGTTGTCAGTGGTGCATATGTATGAGGTATGAGACAGTTCATTGGTTTCCTGTCTTCCACAATCTAGCTTTATGCATTCCCCTTTCTTGCCCATTTCCAAGTGGGGGGGGGGGGGGGGGGGGACTAGTCAAAAATGATCATTGAAAGATTCCCATCCAAGTTTTTTGTATAATATATTTCCCAAAAAAAATAAAAAGGGGGAAAAAGGGAAAATGCATTGCAAAAATATCAAAATACAAACTGATCACTTTCTGCAACGCACAGTTTTTGTCATTTACATCGATCAAAACTACATGCACACAAACTAACACAAGTGCTCAGTACATACAAGAAACAAATGCCAAACGTCCGAGAAGAGAAGAGAGAGGGGGCGTTCACAGGAGTCATTTATGCCAAATATAAGGTAAAAAGAATGTTTCCAAAACATACAATGCATATACGCTCTTAGAAAACATTTCATATCTGAAGTCATTCCCATTTAATCCAGATTCATCCACCTCTTACACTGCAATCTAACCAACACAGACCTGAGAAATTGGACACGATTATTCCCTCATATCCCACTAACTCTATAAAGAAACCCGAGAATATTATTCCCTCATATCCCACTAACTCTATAAAGAAACCTGAGAATATTATTCCCTCATATCCTAAGACCTTGCTGAAACTGGACAGCCTTATTCCTTTGTATCCCCAAAATTCTTAATATGAAAGTGCAGTAGATTAATCCCAATATTACACCTTCTCTCTGGAGAAATAGGACAAGATTATTGTGCTATATCCCACAAACATTCAAGAGGAACTGGACAAAATCATTGTCATATGTCCCAAACTGGTAAACAACGTAACTATCTCATTACGTCCTTCAAATTCAACGGCCAATTTTACCACAAAGATTTTTCTGGAACTTTACCCTTAATCATCAGGCGGTAAATGAGTTGCTGAGGTGTTTGGGTTTTTTTTCAATTACAAGAGCACACACTGTATTAATCAAGTGCACACATGATAGGCTGTATAACAATTAAATGTTTGATGTTGCTTGACATTTACTGTGAACAGAAACTCTAACAATACAGAGTATTTCAAATGTTTTTCGGGAAATGCTGAAAATTCCAAAGGGAGAAAATTCCAAGAAGAACTCAATTCCCCCATCCCCTCTCTCCCAAATTTTCCTGTGTCCACTCCTCCTCGCTCCTCCACCGAATACTGGGAATCATTATTATCAAACAATCCAAATAAGCATGAATGACATTCCACATGGCAAAGTGATCATGAACCCCGGACACATAATGTAAGAGAAAGTCTTATCACTTAATGAAACAATCACATTTGAATGAAAGATCAATACTTTTCAAACCATCTCAGAAGACAAATGGACATTGTCATCAATTCATCTTGTATGCAGTTCTCGTGATTATAATTTTGTTACAGACCATCGCCACATAGGCTCACCTCATCACCATCATACATGAACCTCATCACCATCAAGCATGATGAAGAACCAACACTCATACAGACTTGGAAGTATCTAAATAAAAAACATGTATCATTCAAATCAACAATTTGTAAAAAAAAAAAAAAAAAAAAGACAATCAAAACCAAGGCAGCTATTTGGAAGCATGAAAATGGCACATAGACAGAAAAAGATATGTAGATAGTTTGTCTTCATCCATGAACTTTATACCTGCTTGCTTTGGTGAGAATTCAAAGTTCCACAACTGAAGCATTACCTTTGTAATATTACAAAATCTCACAACATTAGTTAATAAAACCCTTACTTGTACTAACCAGGAAATTGGAACCAGAGGGAGGGGGGGAAGCAGCATTTGTTTCCATTGCTTAGTCAGTTGCTAGGTTTTTCTCCAACCCAGCAAAAAGTAATGTGGAACAAAAACAGCTGTCAATGCTGAAAATTACAAAAGAAATATCACAAACAACGGTTCCGAGGCAGTTTTCAGTTTTAAATTCTTATTACAACGCCCAATTCACCGCTCTCTGCCCATCCAAGACTGTCCCAAGGTACTGGAGCTTTCAATATATCTCTTAACAGAAATACGATTTCTTTGTGCACAGTAATTCTCAACAGTAACGCCTCTTGGGCATTGGATATCTTAACTTAATACAAACATATATATATTATATATATATATATACACATTCAGGACTTTACAAGTGATTTAAATGCTACAAACAGTTGTCTTCATGTACAAAAGGGAAATCATTTGTGCATGATTGCATGTTTCTATGTGTGTAAACATGCACAAGCATGTATGTATGTGTAAACTGCTTGTGCAAATATGCACAGATGTCAATGTGTATCTTTGCTTGCAAGTTGCTTGCACTTATGTGTTGAATACATTCAATGGCATCCTTTCATGATGAATAAGTATGTGCAACACAGATGTCCGACGACTGTATTCATGCACTCAACAAACCACCATTCGATCAGTACCAATACCCATTTTCTCCCAATATTACAGAAGCAACATTTTTTTTCACTCACTGCAGAAACCACAAAGTGCCAATCAACATGTAAAGTGCTGGGAGCAACATTCTGTCACAGATTTGGTGTTCAAAGCATACAAAACAGACCAACACAGGTCACAGTTACAAAATATGCAGTCTGACAAGGATTCTACGACACTCAAAAGTGAAAACATTACATTCATTAATGCTGGTATTTGCATTATGAACACAAATATTTGACACCACATCATTACCACAGTCATCGTCTGTTTATTCATCGCCGTAAAATTATCGGGTATGATTGCACACACTCGGTTTAGCCTATCCGACTCCCCACCCCACTTTCTCCCATCTCCCAGAACACAAACCGTAACCAGCAGCCGGTTCTTGTTACCAGACATCTACATTAATACTTGGTGAATCAGGTGAGGGGTTTTTTGTTTGTTTGTTTTTCCAGCATTTGCTTAATTTTTCTTTTTTTTTTGTATTTGTCTTATCACTGCATCACAAAGTCATGATCGAAGTTGGACAAGTACTTGATCTTGAGCTAAGGTTCCGACTTAGCCAGATGTGAACACCCAAACAGGCAAGTGCTGATTCTCGCACTCCTTCCAAACTGAATGGAGTTAAACACAAATATAACTCAAATGTTCAAGAGAGAACTTTTAGACGAGACACTGAAGGCAAGTCATCCACAGTTGGCATGTTGACTGTCCACAATTTGTTTGCTTATATATATATATATATATTTTTTTTTTTCAAAGATACCACTTGACACCGACTTCTCCCAGTGATTACCAGTAGCACTGGGGCTGTGCTGGGTCAAGCAAGGGTGTGGACACAGGATACAGAAGTTGGTCTTTACCCCACCAGTTCTTCTTCTGTCTTTCTGCGTATGCAGGCCGATACTCCTGCGGACACTCCCTGTATAGCCAGCAGTGGTTTTTGTGTGTATGACCCTTGTTAATCCCGCCATTAAGCAGCCATACTCCATCTTCGGAAGGTGCATGCTATGTGTCACGTGTCATCCATACAACGCCAATGGCCTCTCTCCGAAGTTGGTGATGGATTTTACGGTGTGCAAGATTTATGGTGCGTTCACCAGGAACCTCGTTAAGTCTCTTCGAGGACTATTGGGAATGAGTCAGAACCATGTAACTCGAGGAAAAATCCCTATACGAATTCGAACCCGCAACCGATCACGAGTCGTGCTCTACCAACAGAGCTACGGCCCTTACCCCGTCGCGGTAACAAGACCTACAGACCCTGTGAAAGTCCAATGCTTAGCTCGTATACATGCTGAATAGCATTGAGCAATATCACTGCTGGCGTATGCCCAACTATAGTGTGGTCTGGTGCAATATTCAACACCTGCATGTAGCACTGCTGACTAACTGGCGTTCTTATAAACTGGTTTGTGTAGTTGTTTGGAAAGACTGTAACGACAGTGCATGCAGTAGAAAGATGTCACAACTTAAAACTAAGCTTGTGAGTTCAATTTATATAGACATCTAAACGACGAAGATTACAGCATCTGACTTCAAACAGTGTTGGAATTTTTTAGGGTAAGGGGGGTGGCACCCTTCTCCCTCTTGCCTCCTGCCCCCCTCTCCATCCCACCATGTATTGCATCCATTCCAACTACATTGTCATATGATAATGCAGCAAAGGTCACATTCAAATCAAACTTAATATACCTGGTTAATCTGTGGTTCATAAGAGTATTTCTTTTTCACCTCCCAAACACCAAAGATCATTTTTCCTCCAATGAAATTTGTAGTTACTAGTTCCAGGATGATACTTTTATTTCTCTCTAATATCCTGTAACCATTAGCTTTTATCTGAACTTCTCTTTCTTCCATAAATTTGTGACCAACAAGACTGCTTTACTTGTATGAATAGTCAATTTGTTTTTTCCATCACAGCTCATGATAATTTTTTTCTTTTTTTGCGGTAAAGTTTGCCTTGTTTTCCTTCTCATAAATAAAACTTCTCAACTGCAGTTTTAAAATAAAAAAAAACCCAGAACAGAAGCAATGAGTTTTGAAGGAAAAAATTTTTCTCCACATGGTTATCAATCTTTAATCATGTCAAGTCAATTCAGTGTGTAAGTTTATGAAAGTTACTTGTGGTGCCTTCAGCAGACGCAATTATCTGCAGCTAATGCTTTTCACCATTCTCCAACAAGTACAATGCAGATCACATTTTAACGCTTTCTACGTTTCCTTGCACATTCCAGACCTGTAAATATGTATTCACACTCATTTTTATTCAGTTCATAAAAGCACCTTGTCATGCCACCATTCTTGTCGACTGCTTGCTCTCTCACAAAATTTCTACTTAATTAGTTAAAACGTCATTGTTTCAGCCATCCTCTTTCACAACTGTACACATCTTATAAAGTCTTTCATGGTAAAAAGTCAATTACAAATTCATCTGTTGAAGGTCCCAAGAAGACATCAAGGACAAGCAAACAAGAAAACACAAACACACAAAAAAGGCCAGGCGTGGAAGTGGTTTCCCCAATTCTGCCTTTCACAAACATATTTTTCTGCAGAACAGATGATTTGCATGCTTGCAATCTCAATACTTTTCATCAGGCACAACTTGCGGAAATGACATGCACAGAAATGAAAATGATATTCTCATGTTGTGATTTTCAGACCGATTTTAAGACTAGAGTAACCGACTTACCAAACCTCTTGTGATCACACTGAAAGTTCGCATGAGCAAAAATCATCCACTCTGCTTGTATAACTGTGTGTTTCTATCTGAATATCAAACATTTATCTCCAAATAAAGAATCATGCCCAACCACCCCACCTTCCTGCCCCTCCTTCCTTATTAAACTCCCAATTTTTAGGATTTGTGATTATGATGTGCCACTACAGAAAAAAAAAATTTGAAGTACCCCAACCCATCCTCTTCAAACCCGTCTTGCATAAGAATTTGTTACAAGGGCACATTTGCCAACTAAACAAAGGTGTATTTTCAAAAGAACAAAAAAAAAGAAGACTATCAGCAAATAGGTCTTCACAGTGACCACTGTTTTTTCTTCAGCATGTGTAGCCTCTGCATAAAAAATTCAGAGGACAAGCGCATGAAATTACATACACCATTGATTACAAAAATACTTGCATGTACAAATATAGGCCATTCATCAACTCTTTTTCAGAGTGAGACAATACAAAATAAAGGTGATTTAACAAGGCTCCTATGCTTCAGTACACTTTATCAGTAAGACAAAACATTCTTCATCTTTGTAACAAATAAAATGCAGCATGTATGTATGCTGTAAGTAGTAATGTTTTAATAGTTTTCTTCAAGTGTTCCACATTCGTCTCCACTTTACAAACAAACAAAAAAAAGATAAAGACGACACAACTTTTTTCTCAAACTCACATATACAAACAGGCAGATGAAATAATAATGCATTGTGAAAATACAGTCCATAAGTTCATGCCCATCATCTTTACAAGCTGCCAAGAACTGCTAGAATGAATCTGGAATGATAAAACCTTCCTTTCGTCTGTTTGAAGACTTCAGATTCTCTCCGTCTTTATTCTTTCATTCTTCTTTTCTTTCTTTTTTTTTCTTTATTGAGATGGTGTAAGTACAATACTCATTTCAACAGAGCAATAAAATAGGTCTTCAAGTCACCATCCTTTGCAAATGGCAAAGTTTGGCATGGTTTACATGAAAACCCATGATGAGAGGACAGCGCATGTGATAACGGTTGATTTGCCCCTTCAAAAAAAAAAATCCCTTTTAAACGAAATCCTCATCATTCATAAACTCCCTCTTTTCCTGATATACTAGAAAGGGCATGGGCAACACTTTTCAACACTGACAGCAGATCTTGATGCAATGAATTCATCTTTGTCATAAAACATACTGGGATACACTTATGCAGCTGTGCATCGATGCTTCTCCTGCACATGTGAATAATTGTGCGTTTAAAGCAAACCTAGTAAAAAAAAAGTGTTTGTTTTTTTATTAAAAGAAAAAAATTACAATGACACTGGTAACACTGTTAACACACCATACCAACAAACTTTGTAGAATGTCGCTCATTTTGTCCACAGATCCATACAATCTGAAGGATCTACAGATCTGGCGCTGGTTTGAGGGCAACAGCTATCCACCATGTTAAAAAAAAAAAAAAAATTCCAACTATATACATGGGCACAAAATTCTTCTCTGCTGCCTTGATGTCTTTTCCTATTTGTGAATGTGTATGTGTGTGTGTGTGTGTGCGCGTGTGCATGATCTTTAAAATTATTAAACTTGTCTTTTGTGTGTCCATATGTGTGTGTGTTTGCATGTGTGTGCATGTTTGTATTTGCATGTGTGCTTGCACATAGTTTCTCTGTGTTTGTGTGGAAGTACTGTTCTTGTCGTCTTTCAATCTGTACTGTCTCAATCTGTACTGTCTCAATCTGTACTGTCTCAGTCTGTACTGTCTCATCTGTACTGTCTAAACATAAGCAACACCTTTAACACACTGCTATTATCCAAAACAAGTTTTCACAAATCCAGTGGAAATGCAAGTGCCCGTTCTTGATTCAACACAGTGTATTGCAGTTCAACAAATATGGCCGATTCATTCTGTTACCTAAGAAAAATCATCACATTTTTAAATGAGGAAGTTCTACAAATCAGTGTTAGCAGGTTGACAACTACACATATGCTTCACCTTATTTCGTAAGAGATTAAAGAAAATCAAAAAAGCAGCATCAGTAATTCCATGTGTGATTGCAGTATTTCTTCCTTTCAAGAGAAGAGCAACCTTCAGAAAAAGCATTGCAATACATGGCTTCATTTTTTAATTTTTTTTTTAAAGAGAAAAAAAAAGAAAAATGAATGGTAAAAAAAAGTACACAAAGCAGTTCAAAATTAAAAAAAAAAAACCAGGATATATGGTCCATTAACTTTCTCCAGGAGATATACATTTCATTTCACTGCTAAAGAGTGAATATGCGGAGTCGGTGAGCAACACTCGTGGCGTGCGGTCACGGATTTGTTCGCCACTGTGCCGATTCGAACTAAGCCTACGCAAGTTTTCAACTTAGTGCTTTTCATGTTCGCTTTTCAATCTGGTTTTTTTCCTACTTTTTTTCTTCTCTCTCTCTTCGTGACCGTTAAACGCAGATAAGAGCAAAATGTCTTCCATCCTGCCCGTTTTTCTAAAAAAAAATCGGGACTCGGCGGAAAACTGCGTAACAGGACTGGAGCTGTGTCTGGCTGCAGAGCGTATGGCAGGCAGTGGCAGCAACGTTGGTGCCAAGACATCAGAGGCCTTTGGAGGATCTACCCAGCTTTCTCCAAGAGATATACATTTCATTTCACTGCTGAAGAGTAAATATGCAACAATTAAAACACCCACCAGTCCTTCGAATGAGACTATAAACCGAGGTTTCCGTTGTGAACGCACGCACAACATCTTGCACACACGTCAAATCCCATCACCAACTTTCGGAAGAGAAGGCCAGTTTTGGCCGTGATGGATACACGCCACACACAGCATGCACCTTCCACGAAGATGGAGTAAAGGCTGCCTTAATGGCGGAATAAAAAACGTCATACACAAAAACTCCACTGCCTGTCTATACAGGCAGTGTCCGCAGGAGTATCAGCCTGTACGCAGAAAGAAAGAAAGAAAACACCCACCACAAACAGTCGTTACATTCCTATCCACGTTTGAGCAATCTGATGACTTTTGCAAACTTTCGCACTCCAATTTCCGTCAGAAAACTTACCCATATTTTGTTTCCATAAAATCAAATGGCGTGGTTTGTCTGTGATTCTCAACACACACCTGCTTAAGAATAAGTTCAAACATGCAGCAACAGAAATGTGGTCACTGGGTTGATATAACCCAAAAAAATTCACTAAGATTTTAAATACACTTTAGAGAGATGTCAATTTGTCTAACCTATATCCACTGAAAGGTTTTACAATTATACCCAACCGACCACATGTGCCTTGTAAGAGCGTGTCACCACACTGGGGGAACAACATCCTATTCTGAACAACAAAAACAAACAACAACAATAACAAAAGACAATATATCTAAACATTCACATCAATTTAATAGCACAGCAGCTGAACTATTGGCTTCTTTGAGATGACTAAGATTGCTGTGCTTCGGACACCATCTAATCTGCGTAATATTTCATCTCAAGTTTACAAAAACAACAACAAAAAAATGAAAGTGACTGAACGCAACAATAACAACAGTAAAACAAAGGCATGGTCAAATAGACTCTGCAGAATGAATGGTCAAACTTTGTAGAGTGTTTCGACAACTCTGAATGGTGTGCACACTTCCACTACCTACTCACAAGATTGCTACAACAATTAAGCTGAATAGAGAAAAAAAAAATGTATAAGACTTTCTAAAACATTCAACAGAGAATGAGTGACAAACGCAACAACGAAAAAAGATTAGTTTTTTTTTTTTTTAAAGTCAAAAAGAGCGAACTTCCAAACGATGGGAAAGCAATGCGTAATAAAAGAGCCCCAGTCATCCTTGTGGGGGTCTGCCAAGCCCAGGTCTCTGGCCTAAACATCCCTTCAATGCGACGCTTTCTCTATGGCACCAGTCACCCCTTCTGTCTTGAGATCTCAATCCCATTCTCATGAGAAGAAAGAGTGCCAACTGTTCTAAAATCAAAAGTAAATGAACTACATGTGTGGAAAGAAGAATGAAAAAAACGTGTCGATTGCTTTTGTCTTATCTGGTTCTTACGTAACTGGATTTTGAATGTATCTACGTGTTATAATTATGATGAGGCACTTTATTTCACTGCTTTGCAGAGTCATTACATCAATGATACAAGCTACTGTGACCAAGAAAAGGCCTCAAACAACCCCAGAAACAGACTTGACAGACAATAACAGTGATTAGGTGAAGCTTTCTTGCCTTGTGACTAATTAAAATACAACTCCACACAAGCTGTGTACTTATAAAGTGATGGTATCCGCTGCATAAGCCGTTTTATGGATCAGCAAATAAGCCTTTCTCCGAATTTGTTTAACGAAGAAAAGAGCATACGTTTACAAATGTATGATTCAATTCTCAGTCCAAACATGAGGACAAGTATGAAAGAAGAAATGGGGAGAAAAAAAAAAGGCTTCAGTTACACACGTTTTAAATGCTGCACATTCTGTTTGATGTAGAATGTAGCTTAACAATGAAAATGTTCAGCTGCTGACAGGATCTAGCCAGAATATACACTAACTCTACGTCTGGCTGATCATTAACTGGATACTCTATACTGCGTAGTCCCATTCATGAACAAAACTGGTAAATGTCATAACATCTCTCCCTCAGACCCAAGAGAAGATGACAGTTGCCATCCTGACAAAAAATCATTCAGCTACACTAATCATCACCAATTCTTTAACTGCACTTTACTGCTGCTTTTAATAGGTCAGAACAGAAATAGGCTTGCATTCTGCCGCACACGCATGCACACACACAAACATACACACTAAACAACTTTCAAGGCAACATCAAGGAACAATTGTCTACTGCAGGGCAAAAACCAATGCATCCAGTCCCTGAAATCACAGCATGATCTGTAAACAGAATCTTCAGCCTGCTGTGGTTCTTCAACCTGCCCAAGTGCTGTGAACCCTGTAGTACACTAAACTTACACAAATGATCCAGCTGGTATAAAACATGAAAACATGATTCCTTTTAACATCTTTCTAACATGAACTATCTGAATGCAGATCTGGTAACATGATCATGAACTATTATGCAACTGTGCATAACTTCTAATGCAGAACTGATGAACAGTTTGCATGCCACTATTGTATTCCTTGACTGTCATGTCTAAAAAAAAATTCCTGCAATAATCCGCAACCAAAAGGATAAATAACTGTTCTTTACAACAGAACACACTGCTAGAAACAGGAAACAAGACTGTCTCGGCAATGTGTGTAAAATAAACGCATGACACAAAGCATTTTTTGGTTTCCATTCAGGAGACATACAGCATATGCCTCTGGAATATGTCATACTGCATCACTGAAACATTTTCTCTTACCCAGTGTTCAAAAAGACAAAAACAGATAAAAACTTACAGCAAAGCATCAGCAAATAGCATTACTTGTCACGTCCAACAGTAAAACCTGCACAGTGGGTAGGACTGTATGGTTAATTCACAGCTGCCAACCTTCTGGTGTCAAAATTCAGGAGCCAGGGGATGGATGGGGTGGGGTGAGCTGAACAGGGAGCAGTTCGGCTTTTGAATGAAAGCATTTCTCTCATGTTTCAGTTGACAACTGTATAGTTTTTTAACAGAAAAAAATGCATTTTACATACCTCTAATATCAATTATCCACAAAACATCATTTGGGCTTTATTCTATAATATTCTATTTATCCTTTTCAAAAATGACACCGTAAATCCTACATTAAACAAAATTTTGAAATTCTGGATTATCCTACTAAATTCCATATTATTTTCTGGACCAATTTCTAAATTAGGAAAATTCCAGAAGAAAGAAAAATTGGAGGGTTGGCAGCTATGTTAATTCAACAAATAAAAGAGAGGCAAGGGGGGGTGGGGTGGGGCATAACCCTTTGACTGTATTCAATTATCAAACCATAAAAATTGTTTGTATGTCATTGTGGTTTTTGTTTTCAATTGTCGAACCATAAAATTGTTTGTGACATCGCGGTTTTTGTTTCCTCACACAAGATTCCATCCATATCAGCTTTTCAACTGCTTCCCTCTCCCTTTGTGATACTGCTGACCACAGCAGAGTTGTTTTTTTTCTTTCTTTTCTTTTCCTTTAATAATCCCATCACATCTCTTCTGGATGTTTCAATCTAAGACACAATCGCATTTCTTTAATCAAATTGCTAAAATAGATCTGGATCTATGCACATTCCATTTATAGCCGTTTTTGTTTGTTTTTTGGGGTTGTTGTTTTTTTGTTTGTTTGTTGTTCTGTTTAAAATAATGCCAGCAAGTAGTCTGAAGGTCTTCACCCGAGTAAAATTGACCAGCAGACCTGAATGTATGCATGGACTAGACGCCTGAGGTAGAGATACACAGACACACTGACACTGTGAATAACAATGAGGGTATCGACCCATGGTTATGTGTGTGTAGGTACAGATGTCTGTGTGCTTGTGCATGTGTGGGTGGGTGAGTGGGTACGCATACTTATCAATACATGTAACTGTTTCATGAAATAACAGAACCGACATTTTCTATTAAAAAAAAATTTTTTTTTTTTTAAAAGGCCAACCTGATAGCAATGGAAGCATCGAGTAACATGATGCCAGGTCTCTTCTGGGCCAAGCGTGCAAATGGCAGCGGCAGGCTCATCAAGCAGCAGCTGTGGTCACGAGTGTTCAAAATTCATTACATGATGCAACTCACAGCTCCGGTCATCATCAAACGTCCGACTTGCATAGGCAGTTTTCTTCTATAATGTGCAATGTTAGGGTGTCAGTCTTGTGTACCCCACACTCACCATGATCACGCACAATGCTCATCATGAGCACACACACAGTTCTGCAGAATGAAAGTTCAACTTCGACACAATTCCTGGGTGCGTTACATGACCATTTCTCTCATGTCCGGGGACCCCAATGGCAAACAAAAGTCGGAGATCTTTCAGTTCCAGAAATCGACCGTTTTTCCAGCCGGGCTGGAAGCACCAGTCACGGCCATGTGTGCGAGAGTCTGGCGTCAAGTTCTGAACAAGCTGCATGGAAGGTGGTAATGCTGATCACATGGGCGTGGGATGAAAACAAGAGCACAGCCAACGTCATACTGGCAAGCTGCTGCCTTGGTCACCATCGGCTGAAACATTTCAGAAGGTACACTTCTTAAAACTTAAGTCATCTGCCAAGCAATACAAATGATCACTCAACTACGTAAATGAAGATGTGGATGAGAATTTTTCAGAATGCAAGGTACATGTGTCATACATACACAAAGGTACGCGCAAGTGAAAATATTGGAAAAGAATCAAAGCCTTTGCATGTTTTAACCTTCATCATGCATACCGATACGGAAAGACAGACAGACAGACAAAGATATATGTACCAGTATACCAACACAAAATAAACACTACGCAGGTAAATGAACTCAAAAACGCCAATTTCCTATTGGCACTCTTATCTGCACATGGTTAACAAATGAGCAAAGTATGAGGCCAAGTCAGCATATGACATGAATGTGATGGACACTCATTTTGAAATGGGACCAACTTGCATGCGGAAGGCAAAAATCTTCCATGTTCCATGAATTGTGATCAGGGGCAGCCTTCTCAAAAGCCTCCACGAAGAGAACTACAAATCCTTGAAACCCATGAGAGAGAAAGTTGTTGGAAGACTTGAAGCGTGCCAGACAACAGGGCAGGAGGCAAACCTCTTCAACTGTCATGTCTCGCCCACCATCTGCAAGACTATTTACAAGCAACAGGTAGTGTTGGAGACCATCCCAGCCCTGGCCACCCTCCTGTGACCTTTGACTTTCAAGACAGGCCAATCATCCACTTGTGCCCGCAAGAACCCCCCCCCCCCCCCCCCCCCCCCCCCACCCTGTCTGCTTCGAAAACAGTACAGGAGACACTTTGGACTCACCACTGACCCATCAGCAAGAACACCATGCAACACCGGCTGGTTACCTGAGGCCAGGTATGCAAACCAGCAAGGGGTTCCAGGCCATCTCCTCTCCACCTGAGAACGGTCTGCTATGGACCCAGCAGACACGGAATCAACGTTTTTCAGTAGTCAGAAACATTTCTCCTCCTTGGCAATTGCAGACTCTGCATTCGTGTCACAGATGGCAGGCAGCATGTGTGGAGACATGCGCCTCCAGTTACACTGATGGCAACATGCTGGAAATGGGACCCCTTGGGGAAGACCCTGCAATATGCAAGGCTCCTCTGAAGAAAACGCAAAACTTTGCTGAGATTCGATGGGGAGAATATGGGAGCGTGAGGAGCTCCAACAGGATTGATCCCCCTCTCCTGGAATAGCAATCTGAAATTTGCAATGAAAATGATGCAAGCTGATGCAAGTCTGAGCAACCAATGGCAAATAATCTACTTTTCAATCAAACCACATGGCATATCTTTTCAATCAAACCACATAGCATATAATCTACTTTTCAATCAAACCACATGGCATATAATCTACTTTTCAATCAAACCACATGGCATATAATCTACTTTTCAATCAAACCACATGGCATATAATCTACTTTTCAATCAAACCACATGGCATATAATCTACTTTTCAATCAAACCACATGGCATATAATCTACTTTTCAATCAAACCACATGGCATATAATCTACTTTTCAATCACACCACATGGCATATAATCTACTTTTCAATCAAACCACATGGCATATAATCTACTTTTCAATCAAACCACATGGCATATAATCTACTTTTCAATCAAACCACATGGCATATAATCTACTTTTCAATCAAACCACAAGGACCATTAGTTCCCTATAGATTTTGTTCATCTCTTTAATTCTTTACATGCTTTTGTCTTTGCCTTCAATCAGACATATGAAATGGCAACCACCAGCTCTTGTGAAGAAGTTTATACATTTTGTCGTCCCCCCCCCCGAAATGGCAACCACCAGCTCTTGTGAAGAAGTTTATACATTTTTTTATCTTTTACGTATTCATTTCACTAAAATCAGTGAATCTGCAGAGAAATGAAAACTCCAATCTGGTTGGGGCATCGTAAGCTTTTTCCAAAAGCCTGACCTTGTCCTCACATTGGGGATGATGCATCACTGATCAAATCTGCAACACCCTACAGTCCAAACCTGAACCCAACTGAGAAATGAGGAGAGAAATGAGGAGAATGAGCTAATCAGGGTGATCCACTGATGCCCCTCTGGTCCAGCCACAGCTGGCTGTCAACGCATTGCAGCAGTTCAGGAGGAGTGGGACAACATCCTCTTGACCCTCCTGAACCAGTTGCAAAGTGAGACGACTGCAGGCCGAAATCTAAACAAATTTGAAAAATTATTTTTAAGGCTCCGCCGAAAAACGTAGACAAACGAATCACAAAACAAAACACAACACGTTTTGACCTCTCAAGTCTTCTTCAGGCAAAATACACAACACTCAGGACAACAAAACTGAACAATCACTTATCTTCATCCAATTCAGCACAAAATGGGTGTTTAACGAAAATGTTTCATTCAATGTTGGAGCCTTATAAATAATTTTTGAAATTCCTCCTAAACCAGCTGGTCTGCTCCATTCACAGGTGTGCCGCAGTTGTGGATGGACAAGCTGGCCACATCGGTACCGAGTAGAGCGAGCAGTCCTCCGCTCAGCATCGATGCAGGACTCTGATGACTGATGCTGTCTCTTGTTTTCTGGTTTATTTATTGCACTTTCATGAAATACTTTATGTTCCTTTGCACTGGCAACCAAATCTCTGATTTTCGCATTTATTTCTTTTGCGTGTTGATATACATGTGTGTTTGTGTGTGTATATATATGTGTGCGTGTGTGTGTGTGTGTGTGTGTGTGTGTGTGTGTGTGTGTGTGTGTGCAATACATCCATTATGTGCCTGAATACCTATATGCATCTGAATCATGTTGAAAACATGTCACATTCAAGCAAATTCAAGAAAATACACCATAGCAATCAACATGCTCAAAGTTCCCAACTTGTTTTATGACCTCTTGCCCATTTCCTTTCTTTTTTTCTTTTTTTCCTTTTCCTAAAATTTGTAATCCCTTTTAATGGGTAAAGCATGGCATCTGATCTTATCATCCACTTCCACACTATGGATGGAATCATTAAAGAAAAAAAAAAAAAAGTGAATACAATAATACAAACCAAAATTCTTGGAATATATATACATACAGCCTTAGCACTTTTTCTCAGTTCACTCACAGTACCATGATATACAATACAGCATGTATTTCCACATTATTCAAATTCACGATTTTCAATTCTGGAAGAAAGACATTTTTAGCTGGGCAGTGAACTCGGAGGTGTTCTTATTTTTACACTCTGGAAGGCAGCAAGTTCCTGACAGTACAGCAACGTCAAAAGAATTCTTCTCCAAAAGATACTAAAAGATACTGAGGCCATTTTCCCAAGCCTCATTAGAGTACAATTCACACTCATGGATGATCTGACTTCTGATCCAAACACCTATGCACCGAAACAATTATTGCTGGTGCATGTACAAGGGAAAGAGCACACTAAAGGATTCTTCAGAGCTATGGCGACAATCCAAAATATCCCTTTTTACTGAAATATTACAGCGATTTGTCACTACATTTCTAGCGCTTTGTCACTACATGATTACGATTGTACTTAGCTTAACATTTCACCAACTCTACAGCTGCCATCTGCATTTTCTTTTTTAAGAAGCTTGATGTGTATCAGTAGACTACAAAGACACTGCCTACCAGCTCTTCCACTTTTTTTTGTTTTGTTGTTTTTTGTCTTTTTGATACTGCAATAGAAGCTCAAAGAAAGGGTCTCTCTTCCAAGATGAAGTTGTTGTCCTGTCCTTGAATATTTACCTGTCTTTTCCTGTCCTTGAATATTTACCTGTCTTTTCCTGTCCTTGAATATTTACCTGTCTTTTACCAAACGTGACTGTGGACAGATTCTCTCTAAAAAAAAATATATATATATATATATAAAATACATTGTGCACTAGCCTGTTAACCATAAACTGCAGTTAGTTGGCTGGGAAAAGGGGCAGCATTCATCCAACTTACACGGAAATAAGATTGGCGGTTCGCTAACATTTATTTCAGATTTGCTTAAAATACAAATTTAACTTCTAAATAAAAGTTTGCAATCAAACCAGAAGTAGAGTGGGAATAAGACATGCATAAAAGGAGCGACAGAGAGACAGAACAGGAGAGAGAGACATAAGCTGGTAGAGAACTTGGTAAGCTTGTCAAGTATTTCACCAGGACATCTTTTTAATTGTTGGTTTAAGAGGGTGACTTCACCCCCATCTGATATTTAGATGGTGTTTTTTCCCGAAACTTCAAAATCTTAGAGCGATTTCCTCGGGTCTAATGACAACGGTAAACATACTTCATATGAACTGAAATATATTAACAATGACATCCATAAAGAATAAACAAAAATTAGCAACTACTATTGGTACTACAGAGGATGTCATTCCATTTTAGCCACTCTAAAACCGTGCAACTCCAGAACTGTATTCAGCTTTCAGTAATAGGCAATCATTCTGTAAACAAGAAATCAGCAAAGCTGAACAAAATATGCAAGTTCAGGCATCTTGAGACCAAAAAAAAAAAAAAAAGGCTGGCTAGATACACCATCCGTTTACATTCAAAATCTGTTTTAAAAGAACCACATACGCAAACTGGGATGGGGAGGGGGATAACCACATACTGGTGGGGAGGGTGATGGGGGTGGAGGGGTGTTGGCAAGGCTTTACTTGACTTTTGCCAACTAAATTTGTATCACTGTAGCATAAGGTGCATTTGTAATGGCAAGACATTTCCATTCCCGATTCATTCACATTTTTTCCATTCCATTTCATGAATCTGTACATACACACACACACACACACACAAAACACTTGTAACTGTGTACTACCCTCAGAGTGGTTTTAAACATGACAATTATTGTTTAGTAGCAGTGTTGGGTTGGTTTTTGTGATCATGATCCGAATTAGAATGAAAAAGTGTTTCGTAGTGGCAACCCATATAGTCCGTGTTTAAGTGAAAAACATACATTTTATGAACCGAACAGATATATATACTACAGGAGCAAAATGATAAGAACACCATTTTTTAAACTTTTTTCTTCTTTTTTTTGAACAAATTTGCTATCTGGTTAAACATGTGCTAAGCAACAAAATACATTTTCTTCTTCAGGATTGTTTTTCTTCTTTTCTTTATTCAGAAAAGGAGAAAATCAGAAGAGAGAGAATGGGTGTATGGACAAGAGACTGAAAAAAAAGTGTGGGGAGAGAGAGAGACAAACAGACACAGACAGCAAGAGAGAGAGAGAGATACAGAGACAGAATATGACTCAGACTGAATGTCACTTTTCCATCACTTGTCGCTGTCCTGATGTGTGAAACTAGAGTAATGAGTTTTCACAATACTCACTTGATTATTTTTTGGTTTTAATGTGAATGAAGACCAATAAATGGCAAACTAGAGCAATGAGCTCACACAACACTCACTTTTTTTGTTGTTGCTTTAATTCCTATAAAACTTGATTTTTTCTTCTTTTAATTCCTATAAAAACCAATTAGTGGCAAAATGATAAGACAGAATAACCATCACTGACAAAATTGCAGTATATCAAGTGCAGCTTCCAACTGAAATGAAAATCGCGTCATGAAAAAAAAGAAGTGACTTTTAACATTTACAAACAAAACTCCAAACAAAAACAGGAAAGGTGAATGCAAATGCTTTATTGAAATCGAAAGAAGGAACATGATTCAAGAAGAGAACAAAGTTTGAACACAACACACAAAAAAATACTGCACAAGAACAAAAAGCAGGAACATATAAGATGAAACATGAAGACAAGAAATGGCATGAAACACAATGTAAGGAACGATACAATGGGTGGGATAGAACAGAACACGAAATGTTTCAGAAGGAACACAAAAGATGAAATAGAACACAATGTGAGGAAAGGATACAAAGCGCGGTATACAACATCACAGGAAATGTTTCGGACGGAATACAACAAAAGATGAAGTAGAACACAATGCGAAACGGAACACATCTGGTGGTGCAGAGCACAAAAGGAAATTTTTATATGGAACACGAAAGATAGGTTGCAGCACAAAATGCTTGAACAGGAATTCAAAACAAATCGCAGGATGAACTCAAAAAAAACATTTTCAGCAGGAACATACAAAGCAGTGCAAACAGGCCAAACAACACAACACAATGAAAACTTCCTGGAGAAATGAGACTGCGTGGGAAAAACCACCAAAAGCTATTTATGCCCATCTCTATAGCCATTACTGTCTGAGAGACAATAACTAGAATCTTTTCTTCAAAAGAAATTCTTTTTTTTAACAATTATTTTCAAATGGTTTAGAGTAATGATACACAAGATAGCAAATTTCAGCTTTTTCTTTTTTCCAAACAGCAAAGACAGCTCTACGTTGTCCATATGATAACTGATCCAGCATGCTGTTAAGAGTTTGGTGACAGGAATACATTTTCATTAAAATGTCTTTCTTCTCCACGGTCTGATTTTCAGTATAGTGAAGCTGTGAACATCTTTTATGTTTACACCAATCAGCCAGATTTTCCCACACAATGTCTCACAAAAAAACCGTTTCATCATCCACACAGTGCAGAAAGCTTGCAAAGAACAGAGCTGTGAGTGCAAAAATTAAGCAAATGCATTAACTGTGATCAGGAAAGCAGTCAAATCATAAAAGCATGATAACAGAAAAAAACTACAAGTTCACATACATCCAAACATTCACATGCATGTACAACATGTTTGCGAACTGTGTTAGAATAACAGATTTAAAACGAAATCCACATTCTGACAGGTATGACTACAAATTCTTGAGATCGATCTGGATTTCCATCCAATAAATAGCTGTCACAATGCGAACAGCAGCTGAATAATATCCCAAGAAAGGTTTTGGAAAATGTTATATTTTCAATGTGCGAAAAAAACAAACAGTGGCACCTCTAAATAATGCCTAAATGACCTTAAGAAAGCCTTAAAAATTGATTCCCTTAATACAAGCACAGCCTCACATTGTTCTGAGGTATCTGGGGACAAATGACCTGTTGCAGGTGAGACTGGTGGGTCAGTTCTGAAAATGATGGGCCTAGTTCGATTAACCTGACAGGGAGGGGTGGCGAAGTGGGTGGCGAAGGGAAGTAGGCCTCTGAAGTAAATATCTCATGGGTTAGGGAGGGGTTATGGGGGGAAAGGACGCCAATTTAACAGTTTTCCAAACTGAAAATAGCATCAATCAGAAAACGTATCTTGCTTTTGACATGGGCATTGCTGGCTAGTTTTGCAAACTTGGAAAACTAGAGACCTCCCCCAGTCTCGCCCCCTACCCTCACTGTCTTCTTTTAATACATAAGATTCTCCGTTCTTCACATTCTTTAGAAAACTAAGAAAGAAAGCAAAAAGGGGGCAAGAGTTCCAGGTGGGGGAGGGTGGTGGGGGGTTGGCAGGGCTTTACTCGACTTTTGCCGTTTTAATTTGTAGCACACGCTGCATTTGTTATGGCAAGTATCACAAATAAAAAGAAAAAGACACTAGACCACTCTGTTGGGTTGAAATCAGCTTGTATCAACTTTTGTTGCCTCTTATTCAGAGGCACGATAAATGTTCTGCAACACCATCCGTTAACGAGTCAAGTACACGCTGAATGGCTCTTACAACTTGCAACATTCAATCAAAACAGAAAATGTAAGGCACTTCCACTCTGAAGGTTTCTAATTTTGTAATCGCAACTTCCGACTGTATCAAATGCTAACAGTAACTCGTCACAATGGTCTGACAGTGGCTGATCGACATGTGCTTGATGGGGTGCATCTAGTCAAAGTACCATGCGCTGTTTAAAAAGTACTTGCGCCAATAGGCGCAGGTGCACCAACAATCTGAAGTTGTGCAAGAAGAGGGGAAAAGTTCCAAAGAAGCAAAGAAGAGGAATGAATCCTTAGAGTCTTTATCAGAGGTTTCACGGTCATTTTCAAGTGTTGGTAAATCTGTATTATTAAAAAAAAAGAGAACAACAGTGGTATTATTAAAAAAAAGAGAACAGTGTTAGACACCAAATTTAAGTATCAATACCAGAAAACTGAAACACACACCTGCCAATACTTTCCATCTTAACTGTCTGATGTTTCCATGGGAACAGGTGCTTCGCCTGAATTGACTAAGACAAAAAGATCAAAGTTTTAACTGTCTGAACCACACTAAAATCTTCTCATCTCTTCAAATTTTTATTTGTTCCTAAAAGTTGTGTAATGAATAAGTGTAGATATCAGTAAAAGGCAAGACATTTCCTTTCCTAATTCATTCACATTTTTTCCTTTCCTTTTCATGAACTTGAGTAAACAAAAACAAAACCTCTCATTTCTATTGCCCTCTTCCAATATTTAATAAAATAGTATTTCAAGCAGCTCTTATCCCTTGTTGCTGAAGGGGCTTTAGGCTCTGATGGGAAAACTATAATTACACAAATTCCATCCACTGAATAGATATAATTGGAAGAGACTTGACTCGAATTTCCTGACCAAACACTACATGGGTCTCCATCTCTTTGGCCTCATTAAAGAAAAAGAAAAGGAAAGAAACCGCAGAGTACAGCAGCACTGTCATGTAGTCTCTGAGCACGATGCAGGTCATCCTCACCATTCAGACAGACATCGGTGAGTCTACATGACCTGTGCTAATGTTGACCTCACTTTACTCTGCCCTCCACAACCATGAAAATAAGCTCATTTCAACCTCTGGAACCTGCAAATTCATGGGCGCTTCTGCGACTGTGCAATTCCTGTCATGTAGTGCTAAGTGGGTGAGGTCTGGCGCATGTTGGATCAGAACAGGCACCACCGAAAATCACCACTGGTGAAATGCCTCATCATGGCCTGCTATTGATTGCTCCCCGGGGATATCAGATGAACCAGGATGCGACCTTGCTGTGTTTGCTCTATCAGTTTTAACCCTTTTTAGCGCAATCACCGCAAACAAAAGGATACAAACATAGCAGCGGATAATGAGAAAACCAAAAACAAGACCAACACCAACAGACATTTGACAAAAAGTGCTGAAGAACGAGGAGAAAGATGAGTGAAAAGTAAATGCCAATTTCTCTACTCTCCCTTAGCTTTACAATCATCATAAGAAAAAAACAACAACAATGGAATCTTCAATGGACAAGGAATACTTTTCATAGAATATTTTCCGAACACATGATTTGAAAGAAAATCCTCAATGTCTATCCTAATCCAAGACAGCTGGATACCAGTAACACCTAAGACATTTCATAACACCAAGAACAGATCAACTGACACACCATTCAATGACACAAAGTGCACATTAGCTGACACAAAATCATAAAACACAAAGCATGAATCAGCTGACACAACATTATATGACACTAATTCCACATCAGCTGACAAACAATCACATAACACCTAACGCAAATGAGCAGACGTAATATGACACAGCACCAAGCACAAACGAGCCGATTCAACATTTCTCCATGGCACCAAAAGCAGGCTAGACGACAACACTGCAGGTCGCCCAGAGCCAATGAGCAGACACACTGCAGGTCGCCCAGAGCCAATGAGCAGACACACACTGCAGGTCGCCCAGAGCCAATGAGCAGACAAACTGCACAGCGTCACATGCATATCAGCAGACAAAACGTTACATGTAGTGAAGTGCACGTCACCATGCGCAACATTACATAAAGCCACGTCCTATTCAGCAAACAAAAAAAACAAACGACACAATACTTGATACCGGTCAGCAGATGCAGTTTACCACAGAGCATGAAGAGCAGATCAGCAGAAGCATCACAGAGCGCAAGTGCCAATAAGCTGACATCACATAACACATAGTGCAAATAAAGAGACCATATCACACAGGAATACAAAATGTTACACAAGAGAAAAAAAAAAAGGACATAGCATTACAGAAGGTATGCGGTGATGGCCAACAGAGGCAACATTGCAAGAGGTGGAATCAACATATATGGCAATTCAGTTGTGTTCTGTTAACAAACCTTATCACCAATATAAAAAAAAAAAACACGATCACCCAAGAAACCCCTCAACAGGACAATATTGCAAAGCAATGGTGAAACTGGTTGGTGCAGCCATGGACCTAAAAGACGTGATACCAACTGTGGAAAGCATGCTCCCCTGGACCTTATGTGAACTTGCAGACATGGCTGTTTTGACATAGGGGAAATGTATTTCCTTTCATGAACTTCACCGTATGGAATGTATCAATCATCTTGCAAAGGTGAGTCAAGTATTTGTTAACAACAAACCCACTGGTAAAATAACAGAGCAACAACCTGGCTTGCGAAAACTTCTGCCATTCCCAGGAGAACCACACTGTCATCCACAAGCTGCTCAGTCATTCACTGACACCAAATCTGATTTCAGAAGAAAACAAGATCTTCACTTAATCCCCGTTTTAAAAACAAAATAATGCCCAGGTTTTATACAAAGATTTAAAGTATCAACAAGATGTCAATAGTCCAGACACAAATTGTTGCTTCTCTCTCAAGGCACACAGCACAGGTATGTGCACAAGATCATGAAACACAGCAACACCGGGTATTAGTCGACTCCTCATGAACATCCTCAGACAGCGCAGACACAACACAACTATCCTCATCACACTGCTAAGACTGACTTGCACCTATAGCACGATTACTATCTTCATCTTTTTCATGCTTGTCAGATGGGTTTGAACCCACTGCATAATGGGGATCATCAGGTGCCAGAAGACGGAAACCGTCACAGACATCCTCAGTTTCATCCCACTGCTGAGATGGGTTTGGACCCATACCGTGATTACTGTCTTCATCCTTTTCCCTGTGCTGAGATGGGTTTGGACCCATACCGTGATTACTGTCTTCATCCTTTTCCCTGTGCTGAGATGGGTTTGAATCCACAGCACCCTGTGGAGTAACATCTAATATAATGTCACAAACAAGTCACTGCCATCCCCGCTTCCATCACTTTGCTGAGATGAGTTTGCATCTACAGCATCCTGTGAAGGAACATCTAATATAATGTCACAAACAGAGTCACTGCCATCCCCGCTTCCATCACTTTGCTGAGATGAGTTTGCATCTACAGCATCCTGTGAAGGAACATCTAAAAAAACATGAAAAATTTTACAATCGTCAACTTTATCACACTGTTGAGATGAGTTTGCATCTACAGCATCCTGTGAAGGAACATCTAAAAAAACATGAAAAATTTTACAATCGTCAACTTTATCACACTGTTGAGACGAGTTTGCATCTACAGCGCCTTGTGAAGGAACAGGATCCAGTAAATCAAAAAAACTTTCCCAATCATCAACTTCATCAGACAGCTGAGATGGATTTGTACCATCATCATACCATTGGTACAGATCGGGACTGACAGGATCACTGTCATCACACAACTGATATACATCTGGACTGATCTCGTAACCATCAAGGAACTGAAACAGATCTTGACCGACAGCCTGACCATCATACAACTCATAGAGAAAATCCCGACTGACTGAATCATACAGCTGATACTGATCTGGACCGATACAATGATCATCACCATAAAGCTGATATTGATCTGGACTGACGGCACGACTGTCATCATCTGACCGACACAAACCTCGCCAGGCACCATGCCTGTCATCATACGACTGATACCACTCTGGACCAACACCCTGACATAGTGGACCACAAATTTGGACTGGCAGCAATCATCTCGAAAAAAAGTGGATCTAGAGCTTGATCCATAGCATGATGAATCTCATCATTCAGCCAATCTGGATCTGACCAGACATTACACAGACAACATGGGTTTGTACCGACGGCATAACCATCACCACACAGCTGAGACTGGTATGGATTCACAACATGACTATCGTCACTCCATTGAGATGGATAAGGGCTGACAGCATGACTATAGTCACTCCATTGAGATAGATTAGGGCTGACAGCATGACTATAGTCACTCCATTGAGATAGATTAGGGCTGACAACATGACTATCGTCACTCCACTGAGATGGATAAGGGCTGACAGCATGACTATAGTCACTCCATTGAGATAGATTAGGGCCGACAACATGACTATCGTCACTCCACTGAGATGGATTAGGGCTGACAGCATGACTATTGTCACTCCATTGAGGTGGATTAGGGCTGACAGCATGATCGTCACTCAACTGAGATGGATTAGGGCTGAGAGCAAGACTATCATCACACTGTTGAGATGGGTTTGGATCTGGAGTGCGACTGTGGTGCAGGGGAAGGCATTGTGCATCATCAATGTGCAATGGACCCTCACCTGCCCGCACTTTGGATCCGGGCCCCCATATTCGCACAGTGCCGTCATCTGAGGCTGACGCCAGCATGCTGGGCAGTTTGGGGTTCCAGTGAACACAGTTAACGATGCTGCTGTGACCCTTCAGTGTCAGCACAGGTTTGCAATGTTTGATGTGATAGATGTACACAACCGGATCTGAAACACAGAAGAAAACAAAATGGCATTTGCAATGTTCGACAGGAATTCATTACTGATAACTGCTGTTGGTTACCGAGGTCAAACAATCAGAGTCCATGAAAACAGCCCCAACAGGTACCGGAAACTGACAACAGCACATCAGATCTTGAAACAGACATGTACATGCATCACTCACATATATATACACAGTGAAAGTTTAATTTACATGACCAATAACTCTGAGACAGAGCTCCCGTGGCTCAAAAGCACAAAATGTAGCATTCTAACATTATAAGTGTAAATTCCAAGTTTCACCCATGTCAATCAGGAAACAAGCCAGTGCGTGGCCTACCCTAGGCTTTAAGAAATATGCCAGTGTGTAGACGCACCTATCATTCAGGAAACAAATATACGTGAAGCGCATGGATGGCCTAATTCAAATGAGAAGTACAAATTGTGGTTTGGTTACAGTTTAGTGAACTGCCTCATTGGAACAGAAATAATTCAACAAAATTTCGACACGAAATGACCCTGCACTTTGAGCGTGAATTAATCTGATTGGACGACATTCAGGAAAATTAGAGTGGTGACTGCAAACAGCCACCTAATATCCAAACAGAAACAGCAGCAGTACTGGCATGAATCTAACAGGATGAGCTGATTTCTTAAAAACAAAATGACCAGCAATGAAACCAACAACAAAAAAAGTGTTTTAAAATGACTTTCGTGCAGAAATCAATTTGTTTATTGCCAATACTTTTCAAGATTAACATCAACAAAGTAGAACTGCTTGGACTGAAAATTAGTCAAGTCACCAATTGAAAGCATGTGACAAAGCCGTAGTGATTCAAGTGTAAAACTGCCATCTGATAAAGATTTATTCAGAAAACTGAAATATCAAGATTTGTGTGCTTGAATGGACAGTTTAGATTGAAATTCAATAATCGTCTGCAGTTATTGTGGGTGATAAGCAACGATAATCTGGCCCAGTTTTAAATCTTGGCTGCAGATCAGAGGTACCGCATCTAGATCATGTAGATCAATTTGCAGAATTTGTCCGAACATTGTTTTAGCAATGAATATTATTGCAAGTTAAAACTAAAGGGCAAGTGAACTTTGAAAGTCTATTTTGGATATGAATTTTGCATGATTCAAAAGTCTGTATTTTATTAACTCTTATCTGATGCAAGCGGTGAACTTGAAATGAAGGCATTAATTATCAACTTTTCATTTTCAGGTTATAGCATAGTTGTTTTTTATTGTTTGAATAATTACATTTTTGGCATCATTTTAGAGAAAATTTATTTCAGAGTCCAGTCACACATAATCCATAACCTTTTAATAAAGAACAATTCATTCAAAACCATTTAATGAAGGGAACCTGACATGGCCAACATACTGGAAAAGTCTCAGATCAGGGGCCTGAAAAGCTCCAAGGGCTTTCAGGTCAGAGAGAGACTGGGCTTTGAACAAGTTGCCTCAGATGGAAAGCGGCTACACAAAGCTCCTTAATGCATTATTGCCGAGTTGTAATGGGGACTTCTTTCCCCCGCTGCTTTCTTCTTTGAAACTGTCTCTGTAGCCTCCTTGACAAGTTGAACGTCAGACTCACTAGCCCTTTAAATCATACAAAAATAAGACAGACTATGAAGACGAAATCTTGTAAGTCACTGTGTGGTTTTGACTCGACACTCAAGAAATCAAAATGACCAACAACCAATGGATAAATTGACAGAACCATTACAATCGCCTTTAACTAATTTTTGTTCCGCTTTTTCTTACTCACTTTACTGAACTTTTTCATATACATTACAGTCAAACCTCTATTATAAGACCCTCTGTTAAGAGACCTCCTCTCATTTAAGACTGAATTTTTTGGCACGGATGCATTTTACTATTAAAACGACTCTCTTAAGCGACTTATTCTAAAATGCGACTTGCGACCTCCGTTCTGTTGAAATTTACGACCATCGCAGCATTTGTGTACGACCATGAATCAAGGGAAACAACTGCAGACCTGCCCCAATCAAGAGTCGCTTCCCTTGTTAAAAGAAAGATGGCGAAGATCATAGGAAAACATGCGGAACGTGAAAGAGAAAGCCACTGAACTTAGAAGAGAGAGTGGAGGTGTTTAAAAGAAGTCTTGGAGGTGAAACTGCAATATCGCTTGCTCGAAGTTATGAAGTTGGCAAGACCCATTGTACATTGTATTTGCATTTATCTGTGAAAATTATACATGTTTTCAGTATGCATTCAGTGTTCTTGAGACTTTTTATGCTTGGAGAATTCAGCTGTGAGAAAGTGTTTGTTTCTGCAACTGTCGGTGCCTACCTCCATTATAAGACCCCTCAGTTTAAGACCGAATTTTCTGGACATTTTGAAGGTCTAATAACAGAGGTTTGACTGTACTGACAAACTAAGTATGCAGTCTAAAGATCTGTGTTGACTCCAATCGGTTTAAGCCACCTATAAGTCTGTGAAGTTTTGTTTGTTGGTTGCTTGGGTGGGTTTTTTGTGTTGTTTTTTTGTGTTGTTTTTTTGTTTGTTTTTTGGTTGTTTGTTTTTTAAGCATTTCATCACAAAGATAGAGTACTGTAGCATTCCAAACAAAATCTAAGCATGCTAAGCCCAAAGATCAGCTCTTGGCAGTGCTGGACGAAATTTTGAAGTCTGATGGAAAGATCATCTTTAAGACTTGTGCTACCTTCGCTACCACTTGCAACAAAGTCCTGGTTGATTCCTCCAAAACTGGAATATGTGGTGTAGTACCCGTGAGTCATTCCCTGAAATTTGCGTAGAAGCAGCCCGTCCTTCAGGTTGTATAGATGCACTCCCTGTTCAGATTTCATCACACTCATGGATGATATCATTAAGATGGTTACATTTAAAATCAAACTGGAAAATGAACGCATGCCATACATTCTGACAGAAAAGATTAAAACAAATGGTAAGAAAACTTTCAATGGGCTTGTTTTTAAAAAAAAAAAAAAAGAAGGTGGGGGGTTCTTGCCCTCTCTTTTCTTTCCATTCTCACTATGACTTTTAAGCCCTTTAATTCCAGTGTATTGCTGGGGAAAAAAAAAAAAAAGGGGGGGGGGGGGGGGGTAGGGGAGAACAATGTTCAACAGAATTATCATTACTTCTCAACAACAACAAAATGGGAGGGGGGGGGGGGGGGGGGAGAACAATGTTCATTAGAGTCATGAACTGAGGAGGGGGGGGGGGGGGGGGTAGGGAGGGAGGGGAGAACAATTTCATTAGAGTCATGAACTGAATGAAAGGCAGACTCTAATGTATGATATTCTCAAGCTATCGATCAACTCCAACTGGTTGTCTGGACAACCAGTTCAAGTTGAGTAGTGCAAAAAAAAAAAAAAAAAAAAAAACCCGAAGCAGTTGATCCAGTGCTTTTAACCAGGGCTGTATACTAAATAAAACAGCGGTAAATATACTCTGCCACATTCTAAGGTTCTACACAAGGATGGTTCAGTATGCGATTCCCCTAAGCAAGCAATGAGCATTGTCCTTGGAAAGACTCCTACACCTTGTGCCCAAAAGCCCCCCCACCCCCCACGTTACTCACATTATATTCCTGCCCCTGTTCAGAATACAAAATTAAATCATGATATCCGCTTTACTTCTTTTCAAAGCATTCGTGCACTCCTTTCCTCCTCCTCTTCTCTCTTAACTATGTGGCGAGTCATTAGTGTGCTACACAGCAGAACAGTTCACCAGGTTCATCCAGTTCTGTCGGTTGTGTGCCATAGCCTGGGTCTCTGCTAAATGTTTTCCGTGCCCATTCTGCGATATCATTCATCAGCTTATTGCATTTTCTGCATTCCCCTCCATCTCCTCTAGCAAAGTCACTGGATTTTCTTACGTGTCCATATCAACACAGTTTTCTTTCCCCAACTCATGTCAGCAGATTCTCATATGGTCCTCAAAGCTGCATGATCACTTGCTCAATTGTGATGAGTATGTTGAACATTAGCATCTTTGTGGCCACACCTCATGTCATGGCTCGGATGTTTCTTTCAAGACCTACCATGAGTTTCCACGTCTCTTACCATCCCCACCCACCCCCAAAAAAAAGAAAAACTAAAACAAAAACAAAAAAAATCATAATAATGCTCTAGTCAGCAAATGCAAGTCAACTAATAATATAAAAACTCCTTACTAAAGAACAAAAACATGAAAAGCACTGATTTTTCACAACATGTTTCTGTACCTGACTGGCTACATTCAACAGTGCTAGTGTGCCGGATTCGTTGATGGAGAAAGACATAATGGGATGGTCTTCTTGTATTCTGGCCAACAGACAAAAGAGAACTGTTGTAAAGGTGCATCAATGTTCTACCTGCAATATCACACAAATAGTATAGTCCATCACAAAAATACACATTCCTCTGCACAAGTTAAAGTTTTAATGACTATAGCCCAGTCGGCCACACAGTGCCATTTCTGGGCTGTCAAAATCACACAGTCAAAAAAACCAAGAATTTCCTAAACACTGACAGAATAGTCCACAAAGGCAGAAAGTCGGCCGAAGAGGGTAAAGAAAGACAAAAATATACAGAAATGATCAACGAGATAAGAGGGACTGCCTAGCACAGAACTTACAAAAGGCAAGGGAATTGTTTGTACAGGAATTTTAAACAGCAAAATGTTCATCAGGAGCAGAAATGTACACATTTCACACCAACTACCAAGCTGCTGCAAACTAAAAGTAAGAAGTGAAAAGTCCACTCACATCCACTGTACCAGGGCTGCCTACCCCCTTCGGCCTCTTTCAGGGACATACTTTTTCAAAACCAGGGACACCGACTGATTTCCAGGGACACATGCAGCGGTAGCACATATCACAGCCACATCAACATTAAAGTGAAAGCTTACCTTTATTTACACTATGTACAACTTCTACAATGCTACTTTGCTTCTAGCGCACTGAAACTTTTTTGCGATGTCCGAGTCAGGAAACATCAATTTAACGCCTCTGTTCAGCTTGTCCAGCGCAGCCATCGGCAAATTCAGTTCAGCTGCAAGGTCAACCATCATCGTTTCAGCTCTTATGACGTCAAAAGTTTCCTGACTGGTTGACGTCTGAGCGCGCTGAAAGAATCCGCTAATGTTACAAGATTTCTCGCTCTCACGGATTTTTGTGTTCTTCTTGTGCTTTTCAGTGGCGACATGACGGCTTATTTCATCCCTACCTCCAGATCCAATGGAGAACTCACGCGCACAAATTTCACAAGACGCGTAAGTCTCGATCTTGCCACGCTTGATGAACGGCCAGGTTTCCGTATATTTTGACAGGAATGTCTGCCGACGTTTCTTCTTCTTGAGAGAAGCCCCATAGTCGAGATCGCCGTCGGCATTTTTACGCTTTCCGTGTTTCGCGTCCATTTTTCTCGCTTTCAAAACTCGGGAAGACGGTGTATGCGCATGCGCACTGGTCAGTTCGGCAATGTTCGGGTTTTTCCGACGGATTTGGTCAGGATGGCTACGACCGAAGTCGGTCAGTCGGTGATCAGCTGACGAACTCGACTTCGTTTTTTTGTTGTTGTTTTTTTCTCCCGAATTTTTTTTTCGAGGGACATAGAATAAAAAAAGTGGATTCCAGGGACAGGCTGCTGATATTTCATTATTTCGGGGGACAAATACGGACACTCCGGGACGGTAGGCAGCCATGCTGTACACACAAACGTATTCACAAAGACATGCACATACACAGAAAAGGACAAAAGATACAAAACGACTTACAGATTGCTATCAGTAAGATCCTCAAATCTACACTCCTTGATGCGATACTGGGTGTCCGCCGTAAGAACTATATTAGAGTTGGGCATAGTGCACACGTCCTGTACACGCATACCTTCCCATGTCTTCAGTATCCTTCCTTCCAAATCCTGCACATGGAAAAACAAATGCCATCATTCCTAAGACTGTTTTACATAGTGTTTTTTGTTTTGTTTTGCATGTGTTTTTTTCCTCTTCTTTTAAGTTTGTTTTGAGGTTGGCTGGGCTGTAATAATACCAAAAAAAAGTCCCACAACATCATAACATGTTTGGGCATGGCAGATGGTGGAAAACTTGACAGTGTAAAAAATGTGCTGCAATGGATTATAAAGTAACAATCAGGGTCATCACATGACATAAAAGAAGTCAGATTCAAGAAATTGGAAAGAAAATAGGATAAAAGAAAATTCCAAATAGTAAAAAACAAAATATGACACAAAAAAAGATGGGTCAATGATGACATCTAAAACTGAGCTACTTTATCACTTAAAACATTCTATTTCAATAACTATACAGAATTAAAGAATTATAAAACCAAGTATCTTAAAACCTTTTATCAGTCACACAAGTAACAAAGATCAACAAGCACTGGCACACGACAAACGGGTCTTCACGGTAAAATTTTGAAAATTTCATTGTGGTGATTAAACTGCAAGAAATTTTGACAAACTAAGCATCTTCACTCAGACACTTCATCACTTTCACCACCATGAAAACAATGAAAGCTGACACCCACACACAACAGAAGCTGCCCCCGCGTGCCCCCTGTGACAAAGTGGCAGCTATCATGGTGCCACGCTGCACAAGTCAGGCTGTCGTCAGGTGAACGGTTCACTCTCTTGTGCAACACTTCACCCTGCAAGACACCACAAAGTGACATGAATCAGAAAATGCTTCAAACAGCTAGCACAGCTCGATGTCTTACAGCACATGGGGATAAAAAAAAAATCAAAATAAAATGAAAAAGATTTCTTGCTGAATGTCTTTTTTTTTTCCTCACAAGTCACGTGGTAGATCCCTGCAGGATACAGCAGGAAAAGCCTGAAAGGAATGAATGCATGCAGCAGCAGCAACTTGAGAAATTGCAACAACAAAAAATGCCTAAAAGTTTCCAAAAGCAGGATATGGTTCATGTAATTCTGTGCAACTAAGAAATTATGAATGAAAATCTTGAACGATATCAAACCGAGGTTACCCTATTTGTTTCTGTTCTGTGCTTTTGTTCCACAATTCCAAGATCAAAAAGGCTACGCCAATTTTGAATTATACATGTCAACTGGTGTTTGTTCGTCTCTCCAGTTGTTGTTGCTGCTATGTCCATGTGGAAAGTGCAGGTTATATGGGCAAGCCTGGAGCATCCTTTCCTGGAAATGTCTCCTTGTTTGTTCTGTGTGCTTTTGTACTGGTATTTGTGCTAGGCAATTTGGAGTTATGGACACATAATTATCTCATCACAGGAGCAAAAGCTACTTTACTTGTTTGCGATTTGCATAATTTTTCTTTCCTGCATGAATTTCCACACTGCCACAATTGCTGATTGGGATAAGTTATACTGCTTAAACCATCCGGCAGGGAATACTTTCAGAGGACATCCAAAGAAATCCAATACACTCATCCCAGTATTATGCAAACATAAAGGTCTATAGAATCATAGACACATACAAACCTATACAACTGTTGTGTATCCACACACATATGCATATATCAAAAGCATTATAGCAGCCCTCAGTAACCAACACAAATGCACTTACAGGCACAAATCAATCTACATATTTTACAAGTTGTGTGCAAATCTAAGCATCAAAGCAGTGCTTTGTAACCCAAACACACATGCATCATCAAACACAGACATCGTCCATTCAAGCATCAGTGTAAAGGTTCATAACGCACACACAAAGACACACTTACAGACACACCAATCTACACACAGAGATGCCAACCCCTATGAATTACTTTTGGGAACAATAACCCCTATGAGCTATTTCTAGGAACAATTTGTAAATTTCAGGAAACAATTTGACTTTTTTCCTTTTTTTTTTTTGGGGGGGGGGGGGGGAACATTCAAACCCTCAACTGCACTCTCATGAATACCTTTTATCTAAATGGCACTCAAACAATATTTACTTGCAACAAAGTCAAATTCTCAAATTCTGTTATTGGTATAAGTTACAGTTACGTTCCCCAAGATGGTCATCAACATGCATGGGTACTTTTCTCAATTTCTTGGCCAAAATGTCTGCTCCTGTTGCTTACCACTGAACCACTGCACTATACCCGCTTATCCCAATTAGGACCTCTTCTGATACAATCCATGATGCAGTGAAGCAGATATGCAGAGGTAATTTGACAAAGAATAAAGTCACATCCTTTCCCATTTGGAAAAACAAATCTGCTATTGGTCCACTCAACACAGGTGCAGTGTACACGTGCGCACAACTGACACGAGCTCAGCTTCATCACACAAGACGGGTAGTGCGACTCACTATCCCAACCTAATGTAAATGCACACAAAAACCTACAATGACACCGTGTATCCAAACATTAGAGCAATGTTCAGCAGCCCCCCTATTCCTCTCCATCACACACACAGGCACATGCATACACGCACAAACATTGGAACCTACCTCGACATTATATAACCAAACATCAGGACAGTCTTCTGAACCGCATGCAATCAGGTACAAACTGTCCGGACTCCAGGCAATTAAAGACACGCCCTTTGGATGGTCTTCAAACTTTGTTTTGACCTGAGCCCTGTGGGTTTCCTATTAAAAAACAAAAACAAAACATTCATACTTATATCATTCAACATTATAAATATTCACAAAATGATGAAAAATACATCTGTGAATATCCCGAACATCAACAATACAAATGAATGAAAAGCCAGTTTCAGACAAGGGAACATTGGAATCTTTTTCAAAGTAACTTTCAAACCTGTCCTATCTTTTGACACAAAGCACGATGCTCTGATCAGATAAGATAAGATAAGATAATGTTGCTTATAGCCCAGCCGACCGCAAAGGGCCACATCAGGGCTGTCACCACGTTAAAATCAACTCACCAGTCATTTAAAAAAAAAAAAAAAAAAAAAAAAAAACAACCAACCTTTCACACATCTCAGTAAAAGACATCGTCTAGAAACGCACCAGAAACTTCGTTAAAAATCTTTCTGCCGTAAAATCTTAAATCAGATGAAAAATGTTAATCTCTCTCAAAAACTCAAGGATCACATCAGGCGGGACATCCCTGAACAGGATCTTCATGGACTCTGCTGTAAAATGTTTGTGTCTCACATCATGCAAGTCCCAACACTCTAAAAGAACATGTTTCATTGTGAGTGGCGCATGACATGGAATGCACCACGGAGCTTCTTCGCTCTTTAAAAGGTAAGAATGGGTAAAATACGAATGGCCGGTGTGCAGCCGGCACAGAACCGTTTCCTCTTTACGACCTCCTGACGTAGATGGGAGGAAGTCCTTAAGGTTTGGACGGATCTGAAAGAGTTTGTTACTCGTCTGTGTGTTCCAATCCTCCTGCCAGAGGTCTCTCACATAATCGTTAATTTTGGGTTTCACATCTGAGCAGGGGATATAAATGTTGGACAGTTTCTCTCTTGTGGCTTTCTTGGCTAAACGATCAACCATTTCGTTCCCGCCGATGCCAACATGACCAGGAACCCAAGCAAGAGTAATGTTGTAACCGTCCCCTTTCAACTTGCTAAAAAGTTCAAAGAAATGCAAAAGTTCTGGATGCTGAAGGTTGCGGCCAGCTATGGCTTCCAAAGCTGACAGCGAATCCGACAGAACCAGAAAGTCCCTCTTTGAGGAATGTGAGATTATCTTCAAAGCCAGAACCAGAGCAGTAAGTTCAGCAGAATAGACAGAAGCCTCTGAATGTATATGTTCCAACAGTATCTGAGAAGGAGCCCCAGGGCAGTAGGCTGCACAGGCCACTCCATCCTCAGACTTGGAACCGTCAGTGAAAACTTTTTGATAGGATGGGAATTTCGAACAGAGGTCAGCATACAATGCCTTGTATGCCAGAGAGCTGGTAGACTCTTTGCGAAAAGCTGCAAGATCGAAACGAATCTCTGGTGTGAAAAAGGTCCACGGAGGTTGATCCGGAAACTTGGAAAAATCGGAAACTACTCCCAGGTCTAGACCTGCATTCCGCACGTGAGGCTGCATACGAAGACCAAACGGCGGAATACATTTAGGGTGTGTTTTCAAACTTACTTTGGAACGGAGGGTCAAAGACACAGTCATAGGCAGGGTTTTCTGGTTCTGAGAACAGTCGGATATAATAATTCAAAGACAGTTTCAGCCTGCGGTTGGACAGTGAAGGTTCACCTGCTTCTGCGTACAGGCTGTACACAGGGGTGGTGCGGAACGCTCCAAGACAGAGACGAAGCCCTTGATGGTGGATAGGGTCCAAGAGTTTGAGGTAAGACGATCTTGCGGAGCCGTACACAGCACAACCGTAGTCCAGTTTGGAACGGACCAGGGCTCTGTAGAGGTGCAGCAAAGTTTTCTTATCAGCGCCCCAGTCGGTATGCGCTACGACCCGCAGAATATTCAGTGCTTTCTGGCAAGCAGTTTTGAGGTTTTTGATATGGCTGAGAAAGTTAAGTTTCTGGTCAAAAATGACTCCCAGAAATTTGGCCTCTTTAACAGCTGGAATGGGAGATTTCCCTACTTGAAGTTCAGGATCTGGAAAAAACTGACGGAAATTATGGAAGTGAATACACTGTGTTTTTGTAGCAGAAAAGGTGAAACCGTTTTCATCCGCCCACCGATGGATTTTATCTACGCAAAGCTGGAGCCTGCGCTGGACACTCGGGTACAGGCTTCCAGTTGCGTAGACAGCGAAATCATCCACAAACAATGAGCAGTCTGAACCCTGCTGAACTGATTGAACAATGTTGTTGATTTTAATACTAAAGAGGGCAGGAGACAGTATGCTCCCCTGTGGAACACTTAACTCCTGCTCGTGGACATCAGAGAGAGTGGTGCCAACCCGGACCTGAAACTGTCGTTCTGCCAAAAAATTTTGAATAAAAAGCGGAAGATGACCTCGAAAACCCAGATCGTGGAGATCATGAAGTATCCCCGACTTCCAGGTAGTATTGTAGGCCTTCTCCAAGTCAAAGAAAATTGCCACTGTATGCTGTCTGTTCAAAAAAGCGTTCCGAAGTGTAGATTCCAGACGAATCAAATGGTCAACAGTAGTCCGATGTTTGCGGAAACCACACTGTTCTTTCGCCAAAAGGCCATCGGTTTCGAGTTTCCACATGAGCCTAGCATTGACCATTTTCTCCATCAATTTACAAACACAGCTGGTCAAAGCTATGGGACGGTAATTTGATGGATTAGAAAGATCTTTTCCAGGTTTAGGGATGGGAATAATGAGGGCTTTTCGCCAAGAGGGTGGAAAAAAACCTGTAGTCCACACATGGTTGTATACCTGTAGCAGTATGTTCAGACCTTCTTGCGGAAGATGTTTCAACAGCTTATAATGGATTTCATCTATACCTGGAGAGGAATCGCTGCAAGAAAGTAAGGCAGATTTCAGCTCGTTTAACGTGAAAGGAAGATTATAGTCTTCCATGTTGTCTGACGAAAAGTTGCAGGGTGATTTTTCTTTAAGGGCTTTATTTTTGACAAAAGTGGCTGATTTGTTAGAAGAGGAAGAATTCTTTTCAATGGTTGAAGCCAGCAGATTAGCAACTGCTTTCTTCTCCGTTATTAACCTTCATTGTCCTGTATTTCGTATGACAGAATTCGCCTAGACTACTAAGTTTATATTGGAATTTGCTGCCCGAATTGGGGTACTGACTTTAAAAAATTGTAAAAAATAAACTAATGGATAAAAAGATTTCAAATTTTCAGCAAAAATCTATGGAAAGCTGAACTTTGGTTTGCACTTGTTATTTTAGAGGGATGTGAAAATATTTTTATGGCTCAACACTCACACACCTGATTTTACCTGGAAAACACACCTACGTTAGTGAAATAGGTGATAGACAGGCAATACAACACCCATCAACTTTATAACACCTACTTTTTTGGTGGCAAGTGGTCAGGTTCACCATCTGAAAAGAACTGATGGGTGTTGTGAGGTGTTAGTAGTTACACAGGTAACTAGGAATATACGCGAATTTTTTGTGACGTTTTTAAGTCACATAGCAGTTACATAGCAGGAAAAAAATAAAATAAAAAAAATAAGAAGTCAAAATCATACAATATTTACTGAAAATGTATTGGAGAGCATGCTTGTTGATCTGCATGAGTTAGTTTGTGTTTGTGAGAAGAAGAATTCCTATGACTGATAATATTTCTAACTATATGCAGGTGTTAGTAGGAAGGAAGAGAGGCAGGCATCACAACACAAAACAACACTCAAATATTTTTGTTGTACTCACCATATGGTTCCAGATGTAATGAATTATATAATCCAAATGTGATCACACACAAACAACACAGTCACTGGAAATGTTCTTGCTTTTGATCACTTTTGTCACACACAGATCACCGACATGAAATTTTCTTTCCGTTGTGCACTGCGTCACCTATGTCCGAGTCACTGTCACTACTCGCATTCACTCCTTCTGTAACTTCATAGTCACTGTCGCTGTCTACAGAGTCGAGATCAATGTCCGATTCATTCCAGTCGTTATTTTCGGTCGGAAACACATTCATGTTGAACATTTGGTCCACAGTCAAGCTCATGTCACTATCACTGTCAGAGTGCGACATTTTGCTCGTAGTCGGAAGTCGATGGGATGACCAAAATAATCGATAAAAAATCAAAACAGCCACGAACCGCTCTTGCAAATGGCGCCGAGAAAGGTGTGAAAGGCCCGGATAACGACCGGTTTGTCTTATTACTGTAGTCAACCCAAATACGGGAGGCACACCGAGACAATCAGCCTACTGACGAACGGGCGGTATAGGGCGGATCAGGAGCCTGCGGGGTCGGGCGGAAAAGGGCGGATCGGGGACAGAAAGGTTAAAGAATCCGAAAACTTGAGATGGTTCACAGTGGGACAGGTGTTCTTCCCTTTGATTTTCTTAATGATATTCCACACTTTTTTCTTGGAAGTTTTCGGTGTCAGCCTGGAGCAGAAACTTCTCCAGGACCGACGTTTACTGATTTTAAAAGTGTGTCTCGATTTGGCCCGGAGTTTCTGATGGGCTCGAGCGTTGGGACCCGAAGGTCGTTGGTACACCAGACGCTGAGCCCGTTTTCGGACTTTGGAAATGTGTTGGCAGTCTGAATCAAACCAGGGTGTTTTTGGCATTTGAAGTTTATCGGAAGACACTGGAATACAAGCTTTAGCACACTTGATCACAGTGTTAGTCAGTGATTCTGCTGGGTCCGGACTCTGAAGAAATCAGTGTCCTGGAATTCTTTAGAAATAGTGGCTGCAAATAGATCCCAGTTTGCTTTCTTATAATTTAGATGTGGAGAGACAGAGATGTGTCCAGTTATTACGGGTTGTAAACAGACAGGGAAATGGTCACTTCTGTTGAGATCGTCATGGACAGACCACTCATAGTCCAGGACCAGCGAGGCGTCACAAACCGACAAATCTAAACACGAAAGTGAACCTGTGGAAGAGTGGAGGTAAGTTGCAGATCCGTCGTTCAGACAACATAAATCCAAAAGGACATCCTCAATTAGCAGACCTCTGGATGACGTACTGACACTACCCCAAAGAGGATTGTGACCGTTAAAGTCACCCAACAGCAAAAAAGGTCGAGGAAGTTCTCCTATCAGACTGACAAGCTCCCGACTACAAACCGGGACAGAAGGAGGAAGATAAAGGGAACAGATTGTCACAGTCTTGTGGAGAGTGACTCTCGCAGATACAGCCTGAAGGGAGGTAGACAGAGCGACAGGACTATACAACAGAGTTTTGTGTATGAGAAGGGCAACACCGCCCGACAGTCCCAACGTGGATGGTTGTGCAGGTTTTTGAAAGAACATTAAAGCCAGAAAGAGTAAAGGTCTTTTGGCTTTGAATTTGAGTTTCTTGAAGAGCCACGACGGAAGGTTTTATAGATCGACACAGAAGCTGCAACTCCTCAAAGTTGGAATTTAGTCCACGGATATTCCAATGGAATATTGTACTATCCATGGTGCAGAGGGCGAAAAGGAGAGAAATCAGGTCATCTCCTCCTCAACGTCTGCTTCCAATGGAGTGAATTTATTTTTTAGTTTCACTGGACTGTGTTGGTCTTCAGACCTGCTGGCAGACTTGCCAACAGGTGAAGAAGGTCTGGATTTGGGAGACGGTGGAGGTTTCTTCCTCATCTCCACCATCTCCACACTGGGTGGAACTCCCTTGCCCGCACGGGCACTGGACAGAGGAGTTCGAGGCGGGAGTGCTGGTTTTTTAATCTGCCCAGCAGCAGATGTTGTAGACTGCTGGGCAGTCTGAGGGGTGGCGGATTTTTTGCCTCCACCAGGGGCAGTCACTTTGGGTTGGGAGGTGGTGGACCTGCTTCCACCAGAGTTGACAGTTTTTCCTTGCAGTGTCTTGGAAATAAATTCATCAGTCTGGCAGCAGACTGACCTAGTGGAAACTTCCTTTACGGCCGAAGCATACGAAGATGCTGTTGGCGTCTGACTGCCAACAACCTGTTTGCGGGCCTCAAAAAAGGAGATTTTCTTTTCAGTTTTTACTCGTTGTATAGTGGATTCCTGAATCCAAAGAGGGCAGTTTCGGGAAGAGGAGGGATGGTCGCCACCGCAGTTAGCACAATGCGCCGGATCTTTACACGGCCCATCATGGGTTGCCTTGCAGCAACCACCGCACACCTCCGCCAGAAACAACGGTCTCTGACATGGCCAAACCTCTGACATCTGAAGCACCTCAACGGGGACGGAACATACATCTGAACTCTGACGTTCAGGTAACCAACTTTGATGACTGGAGGCAGCACAGGGTTGCAGAAGGTCAGAAAGAGGGTGTTGGTGGCCACTCTTTCTGCACCTTTCTTTACTGTCACCCTGCGCACCTCCGTCACACCCTGGGACGCCAGTTCCGTTTTGATCTCTGCCTCTGAGACACCTGTTAGATCTCTGCAGCGAATCACTCCTTTTGACGAATTTAACTGTTTATGGGGAGTCACCCTGATCTCCCTGTCCACTATTTTTGTTGCCCTCAACAGCTGTTCAGATTGCTTTTTTGATCGACACTGAATGAGAAACGAGCCATTCCTAAACCCTTTTTGACGGACTGAGGGTCACCTGCTAGACCTTGAAAGCCCTTTTGTATGGCAAAAGGGCTCAGAGCTGAAAGGGGTCTTTCCTGCTCCGTCCCTTCCATCACGAGCCAGGAAGCCCAGAAAACCTGTCCTCTGTCTTACCTCCATGTCTGAATCACTATCAGAATTGAAATCCCCTGAAATAGGGGATGCTGCCTTCCTCTTCTTTTTGTGGGGGATATTTTTGAAAAAGCCATATTTATTTTTTTTGATTCATCCCTCCCTTACCCACCACCTTGGAGTCCAACTAAGGGGCCAGGGCCAAAAAAACCAATGTCTTGACCCCTTCCAGGCTTCGGGAGAGACATACGACAAACAGAAACTACCAAACCCTATCCCCCTGATCATGCTCAACTCCCGGGAACAGAGAGCTGAGCACTGCAGGGGTTTACTTGGCCAGCAGGGGAACTGCCTGTCTTGACCCAGCCCCAAGAAGGGGAGCCGATTAGTACACCCGGGCCAAAGTGTACCCCCTGTCTAGGAGAGGCCCGAGCCAAAGTGATGTGTTGAGAGTGCTGGCCCTCTCAATCACCAGGATCTCATTCCCCTCCGACACAGGTCGCACCCCACGGCAAACGCGGGGATCATAAGGAGACCACAGAGAGAAAAGGAGCGTGGAAAAGAAGACTTGAAGGGGAGACGAAGATAGAAAAGGGCCAAATAAGGGAGGCAGAAAACAGAGAAAAGGAGAAAGGCGGGTTACTCTTAGTCAGGATCCTCACCCTTAGCCTATCTGACATGGGAAGCCTACCAGGGGCATCAACTCCTTACCACGTTATGCTTAGGCCAGACAGCACCTTGGCTTTGCGGACCTAGAAGCAGTTTGAAAAAAAAACCAGCCTATTTCCAAGTATTGATGCCCCCGCCCGCAAAGCCTAAGGGATCACTGGACCGCGCAAGCCCCCCGACCACGACAAGGTCGCAAACCCCCGGAGCGCGATGCTCTGATCCTCGTTTCTTTGGTTGGCATGTCCTGTAATGTATGCATGTCTGTAAGAAGGGTTTTACTTGGTAGGTAATTCAACATGCAAGAATGTTTGCATGTGGACAAGTATCTTTGAGGGCACATACATATTGAACAGAGTTATTTCATTAAAATCTTCAGTGCATTACACTATTGTTGCATGTCTGTGTGCTTGCGTATCTGTATATCTGTGTCTTTTCTTTGAGTGGCAATGTCTCTACGAGGCAATGCATGGTTTGAGCAATTAAAGAGAATTTTTGGTATCGGCCATCAAGCAGCAAATGAAATCCGTCGAGAGTGAACTATAGGGTCAAATCCTTGACCAGTGGTGTAAACCTAAGTATTTCCCACCATTATGTCTTCAACTTTTCTTGAGAACTATTTTCATTTACTCTGAAACATTTCTCCCACCTTAAGTCATTTACATGGAGAAGCCTCCCAAACCATGACAGCTAAACCACCCAAGTCACCATTGCATCCATTTGTCTTTTGACTTTGTGAAGAGGTTGTCACCCCTGTTGGCCTTTGCCTTTGGGTGTTGACATATAGAGATCTGGCTAAGTCATATTGGTACACAGGTCTGATGGTCTGTGATATTTCCCCCACCCACCCCCACCCTCCTAATCTACCCTCCTCAACCCCTTCAGTGAGTGAAGTAAACAGGGGTGCACCACTGATAAGAGGTCACACCACAAGGCAAACACGCAGGCCTGCTTAATGGTTGAGGGGGCAGAAGAGAGAGATGTGAAGGAAACAATGCAGTGGTCAGGACAGCTGTGTTTATTTTGGACGAGCCACTCACTACCTTTTCAGCAGCAAAAACAGGCTAAACAGGACAGCACACAAGAGAGGAACTTGCCAGACAGACAAAAACCATACAAGAGGCTAATAATATCCAAGAGCCAGTTTGTAGTATCAGACTTGACATTTGTTCACCGATACAATGCAAAAATATACCAGTAAAAACTAGCTTATGCCAGTCTCTCGGAACCTCTGTGCGTGCGTGCATGCGTGTGTGTGTCTGTGCAAGAGAGAGAGAGAGATAATGAGCAAGATAAGATAAGATAATGTTGCTTATAGCCCAGCCGACCGCAAAGGGCCACATCAGGGCTGTCACCACGTTAAAATCAACTCACCAGTCATTTAAAAAAAGAAAAAAAAAAAACCCACCAACTTTCACACATCTCGTTAAATGACATCGTCTACAAACGCACCAGAAACTTTGTTAAAAATCTTTCTGCCGTAAAATCTTAAATGAGATGAAAAATGTTAATCTCTCTCAAAAACTCAAGGATCATGTCAGGCGGGACATCCCTGAACAGGATCTTCATGGACTCCGCTGTAAAATGTTTGTGTCTCACATCGAGCAAGTCCCAACACTCTAAAAGAACATGTTTCATTGTGAGTGGTGCATGACATGGAATGCACCACGGAGCTTCTTCACTCTTTAAAAGGTAAGAATGGGTAAAATATGAATGGCCGGTGTGCAGCCGGCACAGAACCGTTTCCTCTTTACGACCACCCGACGTAGATGGGAGGAAGTCCTTAAGGTTTGGACGGATCTGAAAGAGTTTGTTATTCGTCTGTGTGTTCCAATCCTCCTACCAGAGGTCTCTCACATAATCGTTAATTTTGGGTTTCACATCTGAGCAGGGGATATAAGTGTTGGACAGTTTCTCTCTTGTGGCATTCTGGCTAAACGATCAACCATTTCGTTCCCGCCGATGCCAACATGCCAGGAACCCAAGCAAGAGTAATGTTGTAACCGCCCGCCTTCAACTTGCTAAAAAGTTTTTAAAAAAGTAAAAGTTCTGGATGCTGAAGGTTGCGGCCAGCTATGGCCTCAAAGCTGACAGCGAATCCGACAGAACCAGAAAGTCCCTCTTCGAAGAATGTGAGATTATCTTCAAACCCAGTACCCAGAGCAGTAAGTTCAGCAGAATAGACAGAAGCATCTGAATGTATAGTTCAACAGTATCTGAGAAGGAAGCCCCAGGGCAGTAGCTGCACAGGCCACTCCATCCTCAGACTTGGAACCGTCAGTGAAAAACTTTTTTGATACGAGGGAAAATTTGGAACAGAGCCAGCATACAAAGCCTTGTACGCCAGAGAGCTGGTAGACTCTTTGCGAAAAGCTGCAAGATCGAAACGAATCTCTGGTGTGAAAAAGGTCCACGGAGGTTGATCCGGAAACTTGGAAAAATCGGAAACTACTCCCAGGTCTAGACCTGCATTCCGCACGTGAGGCTGCATACGAAGGGACCAAACGGCGGAATACATTTAGGGTTGTTTTCAAATTACTTTGGAACGGAGGGTCAAAGACACGTCATAGGCAGGGTTTTCTGGTTCTGAACAGTCGGATATAATAATTCAAGGACAGTTTCAGCCTGCGGTTGGACAGTGAAGGTTCACCTGCCTCTGCGTACAGGCTTGTACACAGGGGTGGTGCGGAAGCCCCAAGACAGAGATGAACCCCTTGATGGTGGATAGGGTCCAAAAGTTTGAGGTAAGACGATCTTGCGGAGCCGTCCCACAGCACAACCGTAGTCCAGTTTGGAACGGACCGGGGCTCTGTAGAGGTGCAACAAAGTTTTTTTATCAGCGCCCCAGTCGTGTGTGCGCTACGACCCGCAGAATATTCAGTTCTTTAGATAATGGCAAATGAATGTGTTTTACGAGTGTGAACAAGTTTTTATAAAAGTGTGTACGTATGTGTGCATGAGTTTGCATCTGTGTGTGTGATTTGAGCAAGCAAGTGAGAGTGTGTGTGTGTGCGTGGTGTGTGCATGCGTGCGAGTGCATGCACACACGACGATGGACAAGGAAAAGTAAAACAATTCATATTCCCATTAATCTATGTCACACTTTCCCAGAATGAAAACATCTTTACTTTAAGCAAAAGTTTAGACACATATACACATTGCATTTGGTTAAGAAAAAAAAAGAAAAAGAAAAAGAAAAAAAATATCATAATCACCATTTCTCTTTCAGATTTTTCCCATTAAAATAAAAAAAAAGGATGACTGAAATGGCAACAAACCAGATCCACATTATAGATGATCAATTCGCCGTCTTTGGAACCGCTAGCCAGTTTCTTGCCATCAGGTGAGAACGCAAAAAACCCATATTTCATCAACAGGGGTCGTCAGCACTTTGAACGGTGTGACATGGAAATTGATCTCTGAGAACAAAAGATAAACACATGGTTAAAGAAAAAAATAAAAACTTCTTTTTTTTTTTTTCCAACTGCTAAAAATGATGAACATCCAAGCAACAGTGTCATTTCAGACCCCAGATTTCAAAAACCTTACAGACATGAACTACAGGAATGTTGTTCATAGCACACAAACCTGCATCTCTGAAAAACCGAATGACACACAGGAAGTCAAGCCAGCACATAGCAAAATCTCCCCCCAAGCAAAGCTTTTTACCTGTCCCCCTGCAACTTTGAGCATGACATTACACTAAAAAAAATTTTATTGCTAAGTATTTTTGTTCAATCCATCAGGATCTATATCCAGAAAAAATTATACCTTCCCTATGGTTTTAGAATGTTCTGTATCGATGAAGAGATGACAAGATTTCAAAGGCACCAAGCGTAAGATTAAGGTTAAAATTATAGTCCGAGTCCGAGGCACCAAGTGTAGCATTTTAACATTTAAGTGCAGTTTTCCAAATTTAAGTGTAGTGTCTGTAGAAATATCACAAGGTAGTGTTGTATGAAAATATCACAAGTGTAAGGTCTGTTTTGAAAATATCACAAGTGTAGTGCTGTATGAAATTTTACAAGGTAGTTTTCTGTATGAAATATCACAAGTGTAGTGTCTGTATGAAATATCACAAGTGTAGTGTCTGTATGAAATATACAAATGTAGTGTCTGTATGAAATATCACAAGTGTAGTGTCTGTATGAAATATCACAAGTGTAGTGTCTGTATGAAATAAAAAGTGTAGTGTCTGTATGAAAATATCACAAGGAGTGTCTGTTAAATACCACAAGTGTATGTCTGATGAAAATCACAAGTGTAGTGTCTGTATGAAATATCGAAGTTATTGTCTGTATGAAAATACACAAGGGGTTTGTGTCGTATGAAATATCACAATGTAGTTCTGTATAAATACCCCAATGTAGTGTCTGTATGAAATTTAAACCCAAATGTAGTGTCTGTATGAAATCCACAAGTTAGTGTCTGTTGAAATTCCAAGTGTTAGTGTCTGTATGAAATTCACAGTTGTAGTGTCTGATGAAATATCACAAAGCGCTTCAGTCCCCTTCATTTCTCACTGACATGATGGTGGACTAGAAAAACTAATTCACTAATTATCGTGTGGTTTTGATTAACTCGAAGTTAACATTAAGAATTAAAGATGTAAAATGGGGTACAACAAAACCAATCAAAAAGGGCACAAAAATTAAAATCCACTTCAGTATTTTTCTTCATCTCACGAAACTGACCTTTTTGACAAGTAGTTCTGCCTACAGATTAATTGTCTAGGTCTTCTTATAACCTTGCCAGTCAGTGACAGCTTTTGTTTTTGTTTCTTTGTTGTTGTTGTTTTGGGGGGGTTTTTCTGGAATAACATTTTATCACCAAGTGTATTCCATGCTTTCACCAAAGTTAGCCCTTGGTAGCTCTGTCAATGAAGAACTTGCACGCAGAACTTTCTCTAAAGAAAACCAAAAAATTCTTCAAATCAGCCTACCCTGTCTATGATTTGGGCCACAAGATATGTGATTAAGCCAAAGGTGATAAACTGGCAAACTTCCGACATTCCTTTCAGAATTACATCACAGCACGGTGCTTTTCAGTGATAACCAGGACAGGAATGAGAGGTCAGCAGACTTCCAAATAACGGTTCTGACCTTAAAACGGTTCATTACTGGTGGATGGTGTTTTTTCGTACGGGGCTCGAGCGGCCAGTTTTCACAAATTTGTCAAAGTTCCCTAAATTTTCAGCTCCTTTTTCACTTGTTCCGGCTTCCCATGATTTTTGCTTTGTGAATGGAGTTCACCAAGCAATGGACAAGAAGTATTTAACCCTGTCGGAAGTGACACTGTTGTGGAATTTGATGGACACAGCTGTGATGATCAAAGACACCTCAGAAAAAGGGGTCACTGTTCAATTCTTAACAGTATACACGCTTAAAATTTATTCAAATTTAGTTCATAGAAAGCACAAGTTTGGATTCAGTAAATAAATAATGTTAAGTATTATCGCAATGTTTTATGAAATCTGGAGGTTCGCATTCTTTTCTCTCCATTCTGTCCCTTTGTCCCCTTTTTGTGTTTTTATATGCGAGTCAGTATGTGCCAAAGTGATTGTGGGTGTGTGTGCTTGTGGTGTGTGTGGTGTGTGTGTTTTTTCAATTTAACGTCTATACACATAAGTGTTTAGAGTGTTGTGGGGTGTGTGTGTGTGTGTGTGTCGTTTTTATTGCTTGTGTACGCTGGCATGTCTCTGTGTTTAGCGTGTGTGTGTGAGTGATGCACGCACGTGTTCCGTTTTCAACAATGGACCTCATAAATAATCTGTGATCCCCTAAAAATTTGGAAGCCAGTTTCGTGTGGCAAGTTACCCACTTACATTTAAAAAAACAATAGGTTTTCACGTATAGAACTTTTAACCTTACGACATTTCAGTAAGTGATTGTCAGTTTCACAATAAATTAACACCAATACACACACAGTGTGAACACATGTACCAGCATGAGAAACAAACAACAATTTTACAATTACCCTTAACATGCCCTACAGGCACAGTGTAAACACATGTCACAGCAAGAGGAAACAAACAACAATTTCACATACTTAACATCCATACGGCACAGTTGTAAAAATGTACACAAACAAGAGGAAACAAACAACAATTCACAATAACTTAACACGCAACAGGACAGTGTAAACACTGTACACAGCATGAGGAAACAAACAACAATTTCCATACCCTTTAAAATGCCATACAGGCACGTGTAAAAATGATGTACACAGCTGAGGGGGAAAAAAACACAATTTCACAAAAACTTAACATGCCAACAGGCACATTAAACACATGTAACCCGCATGAGGAAACAAACAACAATTTCACAATACCTTAAATGCCATACAGGCACAGTGTGAACACATGTACACAGCAAGAGGAAACAAACAAACAAGAGCTCACTTGCTACACATGTGGTCATTCAAAAAGCAGACAGTGCTGGGATCATTGTCCAGAAGACTGTCATGAAAGAGGCAATTCTGTCTCTGTTGCTCAAGAGCCTGATTCAGCAGGGTCAGGAGTCGTCGGGGAGGTATCATCACACTCGGAGGCAGATATACTGTTAGAAAAAATGGAACTATACATAGAGTTGCTGTGCAGACTACAGGCATCAGTTCAAAAAAAAAAATGCATCATGGTAAATCTGTATAGCATGAGGACATTAAACAGAACAAAGGACTGTATCCACATTTTCCCCCTTTAGGGAAGATAATCTATTGACAGAAAGCTCTATGGAGTATTCGCTGAGCCTTTTCAATCAATGGATTATCTTCCCTTACAAGAGATTTATGAAGATACAGCCAGACAAACCAGACCAAAAGGACTAAAACAAAAAAGGCAACAAATAACAATATAGCATGCACAGCTGTGTATTTTCCCTTTTTGCTTTTCCATTTGAGCATGGTTAACAGTTTGAAACATGCACACACTTTCATTAGCACCAATGGAAAATTACACCACTGTGAAAATGACCAGAGCACAATAATTAAAAATTACAACTGCAGAGAAAAACAAAACTGGTGCCCCAAACTGTCAAGAAGCAAATTTGCAAGAATTATGATATCTTATGGTAATAATTTGTTTAAACCTGACAATAACAATTCTTACACACAAATGTGCATCTCTGATACAATATTCCCATCTGACGCACTGGAATTCATCAGGCCAGTGCGTCACTTACAAGTACCAAAACTTATTGTGGTGCAGTGATTTTCTCCTGCATGCATAACACTTCTGCGCAGCGTGTCATGTAAAAAGCACTTTCCTCCAATCCCACGACTGAAGTCAAACAAAAATTCATTCTCCTCATGTTTTTGAACATTCTAAACAACTTCTGTTTGCAAAACCTTCTCTACTGAAAACCAAAAGAGTCCATATGAAATTCGACTTTTCAGAATCAAAATAAAAACAGCTGTGGCTTGCGGATGATGATCCAGCAAATGGAACAAAAGTCAAGTGATCTACACTATGCAAATGGTTCCCTTACGGATGTATGAATGTGTTTACACACAGTGCAAGAGTGGCCAGCCTCCACAGTGTCTTCAAAGTTAATAAATATTCATCATTCGCCTCTTGTTTGTCACCAGGCTTCCTGTATCATTACACGGCAGCTGGAATATGGTCAAGCAATACAACATTGCAACTCTGAAGGAAATGGCCAGACATGCCTACCCAAAATCTTACTATCAGGAACAGATGTTATAAAAATCAGGAACAAATTGAAAATTTCAAAATTTTCAGGAACACTCAACCTTCCTTTTGTGGACACAACCGCGCGTGTGTAGGTTCACACACACACACATTCACACACACAACACCATAACAATTCTGCAAAACCCCTCTCTTTCAGGCAGAAAAAAACAACTTACCTTTATTTACACTATGTAGGCCCTACATGCATGTCATGCATGGTTTTCACTGTGCAGACTTCAGAGACCTGTAGTAGGCACTCTTCAGGTCGCATAGTCCGAGGTCTTCTATTGTTTTCGCCGCTATTCTTTTATAATGGCTGTCCCCTTACTCCTGCCACACTGAAACTTCTTTGCCACATCAGAGTCTTTAAACATCAGTTTGAACGCTTTTGTAAAAGTATCCAAACGGTGAAAGGCAGATTCAGTTCAGCAACAAGGTCGACGAGCATAACTTCGGCACGAATCACTTCATCTGTTGATTCTGCTTTGCTGTCGACGAACTGGTGAAAAATCCAGAAAATCTTGCGAGTGTGACCACAAGATATCTCAAAGTCCTTGTGTTTTTTGGATTCGACATGTCGACGACAGTCATCTTGGCCGCCATGTGCGATGGAGAACTCGCACTGGCAAACCGTGCACCAGCAAAAGTTTTCCCCTTTCCGTCCTTCTTGTAAACATGACCACCTCTCACTGTATTGTTTACAAAAGGTTTGCCGACGGCGATCTTGTTTTTTTGCGGCTGCCGCTGGGGTCCATTTCGAGGTTCATCATCATCTGTCTCGCACACTCGCTTCGCAGTCTTCATGCTAGCCATGTTTGATAGTCGAGCGCGCTTTGTCTGAATCTCGGCTCCGTTCGGTATGTTTTCGTCGACGGATATGGCAGTGTGAGCATGCGCACTGCGCTTCAATTCAAGCGTCCTAACCGTCATCCGGTTTGTCCTCTGTGAAAAATTGTCCACTCGTTTGATTTCGTTTTTTTTTTTTTTTTTTTTTTTTTTTTCCCGGAACACGTGATCCCTGACCGTAACGTCCGGAACAAACCTCGATTTTTATGTTTTTCCGTAACAAATACGGCTATTCCGGTACGGTAGGCATGTCTGAATGGCATCACGAAGTGGAAGTGATGATAATCAAAGAGGATAACCAACGAATGAAGTTTCACCGTTACAATCCTCACAGTGTACCTCACATTCATTCACTGTAATTGGAAACACTTTACTAACATAAGAACTTGAATCGGTGTGAATAATGTTTAGCTTAATCGAGAGTGTTTCATCAACTTTGTTATTAGAAGTTCTTTGCTTATTCATTTCTGTCTCATTCTCTTTCTCTTTGTTTCTATGTGCGTGAGCCAGTCAGAGACAGGGCTGCCTACCCCCTTCCGCCTCTTTCAGGGACATACTTTTTGAAAACCAGGGACACAAGACTGATTTCCAGGGACACATCAGTGGTAGCACATATCACAACCACATCAACATTAAAGTGAAAGCTTACCTTTATTTACACTATGTACAACTTCTACAATGCTACTTTGCTTCTAGCGCACTGACACTTCTTTGCGATGTCCGAGTCAGGAAACACCAATTAAACGCCTTTGTTTAGCTTGTCGAACGCGGCCAATCGGCAAATTCGTTCAGCTGCAAGGTCAACCATCATCGTTTCAGCTCTTATGACGTCAAAAGTTTCCTGACTAGGTTGACGTCCTGAGCACGTTGAAAGAATCCCCTAATGTTACAAGATTTCTCGCTCTGACGAATTTTTGTGTTCGCCTGACAATTTTTGTGTTCTTGTGCTTTTCAGTGGCGACATGACGGGTTATTTCGTCCCTAACTCCAGATCCGATGGAGAACTCACACGCACATTTCACAAGACGCGTAAGTCTCATCTTGCCACACTTGATGAATGGCCAGGTTTCGTGTAATTTTGACAGGAATGTCTGCTGACGATTTCTTCTTCTTGATGAGAACCCAATTGTCGCAGATGGCCATCGCATTTTACGCTTTCTCGTTCGCGTCCATTTTCTCGCTTTCCAAACTCAGGAGAATGGTGTAATGCGCAGCGCACTGGTCAGTTCAGCAATGTTCAGGTCTTTTCAGACGGATTTGGTCAGGATGGCCACACAACCGAAGTCGGTCAGTCGGTTGATCGGCTAACAAACTCGACTTCGTGTTTTTTTTGTTTTTTTCTCCCGAATTTTTTTCGCGGAAGACATAGAATAAAAAAAGTGTGTGTGTGTGTGTGTGTGTGTGTGTGTGTGTGGCGTGTGTGTGCGTGCGCGCGTGTGCGTGTTTTCGTTAGTCCTTGTATTGTAAGCGCTTAGAGCTAATTTAGGATTTGCGCTATAGAAATATTCATTATTATTATTTATTCCAGGGACAGGCTGCATGATTTTATTATTTCGGGGACAAATACGGATACTCTGGACAGTAGGCAGCCATGCAGAGAGCATGCTCGTGTGTCGTGTCCATGTGTGAGAGGGGGCTGAAGTACTTTTTCTAGCAGTTATAAAAGGTAAACCCCCCCCCCCAAAAAATAGTTTGTCCCCCCTAAAAATTTTTCAAACATTTTTTTTTCCGCAAAAAAGTCTGACCAACAATTTTTAAAGGAAATAATTTCACTGCTTGAAAACCGAAAAGCTGTGAAAAAAAACCCCCCAAGCATTGTACTTCCCTGAAAAATAACACCAAAATAAGTGTGGAAAAAACCGAAATTTTTGGTTCTGCCCAAGGCCATAAAATTTTTTCATCCACTTTTAGTGAAAGAGACCCCTTTTTTCTTTTTTTTCTCCTCCTTTCCCCCCCAAAACCCTTCCCCCAACCCACCACCCCCCCCCTGTGGGGAACCCTAAACCCCAAAAACCCAAAGGGTTCAAAAAACTTTTTCCGCTGAGAAACATGGGGCCAACCCCCCCCCCCCCCCCCCCCCCCCCCCCCAAATTTTATATTTAAATAACAAAAAAACCTCAACATTTTCATCATCTCACCTTTGAAGTTTTCCAAGATTTTTTTGGTCTCGTCGCTATTCCTTTTTGCCTTCCCATCGTGACCCCTTCCGTACTCTTCTGCTGAATCCACCATCAGAAACCTGTACTTTCAAAATCAGTAAATATAAATTTCTCACCATCAGTATCTGCACATTTTTAATCATCAGTAAGTTCCCCAATGCCGTTGGCATAACTAAACCATAGGAAAAATTTGTCTAAGCCACTGGTTTGCTTGACGATTGAAGAAAACTCATCCTTTCACGTAACCATTCTTTTAAAATGATGCCAACAACAAATTTAGTTTTTGGGCTTCTCTGCGCCTCATTTGCCCACACATACCCACTCACATATACACAACACCCATACAAGTGCATGTATCCCCACACATACCTTACACTCTCTCCACATTCCACAACAACACACCCCCACACACTAAATAACACATTCATTTCAGCAACATAAAAAAAAAAAAATTAATAAAAACTTTGGTACTAAAATTTTCACGGGGTTTAAATTTAATTCAATCCTAACATGGCAATGAACAATGAAGGATCATCATGAACCCCAAGAAAAGAACAAGGGCATTTCAAGTCAAAAATAAAACAAAAAAAAATAACAGGCCTGAAGTTGAGACAGAAACGGGCAAGAAAAAATAAACTAAATGGTGTAACAGAAAGGTGTCGGCGGTAAATTGGGGGAAAGGGAAAACAACTTAAATTTTTTTCGCAAGACAGAAGGTGGTGGGGCAGGTGTCTTACGCGCACGTAATATTTTTGATGAATACACTTAATAAAAGGTAAGGAGCAAAACCTTTTGCTTAAAAAAATTCTCATGGAAAAAAAAAAAAAAAAAAAAAAAATTTAGTACCTGCAAACTTATTCGGGACAAAACCTAAAATTTGCTTTTCTCCATCTTGGCGTCAACTCCGACTGCTAAACTTACATTGTATTAAAACCTAGACACAAAGAGGGTGGGGAAAAAACTCACCTGGGCCCTTCATAAAACAAGGTCCACTGTGAACAGGGTGCACTTCAAACCGCAGACAGTTCATAGCATCCCCAACACCCTCCTCAAAAACTCAAGGAAAATTCGCTCTCGCACAAAAACTGCACTTCTGTTTAAAACATACAACGAAAAATGGGCAAATGTCCCTTTCACACATCGATAGACAGAAGACTGAAGCTGAAAACAAGCACACATTGTACCCCATGCAAGATAGCAGCTACCTAAAAATCACTAGAACATACAAACTGTGGAAAAATACATACAAACAATGCACATGTATGGTTTTTATAGAAACACACATACTCACAACACACAAAAAAAACTTTTTCCAAAAATATTCATTTTAACCATTTTTACGTTCAATTTTCGGGGGAACAAAAAAACTCAATGTTAAGCTTTTTATATCTAAGACTTGATTTTTTAAAAAAGCATTGTTTAATCATATTTTTCCCACTCTTTAAATTCCAAAAAAAATATACTGGGAAAATGCATACAATACTCCTTTGATCACAAAGAAACAATTAACCAAATATTCGAAAATATTACTTATTTCCCCGATCATTATTTTTTCACTTTCAAAAACAAAAACAAAGTTTGTTGATTTGATTACCATTCAAAGAAAAATGCAAACCTCCAAACAAACAAAGTCATGGCACATCAAACGCCACACGGTTTTGGGACATTTGTTTCAATTTTTTAACTTTCAATTTATAAAAATAAAACTTTAAAAAACTACCACTTTTTGGCACAGAAAAAAAGGAAAAGAAAAAAAAATGTGTAAGCAGAGAAAAAAATTTTTAAACCTGCACACTCGGCATGACATTATTTCATTTCAGAATAACAATCAGAAAAACCACACAGGATCCAGTGAGCATTATCATTTTTAATGCCAGTGCTCACTGAATTTTACCTTTGATGCAATGATTTTTCCACGAACAAAAAGGGATTTTGAACAAGCCTGGGGCGAAAGCACTTTTGGGGTTGGTCGCCATGAAAAACGCAAGGGAAAACCTAAATTTTTCTATGGGGCTTTACTTTTTCAAGCACTGGATCAATGTAACTTCAACTGAAACTCCTGAAAACCAAAAGAGTCTTAAAATAGAATTAGCTACCCATGTCCTTTTAAACCCAAAGATATGCACTTCGCTGTGATTTCAACAAAGCCATTATAACAATTACTATAAATAGTTAAAAATTTTGAAATCCAGCTTTTTCATCACTCCATCAATTTTCAGCAGTCCCCGCGGGTGATAAACCAAAGAAAACAGAAATCCCGTGACCTTCCAAAATGACTGCCAGACAATCAAATCAAAGCTTTAGGGAGGGATGTACAGGCACTCGTCAAATGGTACGGTAGCACACAAACACTTTTGTCAGGCCACGAATTTTAAACCCCTTCCCCTCTTTTTTCTTGATGACTAATTTAAAAAAAAAAAAAAGCGTCCGAACATTTCAATATTGTTGAATGCTGTGTGAAACAAAAAAAAAAATGGCTTCTGTATGTAAATTCGAGGAAACAGAAGATGATCAAAGAAACACCCAAAAACATTTTTCAACTGTTTTTACAGGGGGAAAAAAGGGCGCCAGAACAAAACAAAAAAAAAACATATATATAATATATAATATAACAAAGAACAACAAAAAAAACTCAAAACCCCTTTAAAAAAAGCTAAGATCAATAATTACGTAAATAAATCCTCCCTGCAAACCTTCTTCTACCTTCCGTCACTTCTGAGAAACATTCTACACACCAATTTTAAAAAAACCAACCTCTCTCCTCTCCTCTCCTCCTCTCAACATCTGTCGCGTACATGTTTAAGGCCACATCACATCCAAACATCCCTTTGCCCGGGGCTTCACCAGAAGTGGAAAAAACCCTTTCTAGAAATTGAGACCATTGAAAAATTCCAAAACAATACAATAAACCTCCACATGGGGGTCAAACTTTTAAAATATTTTTTATCAAAGAAAAATTTTTAATGGGCCTCAAATCAAAAAAGGATTTTCCCCTTTATGGAAGACCGGGCGAAGGAAAATTTTTTCGGAGTGATGTGGCCTAAACATGTAAAGCGACAGAAGATTTTAAGAGAAGAGAGAGAAGAGAGAGAAGAGAGAAAGAAGAGAGAGAGAGAGAGAGAGGAAAAGAGATCGAGAAGAGAGAGTGTTGACGGAAAAACTGAGGATGCTAAACTACGTTTTTTACAGAATGACGTAAGGTACTGAAGAAGGCTTCGCAGAGGAGCCGATATTATTTACAGTAATAATATTGATCTATCACAGGATTCAAGGTATGGCAATGCGTTCGAGGGTTCGTTGGATCCATCAGGGTGAAAGGTTAGTAAATATTTCTGTAATCTTGAAAACCGTAACTACCTAGACAAGTCTATACCCTTTCTCGAAAAAGAAAATGGAACAATAATTTCAGATCAAAAAAATGTTCTTAATGAAACAAATGCTTCTATGAAAATTTATATTGCTTTAGAGAGGTAAACGATGTTAACATTACTGATGAACTCCTGATGCACAGTTCTATCTAATGAGGAGAGTGAATCTATCGAAGGCTTGATAACATTTCAGGAAGCTGCTTGTGCTTTGAAAAATATGAAAAATTTTAAAAGTCCAGGACCTGATGGCTTTACTGTTGAATTTTTTAAGTTTTTCTTTATTGATATTGGCTCTTTCCTTGTGCGTTCTATCAACGAGAGTTTTGACAAAGGTCAAATGTCAATAACCCAGCGGCAAGGAACTATAATATGTATCCCTAAAGAAGGGAAACCTAAACGATTTATTAAAAACTGGCGCCCTATTTCCCTTTTGAATACTACATACAAAATCGCTTCAGCTTGTATTGCTAACCGTCTCAAGAGAGTTTTACCAAGTGTTATTCATGAAAGCCAAAAAGGTTTTCTAAAGGGCCGTTTCATTGGCGAAAATATCAGGTTACTCTACGATACATTGTTGTACACTGAAAATAAAAATATTCCAGGCATGTTATTATTAGATGATTTTGAAAAGGCGTTTGACAGTGTGTCTTGGTCCTTTCTACTAAATTGCTTACATTTTTTAAATTTGGCCCAGACATTATTAAATGGATAATGACTTTTTATAACCAAATTTCTACCTGTATCTCGGTCAATGGCCAATACACTCCTTGGTTTTCAATAAAAAGAGGAGTCAGACAGGGGGATCCTGCCTCACCTTATTTGTATTTAATCTGTGCGGAAATATTGTCTCTCATGATCCGCCGTAATGTGAACATTAAAGGAATAAAATTAAAATAAAGTAAACTTACTATCCCAATTTGCTGATGACACAACATTGTGCCTTGATGGATCAGAAAAGTCATTTATTGAAGCAATACATACCCTTACAAGATTTGCACATATTTCTGGTCTAAAAATAAATTATGACAAAACCCAAGTTGTTTGGATAGGTAGCAGAAAAATTCTGGCATGCAATATATGCGTGATAAGAATTTTGTTTGGGACCCAGGCACTTTTAAGGTTTAGGCATTACATTTTCCACCAACACTGACACTATTGTACAACTAAACTACGAGGACAAACTTTTTTCAATCAGACGCGTCTTAGCGTCTTGGAAAAAAAGACAGATTACTCCGTATGGAAAAATAAACTGTTATTAAAACCTTAGTGTTTTCAAAAATTATCTATTTATTAATTAATTTGCCTGACCCACAGACTATTTTTTGAAATCTTTAGAAAAAGAACTGTACATGTTTTTGTGGAATGGCAAACAAGGCAAAATCAAAAGGTCTGTGGTTGAAAAACAGTATTTGAAGGTGGATTGAAGATGCTGAATGTTGGAAACTTTTTGTCTTCTATGAAGATATCTTGGTTAAGGAGACTGAACTCTGATTCTGAGTGGAAGGATTTTACCCTTAATATGTTTCTAGGTTAGGACATTTAAAACATTTTGGAGCCGAATATGCTAATATTATTATTGAAAATGTTGGAAAACCCATTCTGGAAGGATGTTGTAAAACATTACAAAAAACTAAGTACAAAATGTTGTGTATCTTCTGTGCATGAATTCATGTCTGAATGTATTCATTACAACATTAATATTATACGGGGACGAAGGGTAGTTTGGGTGCGAGAATGGTGTGACTATGACATTTTCTATGTAAAAAATATAATTAATGATAATGGTCAGTTTATGACATATAACCAATTTCTGCTTAAGTACCCAGGTATTAGAACCAATTTTATATTGTATGAAGGTATTGTCGACGCAGTCCGAACATATTGTCAAAAGTTAAAAGTAGTTCTAACCAACAGATACAAAACTTTAGACTCGATGACATGGTCCTTTATTTATAAGGGCAATAAACATGTGCAGACCATTTTAAATGGAAATGATGCTATTCCAACAGCAGTCAAAAATGGAACAACTTGTTTGAAACTCTGAGCTGGAAGCATATTTTTTCACATTATTATAAAACTACCAAAGATGTACAGCTCAGATGGTTTCAAACCAGACTATTACATAGACTACTCCCCACTCAGAGATATTTGTTCAGGATTAAAATTATTGATTCCCCTGTTTGCAACTTTTGTAATATGGATGAGCAATGCATTTCACACATGTTGTATGATTGTGCTATTGTCAACAGATTTTGGATCGGTTTTGAACATTTGCTTAAGGAAAATGTCCACATTGTGATTACCTTCAAATTGATAAAGTAATTAGTTTTGTTCGGAGTAAAACAAAATATTACAACAGATAAGCCTCTAGATTTTATTCTGCTTCTGGCTAAATTTTATATATACAAGACAAAATTGCAAAATATACACCCAAATGTCAGTTGTTCTAACATTTTTAGAACAGATTGGAATCAGAAAAATATGTATCGTTTTTGAACAACACATATAGAGAATTTGAAGAAAGTTGGCTGCCTTATTCCACACTTTTTTCTTGATCTTTGAAATACGGTTTCTTTTTATTAACAAAACTGGATAAAGCCTATGGCTGCTGTCAAAGAATTTTATTTTATTACTCTTTTTCAAAATTTTTGTATTTCTCTGTTATGGTTATTATCAATCATGCAATCTTGTTTTCAATATTTATACTATGTTACAGTATTTAGTCGATTCCTATCAATATTATACAAGCTGTGTGTGGCATGCTGTGAAAGAAGACAAGAAAAGAAAAGAGGAAGTTGTAGAAACCTACCTTGAGCATTCCGAAGAGGTCTCATCATACTCTAACTTGTTTCACTCCACGTAACTTACTACACAAAAACTATAACTATGTATAGATCAACTTCAACCGATACTAGCGATAAGAGTATCATGTATTTATATATATGCTGTATCATCTATGATAATCAACTAACAACTCTCTCCTGTAAAAAAAAAAAAAAAAAAAAAAATAATATTGATCTATAGCTTCCTTAAAGTGATCGAGTTTTCTTTGTTGTTCTTTGTTATTCCTTCTTCTCTGAAGACTCCAGATGTGTGCGGTGCCAGCGATTTTTTACTATTATTTTGTGTGTGTATATATATATATATATATATATATATATATATATATATACACACACACATGGAAAAAAAAAAAATATATATATATATATATGGGCCCGCAAAAGCAGAAAAATCACACAGCAACAAATGTTGGAAAAAGCTTTAAAAAAAAAAATCCAAATACAATCAGTCATCAACTCATATCATACAAGACAAGAAAACTTCATGTCCCCCCCCTCCCCCCCTCATTGTTCACACACACTGTTACAAATCCACAACTTACCACAAAATTATTTGAGGATGGAATCATGTCTTTCAGATCATTCAGAGCATGATATGCCTGTAATCAAATAACAAAAACTAGACGACGTCTTTCCACTATAGGAGACAAATTAAAAGGGTGTTTGACTGTGATTATTTTGCTCTCAAAAGAAGGTTCATTTAAAAACATTACAAGTGGACCAGCCTGAAATATTGTTTCGTACTCATAGATCTATGTGTGTACACAGATAAAAGCACCAACTACTAGGAACAGACAAATAACAGATATATTCCTTGGAAACGAATTGTGACTTTTTCTCTTTGTGCAATAAAATAATGTGCAGCACACATGCCAGGCAAGAAAGACATGCAAAATTTATCCTAAAATCAAGTAGCAAATCAATAAACTTCTCTCACTACATGCAGCTTTAATGTTTGTCTCTCACTCTGCATAACTGCTTAATGTTTGTTGACAAATTCACTCCAAGTGGCTGGCAGCTAAACAGTTCCCTGATAAGAAACCACCATCACCAGCAAGTAAGACTGCTGTTCCCCATGGACTTTACTTTTCACAGTTATTTTCGCGAGTTTCAGTATTTTCGCGAGTTTCAGTAAAAAGGAGATCTGTTTGGCTGCCGAAAGTAAATGTGTACAATCCACGCCGATTTCAAATTTCTGTTAAAATATAATTAATTATAATATCATTATGACACTAATAAATGTTTAGCATGAATGTTTGTAAATAATTTGGGAACAACAAAAAGCAAACACAAAGAAAACAAATTTGTACTCAATCTGATGACAAAGACCTACTGTATTCTGGCTAAATATCCAAGGCACGTGTCATTTATGATTTAAGCTCATTCCTGGAATTTGCAACTTGAGGTTTATCCCAAAGGCACAGGAAAATTCTATGCCAAGTCTCTATCCTGGCCTATTCTTTCCTTGCCATGTTTCTAAACTGGGTTAAACATCTCTTTGTCTATCAGGTTGAAGGCCAAGGTCATGTAATGCAAATGAAACAGCTGACCAGAACACCTTGTGTAGCAACTGTTTAAAAGAACTTGGATAACAATTTATAGCAACTTAGAAAAACACCAGCACCACTGAAAGTAACCCATTTACTGACAAAAATACAGTTACTGTTTTCATAATTGCTGTTTTAACAAATAATTCCTTGTCAGGTAAACAATAAGAGGCACACACTAATGAAACAATATCAGCTATAAAACCTCAATGAAATCTCACAATTGTGACATTTACGATGTTTTAATTTTATAAACAGCAGACTGCTGTTCAATGATTTTTATAATAATAAAAATCAATAAAGTCCACCTTCTCCCAGTTGCCGCTCATGACGTGAGTTCTCAAATTACCAGCGGCCGTGTCTTCCATTTCGCAGCCAGACTCGGCAAAGAGTTGCTCTGCCGTTTGGCTGCAAACACAAAACGGCTGTCATGTAGTTCACAATGATAACAAATTCATCAAAACAATCACTTAGCTGTAAAATTAAACACGTATAACTAAATTTCACGAGTACGAATGTCAGGAAAATCGAAAATCATCCAATCAATACAATAATACCTGCCACATGGTCTCATCTTTCATGAAATAATTTTTATCAACTTTCAAGAAATTCACAGTACCTAAAATACAGCTACACGACATAAACTTGTATTCCATTTCATTCGTGCACATACCTCAACACATAACTATCCACCACATAAATTTTTATACAAGATCAAAATTCCAAACTTGTCTTATTCCAATCACCCACACTGTTCATGAACACTGACGATCGCTCACATTATTTTGTCTTTTTTTCTTCTTCTTCTTTTTTTATTATGCTCTTACTTGAGACCAAGTCCTCGTAAGTGTTGTCCAATCAGACGCACAACATCTCGATCTGTTTTTGACAAAGTTTTCATTGTCGATTTGTTGTTGTTTCCAACAGTTCTGTCTTCAGGTTTAACTGCATGGGCTTCATTTGATGTCGCTTCCTCGCCAAGGGCCTGATCTTGATTGGCCTGCATGTTATCACCAGAAAGTCGTTGCCTTTTAAGCGGTGGGGGCGAAAGACCACCGTCTTCTGAACTCGCAGACGATGCCAGTATTCTTCTTCAACTCAACGATTTGTATTGTTAGAACCACACCATTGTCCCTATGCGTCCACCACGTACGCGTAAGTCGACTCGAGTGCGAGTGCAAGTTCGTCTCTGCGGCCAATTGTTTTGCTCTGTGACGTCATCCTCTACAGGGATGATGGGAAATTCAGTGGTTCAGTCGTCAACTTTTTTTTCATTGTCGTATCTGTGCAGAAAAATTAAACTATGCAAAATTTCGAAAAAATTCGGCAATAAATAGCTAAAACATATAAAGCTTGCATTTCCATCTTTTATAAATTGTTTTTGTAATGGGCAATGTTACACCTTACCTTTCAACAATGGATGCTCCCGAGCACTCCGTATGTTTTGTTTTTTTCCCCTCACCCTCACTTCCCCTTCCCCTCACTGTTCATCCAGTCGGCGACAAGTTATTGTAAAACCATTTCATGATTCTTTGTTTATGTTTGTTTTTAACCCATTTCATCTCCTTGTTGATAGCGTCCCTTTCACGTGACTTTTGCTTATTTGTGAGAGGCAGCAGCCAACATGGTTTGTTGGTTGGTTTTTGTTTGTTTTTGCTGCCCGTTTCGATTTGGTTTGGTCCAAGTTTTTTGTTTGCATTTCTAGTTTTATTTTGAGATGGAGGGTGGTCATCGTTTAAAACTTACTTTCTTTTGTTCTTGTTGTTGCTGTTCTCATGCATTTTTTGTAAATTCCAAATGTACTACAAGTTGAATTCTGAAGAATGCTTACAAAATCAATAAAGGGAAGACTGAACAAAAAGGATAAAATGTACATAAATCCAGATTACACACCAAGAGAGAGAGAGAGCACATGAAAACAGTTAGAGAGGAGATGAAACGGAGAGATGAAAGACTACCGTGAATGAAAGACATGTCCCTAAAAGCTTTCGCTATGAGACGTAAAACTCAACTATTTCGCAGAGAGCTGAAAATGGGGAAACAAATTTACAGATCAGAAATGGGAAAATTGTGAAAGATCACCCGGACCTGGTCAGGGTGAGTCATCTGGAAATTGAGACAAGAAGGAATCCTACAAGAAAAATGTAAATATTGTAAAGAATAAATCTACAGTTGTTTCAAATCAAAATTTTCCAATACAAGTTTTATATATACGTAATATTGATGGATTATTAAATATAAAAAAAAAGGTGAGTTTCTCGGTTTAATTGGTGATAAGAATATCCATTACTGAGGCTATTCCCAAAAATTTGAAAGATTTAAATAATTCAGAATTCGCTATACCTGGTTCTTCTTCTTCTGTTATGTGGCCACAATCAACACTCTGATTATTTTGCCACAGAATAGAAGGTTTCCTTGAACCGGCTTAAAAAATTTCCTTGAACTGACTTTTTTTTTAAATGTTATGATTTGTTTATAATAATAGTTCTAAAAGAGGTGCCTTTTTATGTTAAGAGATATTTATGTGCTCACGAATGTAAGGAACTAAATGATGTGGATTTTGAAGAAAGTGTCTGGGTTAATTCAAAAGTAAGAAAACTTGACTGTTTCATTTGGAAACATATACAAAAATCCTGCTTCATCACAAGAAAATGATGAAAAACTATTTAAACGTCTGAAAATGGAAACAATACAGTCTTATGATGTTGTGTGTATTACGGGTGATTTTAATTATCCCGACACAGCCCTGATGTGGCCCTTTGCGGTCGGCTGGGCTATAAGCAACATTATCTTATCTTACCTAATTATCCCGATATTTGATTGGAAAGGTACAAGGTCAAATGAGAGAGATGAACACTTTATAGAGTGTCTAAGGGATGTATATCTTACTCAAGTGGTACAAAATCTGACAAGGAAAAGACTAAATCAGAAAGAGGATATATTAGACTTAGTTTTGGTTAAAGATGAGTGATTTCAGATATTGAACATAGTGCCCCAGTTGCAAAAAGTGATCACGAGGTTTTATCATTTTTTCTTCACATAGAGGGGGGAAAAAATCCAAAAAGGGCGAATATAGATATGATTTCAATAAGGGCGACTATGAAAATTTAAGAAAAGATTTGGGTATGATAAATTGGTGTGGAAAGTACCCTCTTGGATGTGGATGAGAGTTGGAAAATGATCAAGAACACTATTCATAAGTGTATTGATAAACATATTCCCAAAAAAGAGTGTTCAACATATATATCGAAAAAAACAATATGGTTGGATAAAAAAGCATGGAGGAAAGTTTAAAAAAAACAAAATGCATATGAAAGATTTATGTGCACTCAACAAGGTAGTGAGTATATGATAAGGAAGAGGAGAAGATAAGATAATGTTGCTTATAGCCCAGCCGACCGCAAAGGGCCACATCAGGGCTGTAAGGAAGAGGAATAAATGTGAAAAAAGAAAAGAAAAGAAAGGATCGAATTCGAAAAAAAAAGTTGATTCAAATTGTAAAGCTCATTCTAAAAAGCTTTGGAAGTATGTACAATCACAGACCAAGAGAAATATTGGCATTAGTCCACTGAATGCAAAAGATGGTGGTTTAGCAGTGTCAGATGAAGATAAGTCAAATGCTTTAAATGACTTCTTTTTCAGTGTGTTCACAAAAGAAGATAACAGTAATGTTCCGATCTTGGAAGCTGGTTCAAGGTCCAGTGGAGTCACCTTAACTAATATGTGTATTACACCCAGTGCAGTTAGAGAGAGGCTTAAAAATATAAACCCTAATAAATCTTGTGGACCTGATATGATCCCTGCAAGAGTTCTTAAGGAGTCATATAATGAGCTAGCATTACCTTTCAATATTTTGTTCAACAAGTCAATTGAATCAGGTGTGGTACCAATGGATTGGAAGTCTGCAAATGTAACAGCTTTATTTAGAAAAAGGTACAAGGACAGATCCTGGAAATTATAGGCCTGTTAGTCTTACATCAATTGTTTGTAAGATTATGGAATCAATGATATGGGATGTGATCGTAGATCATATGACCTTGAATAATTTATACACAGAATGCCAGCATGGTTTTTCTGTAAACATCGATCTTGTGTAACACAACTTCTACTTGTCATGGAGGATTTAACAAATCTTTTAGTTAATGGCAACAATGCAGATATACTTTATTTAGACTTTAAAAAGGCTTTTGATTCTGTTCCCCATGAGAGGCTTTTAGTGAAATTATCATCATATGGAATTACAGGTAGAGTGCATACATGGATAAGGGATTTTTTAACTAAAAGACTGCAAAGAGTCAGAGTAGGAAGTTCATATTCAGATTTTACGGAAGTTCTAAGTGGTATACCACAAGGGAGTATTTGGGTCCCATATTATTTACAATATTTATAAATGATTTGCCAAACTCGGTGGAAAGTATTTGCAAAATATTTGCAGATGACACAAAAATTTATAATACAACTTATAATCATAATACATTACAAAATGATATTGATAATTTATCCAAATGGTCTACCACATGGAATTAGCATTTTAATTAATGCGGACAAGTGCAATGTGTTACATGTTGGAAGCAAGAACCCAAGATACCAATATACAATGCTAAACAGTAATACTGGTGAGCGTGAAGATATTTCAACATGTGATTATGAAAAATCTTGGGTGTCATTTTTGTTCTGGCCTGGTATTCGATAAGCATATTCAAAACTCTATAAATGAAGCTAATAAAATGATTGGTATAATTAAACATACTTTTATTCACATAGATAAAGATATTTTTACAAAACTATACAAGGCTTTCGTTAGACCACATTTGGAATATGGCAATACAATTTGGTATCCTCGATTAAAAGGCAGTCTGCTGCTTTGGACAGAGTACAAAGAAGAGCAACAAAGCTTGTAAAGAATGTACAAAATCTTTCCTATGAAGGTAGGTTAAAAGCTCTTGGACTGCCTACCCTAAAAACAAGACAAGTGAGGGGCGATTTGATACAAGTCTATAAAATATTTAATTGTGTTAACAATATTCCTATTTCAAAATTTTTTTACTGCATCAAGAGTTGATACTACCAGAAATAGTGTGGATAAAATTTATCATGAATACTGTTGCACTAACCTAAGGAAATTTTCTTTTAGTAACAGAGTAACAAATCTTTGGAATAACTTAACCCCTAACATTAAACATGCACAAAATACTAACCTTTTCAAAAGCTCTATGGATGATAGTGTATTATTGAAGACTATTTATTTTGACTATGATAAATAAAGACTTGAGCGAGTTAAAGACCTGACCGTATAAAGACCAGATAACACAGAGAAGGGACATGTAAAGCCAGTTCTGGCTATAATTGCAAAAGGCAATTGTCCCTATGAACCTGAACCTGAATTTCATTTGGAGACAGAAAAGATAGTTGTTTTTTGTTTGTTAACAAAGACGTCTTCGTTTGTTTGCTTGTCCGTATATTGATTAAAACATGTGAAATGCGTTCGAAGCATTCGTACTTCTAGTAATATTTTGTGCATGTTGTTATTTGTAATAAACACTTTCTGTACCATTAAAAAAATAAGCTATCTTTTATGAAAAAAGTAAAATCTGCAGGGTAGATCTATTCATAGGTTGGCAGCAGGTTCATTCACAATGCATGGTTTTCTTCATTTCTTTTCTCCAGTTTGCAGTAACTGGAAAACACATTTTTTATGGTGACAACTGATGTCAGTGAAATTCATTACAAATATATCTCTTTTGCATCGTGTTTGCAGTGTATATAAACATACCACTCTTGTTTTCGCAAAGTTTTTCAGCATAGAAAATCCCATTCATTTTTGGTACTCTTATCAGACATGTGTGTGTCATATATGTCTGGGTCATTGTTGAAATTCATTCAGACAGAATATTTTATGGACATGTAGAATATTTTATGGACAGAAGAAGCACACACACAAAAAATATGAAGGAAAACAAAGAAGCTACAGTGAAAGAAAAAGACACAAAATATACTGAGGAGAAAAAAAATGTAAGAAGGAAGGCTAGAAACCAAGCTATTCTTTGCAATATGACAATTCTTACTACTACTAATAATCATAATCAAGATTTATATGCACCCCATCTCTGCCAGAGGCAAACTGGAGGTGGTCCAGAGGTAAACTGGAGGTGGTTCAAAAGAATGTTATTAACAATATTGTCAAAGGCAGCAGTTTGGCCAAGATGAGTAATAACCAACAACTGGTTATCATTACCTGTCTTCAAAAGATAACCAAATACGCCTAGCAAGGCAGTGTCTGTACCATGACCAGTTCTATATCCTGTTTCAAAACTCCCTCCCACAAGTTTCTAGAATTCAGATGAAGCATAGGTAGAGATTAAATAATTTTCTGATGTCTTAAATGAAACGAGAATTCGGACACTGGGCAGTAATATTTGTAAGACAATTGATTTTTTAAGCACAGCACTATGTGGACACAGGGTTCATACAGATGTGACCAAACAAAATTCCATACTTTTTCCAGGGCTTTTCATAATTTTTCCAGACCCCAGAATGTGTGTGTGCGTGCACCTCTGTATGTGATTACCATGCTAAACACACCAGAAAAGAACTGCTTTAATGATAGCAGGGCATTCAATATTTACCAAAAAATTTAGTGTGTGTGCGTGTGTGCGCGTGCGTGCACATGCATGAAAAAGTCAGAGACACGGAGACAAGAGAGAGAGAGAGAGAGAGAGAGTCAGTGTATGTGTCTATGTATGTGAGAAAGAAAGAGACGTGTGTGTGTAAGTGTGAGTGTGAGTGCGCGCGCGCATGTGTGGGTGTAGGTGTGTGAGAGACAGTGTGTGTGTGTGTTTGTGGGAGTGTGTGTGTGTGTGTGTGTGTGTGTGTGAGAGAGAGAGAGAGATATGGTCAGGTCAGGTCAGGTCAGGTAATTAGGACACTAGGCCTTGCGGCCTCTCAACTGTCCTTTCATTTTAATTTGGATGTTCAACATGGCTGAGTACTTACAAGCCAATGTGCTCTCTATTCAATTCCGTATTTAAATTTTGACATAATTTTTTGGATAAGAGAGAGAGCGAGCGAGTGCGTTAAAGACAGTGTGTGTGTGTGTGGTGTGTGTATGTACAGGGTTCCTACAGACTTCCAAGAACAAAATTCAAGGAGTTTTCAAGGAGTGCCTTTTCTATTTTAAGGTTACAATACTTGCGTAAAAATTGAAAACAGAAACGGCAGTTTGATTTTCCTGTGTTAAGGTTGATGAAAAAAAAATTACTTACAATTTATTTTTGTGTGTAAAGAAAATAAAAACCTTTGTTTTAAAATAATTTTTTCATCAACCTGAACAGAGAAAAGTCAAATTGCCATTTCTTTTTTTCCAGTTTTTATCAGAGTGAGTGTGCCAGTACACCACACATTAGAACATTAACAACTCACTCTTTGTATTAAATGCCAAAACACTAAAATCAGCAAAAATATGTCCATTTGTAAGAGAACATACAGACTATGCATGGTGTGTAAGAGACTGGTTGGAGGAAAAAAAGTTTTTAAAAAAACAAACTAGTTTTAAAAAAAAGTTTACAAACGTCGCGAGAGTTAATACCAAGGGAGGTAATTTGATCAAAATTGATGAAGTTACAAATTACCTCCCTTGGTAATCGTCTGCTAAACCTCCGGCCAGAGGAAATCTGAAAACCGCGATCATTGTGCGTGATTTAATTTCTGTTTTTATTCCTATTTCAATGTTTTTGTAAAGAAACTTCAAAGCAAAATTCGACATCATGAAAACGTTTGCACATCTTTTACAAAATTCAGGACTTTTCCACACCCATGGCCACAAATTACAAAATTCCAAGACTTTTCCAGCCCTGGAAATGGTGTTTTCATTTTTCCATACTTTTTCCAGACTTCCAGGACTCTGTACGAACACAGCTGGGAACAACACTAGAGGATGTATCCATTGATGATAGAAGTCAGCAACGATAGAATGTCATCAAAGCATTTAGGCTAGAGAGATGTTGGAATTAGATCAAGAAGATAAAGGTGTATGTGTTTGTGTGTGTGGTGTGTGAGAGTGGGGTGGGTGTCTTTAAGTAACAAACATATTCAAAACAGCTTCAAATACAGGTTGGGAAAAAAAAAGACAAGTGGTGTCCTATCAAAACCTTCAGATGAATGATCCAAATAGATATTTGATCAATATTAGTTTTAATACTTGTTTTAAAAAGTAATTAACAAAAAGAAATCAGTTTAAAAACAGACAGACTATTGGAAGGACTGGGTCACTGATTTCATCCATTAGAAATCTGGAACAGAGTTACTAGATATATCCATGAGATTATTTGCGATACAAAAACGTTCCTTGTAGGTGTTGGAGGTGGTACATAGGAACTGTAAAATGTCGATTTTTTTCAAATCAACAAGAAGGGTGATCACGATTCTGTGCTTAAAGAGTTTATAATCGGTTTACAAATCTCCTGAGGGAAGTCAGTGACTCACAGCTCTACGACTTTGCTGCATTACAACACACAACTCAGGAAACCAAACTGTACCAACGTGCTGACTGGCAAACTGTTGCTTGACGATGGCTGACCACAGCATGGATGTCCATGAAGGATTTTATCGCATAGTTGAACTGGTCAGCAGTTACTACAGACCGAGTAGCCACAAGGGTTGAAAAACATCATCTTTAAAGGACAAATGTCAACTGCACGCAACTTCCTGACCCAGTTATAGACTTCTTGCTGCTGAGACTTGGCAATGTCGAGACAGCACAGAACTAGCAGGCGGTCAGACATCTTACTGTGGGAAGTGGAATAGGACTGAAAAATGTTAGCTTCCTTCCTGAAGATGGTGCTATCAATCATATGACAATACTTGTGAGTTGGAATATCCACTATCTGACAGAAGTTTATTATCGCAATCAGTTTTCCGACGTTCTTTGTATTTGGATTAATGTGACAACCAAAATGGAACATAAAAATCTCAAGCAGTGCTCAATGTACCCCTCAGAATATTACAATATTAATCAAAAACAAAAAAGCAACACTCTGTTTATCTCTGTGGGGTGCAGAGTGTGAAGACAAAAGAAGTCAACATGTTGGGGTGCACTTAAAGACAAAAGAAGTTGACATGTTGGGTTGCACTTCAAGACAAAACAATCATGATAAATAGTAAGCGATCGGCTGAAAGAGACAGATACGCAAAAAGTATGGTACACTCCCAGTATGTTTTTCAAAAAGAATTATTGCATATTTGAATAACGTGCACTTGTGTAAAATAAATGGGGTGTGGGCTGGGTGAGAACCCAGAGTAGATGCAGCTCACAAGAAAGTACAGATCTTGCTTTATTTGGCCAGTTCAGATCCATCACACAATTTTCAACTATCTTAACCAGTCTGCCATTTTCCTTTTCTTTTTTTTTTTGTAATGAAGTTTTGAAGCGTATTCCCCAATTTCAAGCAGTGCGAAAGAAATGTGTACACATTTTGTTATGGCATGGTAGACATGGTTTTGGATCACAGTGCAAATGTTTATATTCAGTTGAAATGAGCCGAGTACTACCTCACACACGCACACACACACACACACGCTCGCACATACACACACCACATTCTCTCTCTCTCTCTCTCTCTCTCTCTCTCTCTCTCTCTCTCTCTCTCTCTCTTCCTGCTCCTCCTCTTCTTCAAGAATTCTGATTGTAATGTACTGTGTGCTTTCATTCCAATAACTGAAACAAAAAACTTTTTTTTAACTTTATTCTGTATGCAAGGATCCCACAAATAATTTTCCAAATTCAAAATTGGACTGCTATACACTCTAAGAGGACATTCTAATTTGTAACAGAATAGGATTTCTAAATTAAAATAAATAGCTTTTCCACAGAAATGTCATGTTCATTAGATCATTGTTCATCTCTCTCTCTCTCTTTCTGTCTGTCTGTCTGTCTGTCTCTCTCTCTCTCTCTCTCTCTCTCTCTCACACACACACACACACACACACACACACACACATGCATGCATACACATGTATACACACACATACAAGCACATACACAAGCTTTATTATGCACTTGCATACACACACTTGTGCATGCACTGTCTGCATACAACACATGTGCTCATTAGCAAACATATGTAAACATGCACACTCACCAAAAATGCATGTGCGTGTGGTTCCATGCACACATATATACTCACATATACACACTCCCCCCCACCTCTCTCTCTCTCTCTCACACACACACGCACACACACACACACACACACACACACACACACATACTTGACTACTAAGTTCATTTTGTGCACTTACACAATATTGCAAAGACACTACCCCTCATAATCAATCACAAAGAAATCTTATCAGGTCACCACACTGCGTCTGTTAGTGAAAAGAAGAAAAGAAACTACCAACAATAAAAACCCAAGCTGCAATAAAGCATATCTGTTGTCCCCAGATTGTTTCTTTCACAAACCCAGAAAATCATCCTGGGAAAAAAAAAATCATGGACAGGTCACACCTTATGCTTAGGATGTAGAAACAATCACATGAAGAAAACATTACTGGGTACAAGAAAGACACCACCATAAGGAGCAAAGGCCCATTGCAAGATAAGTATTGTAGCATGAACAATCCAGTTCATTTATACATTTGTTGTTATTATCAGAGACATGAAAATGTTATTTACATCCTGTTATCGTTGAAGTTCACAGTACTACATTTAATTCCTTTTTTTTTCTTCGTATGTACACAAGAAACAAAACTGTTGAAAACAGAAGCCAACTTAAGTAAAAAGTAGTCAACATGAAGCTGAGCTGAACATTAAGGAGAAAAAGAAAAAAAAGAGGAGGGGGGGTGCTGAGCGGGAGAGAGGAGGGGTAGAATGATGGAAGCTGGGCTAAACAGTTTCTTGATTAACAAAATGACAAGCTGAATAACTTCAGTTTGGGCAAAATAAACAAAGGTGGGAGGAAGGGTGTGTTGAAAGAGCAGCTAGAATGGATACACACTTATGAGTCCATAGACAGTGTGGCTGGAAACAATTCCAACTATATGCCACTGTGGGGGAAAAAACCCTAAAGATATATGGTAAACTTGAAGCTGAGGAGAACACCACAGTCTTTCAGAAACTTGTTTTTGTTTGTTTGTCTTTGCCTCTTTCTTCCATATGGGCTGGCATTGTTCATCACTACACACTCTGGTCTCATGGACTGCGTAGTGTAGCGTATATGGAATTCACGGCACACAGACACATCTTCATGGATGAAACTGATTATCTATCGTTCTTTTTTCATACTTACCTACGAATAACTGTATCCAGCATAAAATCCAAGAAACAACAATCCAGGAAATATTAATGTCTGATTAAAAGTCATATGACCATCCAAGAAGTCAGAGGCAACTGATGAAAATCATGGAATAACATGGTTTTAACAACAGTAAGCAAATAACAACTGCGACAAATTTAGCAGACTTCAATGTTATTTACTTTCATTAAGAAACTAAAACAGACTGCAGTGTCACTGGAAATAAAGCAAAATTACAAATAAACACACAAAAACAGTGTAAAGTAATGCAGATTTTACATACAAAACAGACAGGTGAATTTTAGACATATGTGTCTCCTTCAAAGATGTCAAGCACCTGACAAAAATGCACAAAGCAATACAGCCCTGATAGCATAGGCATGAGAATCTTTCTTGATGTGCCATAAACAGAGGCTGTAAGAAAGGTTTGTCTCAGACTTCCACCTTCCCACATCAAATCACTCTCTTGGAGATTGTTCCCCAGCACTTTCCTATTGTTCCCCAGCACTTTCCTATTTTCTCCGAAATTATTGTTATTTGGGAAAAAAGTGAATGAATAAAATACAAAGATCATTGATAAAATGCCTCTTTTGTGTGTGTGTCTGTGTTTGTGTCCTTGTGCGTGCATGTGTGTGGTGAGGTGAGGGGCTAAGGGGGATAATAAATACGCATCTGATTTCATCTCTATCTTTTACCAAACCAAGTCTGTGGCCCCTGACACAATGTCACAGCTGAAATTTGAAATAAATGGATAATGATTCTTTACAATCTGTAACACTTTTCTGATATATCACTGTTCCACCTTACAGCTCTGGTGCCAGTCAAACTAAATGTCTACACAATTCAGATATTGGTACCAGAAATTTTTGTAAAAATGAAATCAACAAGTAAAAAATGAAACAATCAACCTGAGAAAAAAACACACCCAAAAACGCACAATGCTTATGTTTATAAACAATCAAGCAGATGAAAATGTAAACAAAAGAGAGAGAGAGAGAGAGAAATCAAGGATGTAGAACGTCTGTTGCAGGTGTTCTGACTGAATAAATAAAATGTATGATTTAATGCGACTGCTTGAAAATGAAGTTTGAATAACATACTCTGCTCTCATGGATTATAGAGTTGAAAGTATGCTGTTAACCAGACCATAAATATAAATGACTGAATGTCATTCCTATTTGCTGCAGCTGTTTCATCTGGCTATTGTATCAAACACCACACACACAATATGCACACATCAGGCATGCACATATACACATGCAGCATATTCCTTCACAACAAGACTGTATTAGAAAGAAAAGGCAAGAATCTGATGATTTAAATTAGTTTTTTCCTGCATTGTGTATGGTAGTTTAATAAAATGGGAGATCTAATGCTTGCATTATTTTCACTGTGTATCCCCCCAAATGTTGTCGGATTGAAATGTTGAACAGTCTCTTAGTATGGATTGTGAGTGAATAGATGATTTCTTCACATATGGTGAAGTTTGAACAACTGATTGACTTTGACAGCAAAATACCAGATACTGTCCAAAGCTTACAATTTCTATTGTGGAAAGAATATACTGTGGACTCCCATGTGATGTTATCAATTTCCCTATGCTGCATGATGTATACAGCAGTTAAGTTTTAAAGTCTACAGCCTTCTTAATTTTTACCCCAGGCCTACCCATACTATAATTACATGTATATGCATTTAAATAGATAGATATAGATATAATGAGACAGGTAGATGGATATAATGTAAGACAGATATACAGATAGATATAATGTAAGACAGATATGCAGACAGATATAATGTGAGATAGAAATATAGATAGATATATAGATGCAGATAGATATATGGTGTGTGCGTCAGTGCATGAGTGTCAGTGCGTGCGTTTAACCCTTGACTTCCAAAATTATTTGCTGTTTTTACATAAAAATCACCAGCCTCACATTAAGATCACAAAAATTCTAATAAATATCCAAAGAATAGCAACATCTATGATTTAGCAGGAAAATGAATAGACAATACTATTATCATATGTTCAGTGTTGAAGGGATGAGGTAATCCACAATAATGGGATAAGTAGTCCTCGACTATGCCCATTTCAACCACAACCATGCCCCCTTGTACATAGCAGGATGTATTCCACATTAGGATGATCAGAATCACATGTGTAACCATCAGTATGATCATCAACAACATCAACTACATTTGACTTCCTATCATGCTATCATTGTCCCTACAGTCACCATCCTGCTGCAGATCAAACAAAATTCCAATCACCTCGTCTGGTTTGTACCTCTTGGCAGCCATGTCAATACGCTCAACAACATTTTGCTTTACAAAATTACTGCAATAACTGCATCAGAATCAAGCCCAATCTTGCTCAGAAATCACTTCAACCACCCTGCATAGCGGTTGCCATTTGCAAGGAAGTGAAAATAATCATGTCACCTAATTAGACCACCAATTATGCAATGACATTTGAACCGCAGATGCACCTGCAGTCGGGAGGGGAGGCCTTAAACAGAATCACCAGTCTTGTTGGTCCTATCACCTTGAACACAGCATAAAACGTTCTATGGTTTCTGCACCAAATCAACATCGTGTTCCCATCATTCTGAACTACATCTTTGTGGAAAAAATGAAAGACTTTCAATGACAATCAACATACAAATGTCTTCAATCCAAACATGCTAAAAACTGGCAAAGAGATTTTAGGATACATCGTACAATGAACACACTTATGCATGACTGAAGTTTGGTTAAGAGTTCAAGTATAGTGGTCTGGAAAAAAGTAATAAGGAGAGATAAGACAGCATCACAGATCATCTTACATCTACAAAAGGTAGTACTGAAATTAGCATGAGTTTCATTTTGAATGAAGATAACTTTATTTTGATCATAGAAATATGGGAAGAGCTTGGAGAAGGAGAATCAACACTTTTTGACATCCATTGGTCATGAAAATAAAACTAACAAAGTTTATGATAGGTAAAGACACTTGATTTCAGAGACTCAGAGATGGTCATGTCAACCTTTTCATGATCCATAAACACAATCTTTTTTGTTCTATTATGCCTTTCCTTTAAATACTGTCTTGTAAATAGATAAATTCAAAGTACAGTGATTTGCATTGATGTCCCCGTTTAACAAGAAAAAAGAAATTTTCAAAAATGTGACTGTAAAGGCAGCAGGGTCTTTTTTTTCATAATTCTCTAGGTAAAAAAATCTCTGCAGCTGTTTACCAGTACAACAGGCAACACAAACCATCCAATTTATGTGCAAAAATCTTTCCATTTCATTTGCACCCATCACTCTGAACTTTGCCAAAGTCAAAAAATTAAATCAACAGACAAAGCTGTTTCCAATCCAGGCATGCTTTAAACAAACAAAAAGACTTTCTTAAGGCAATTGTTACACAGAGGATCAATGACCTGACCAATACATAACAGTGGTTCGGTATATAGTCAAAGAAGAGTACTTTTGGAACAAAGAAAAAAAGAGAGGCCATCATCAAGTACTGTCTACAAAGCATTACTTAATTTAGCACATATTTTCAGCTTAAGACCCAAGTTGGGAATTGGTTAGTGAAAGGAATGTTTTCTGCAACCGTCCAAAGATAACGACTGTATGTCGGAATAGTCTGTGCATAATTGATCAAGGCAAGTTCGGCAATTTACGCATTTCCAAAGGACAGAGGTTGATAATTAGTATTGTCATAACAATAAATATCTGCACTATTAATGAAATCATTTCAAATACTGAAATACCCAAAATCAGCTGTTATTTTTGAAAACATACTGCATGGTCTGTACCAGTGTAAGGAATATTAACCATACAACAAACACATGCAAAATCACGTCACATTTCCCGAAGTTAACCATTAATAGCAATTTGATACAGTTGCTAGACTACAGCAACAAAAATAATTATAAATGAAATGTTGACTCCATTTTATTGCAGGACTGTCGTCAAGTATGAAATAATACAATAGCATACAACCTTAATGACAGTTATTGATTGAATTATAAAGGATTGGTGCTATCTCAACAAAAATGCATTGAAGTTATCAGAATGTGAAGATCCAGTCAAACAGCAGAAGACTGAGAAAATGAAAAAGATCAAAAGATTAAATTGCAATAAAGCACATTATCTTTCCCTTTGAAACATCGGTCTGAATCTGAAATATTCCTCTACACAAAACTGAAGTCACGTATTCATGAAGAAATTCGATTTTGATTTAGCAGGAAAAGAAAATAAAAAAAATGATCCATTCATTGCAGGACTCGTACATGAATGAAATGACAGTCAACTTGACAGTAGTTCATATCAACAGACCTTTGCTACCAACTCATAAGATTAAATTTAAATCATAAGGAGACCAATGAAAAGATGAATGCAAAAGTATCTTTACAATTGATTTCTCCAAAAGTAAATGAACGATATGTTTCAGAAGAAAATCGCCTATTATCATGAAGCACGGTATGTAACCTAAGTACTTCACAGATATGCCTCTTGCTGCTGAATTTTTGAAACTTGGAAAAGCATAGAAAGTACTGTTTTTCAGTCTACACTTGACTATCCATTTCCAACACCAGAGCAGCTGTCTCCCTTTCATGATAGTGAAATCTGTCATTGCTGTCTTTGACCAGCCCTGGTTATCTGTTGAACCTCAAAGTCATCTCAGCATTTCAGATGGTTGAATCAAAACTATAGAGTTAACTGATACAACTTTCTTGCGGATTTACTACAAATAATTTGCAAATCTTTTGTCAAATTATTGATTGTTTACCAGGATGAAAAAAAAAAAGACAAAGTAGCATAAAGAGACTAGCTTGCAACCAAAAATCATCAGTAAAAGTCAATATTATAGAGCGGACCCAGACAAGAAGAGGACAAACACGACCAAGATTGTGTGTATGTAGGATTGTTTTTTAATGTTAAATGAAACATAGATGTCTAGATGTCTCAAACATGGACAGAAAAAAAAAGTTAAACTCATCACTGAGGACAATCAACTCACTGTCTCAGCTTTCCAACATTTACCTGTTGAAATTGCATCAAAAAGGCTCTACATTGATTTTTTCAATATCCACACAAACTCAAGCAATACTATTGTAAGACTAGCAGATCCTGCAAGATGCTAAAGAGGAGAAAGTCCACTGTTCATTTTAACTACAACCATTTCCCTTTATTTCAAGAAGCCATCGAATTCAGCCAAAGGCATTTGAGGACAGTAAACAACTGTAAAGCGGCTGGTACTGGGAAAGACTGAAACACACTACATCTGGAGGTGAAAAGGATAATAAAGGTTTGCATCTGCCTGTTATTATGTTTATTTTGCCGATTCAGATGGATAAAAACACTTAGTAAAATGTTAGCCAATACTACTGTGCACTGAAGTAAAATGTTAGCCAATATAACTGTGCACTGACCTAGCTTTTGTGAACGAATGCTTTCATAGCACTTGACTTCTGTCAAACTGCGATCGGAGGACCAGTTTTGTTTGACCCATTTGCTGGGCTGCCACTGTTGAAAAACAAAAATCACCGAAATTCTACACTGGTCTAGGGGCATACTCCACCTCCACCTATCCCTCACCAGCTTTCCCCTCTCAAAAAAAGAATTCAAAACTTGCTATCAAAACTTTTAGGTCTGACACAGGTTTGCACATCACGTGACCTATCCCACACTTTGTCTGGTTATGACCAGGACCATTTGTACATAACAGCTGTCATCTGTCTCTTTCACCATTGCTGCGTCTTGTCATGCACAACATCGGAGTGTGACATTAAACAAGCTTAGAAGAAATTTTCATGAGGCTGGCAATTCTAATGAACCCCTTCTGGTGCAAACCAGCTCTTCACGATTCTTTCGTCTACACTGTGCATATTCCTTATACTAGTTACAGAAGACAGCTACACTAAATTCTTTATTATTTTCTTTTCCTGATTCTGCCTCGTATGCTTCTTCTGGAGGTGTAGCCAAAGACATATTTCAAAATCTAGTTTAATCTCTCTTTACTTCTGAGCTTCACTTAACCTGCTTCATCTTAATCAGGTAAAGGATCCAAATGACCAAAGATTGCTAACAAGAAAAACAAAAAAGAAAGAAGAAAAAAAAAAAGAAAGATTCTGTACGTGAGGTCTCAGAATTATTTTTCTCTGAAATACAAGGTGCAGCCGAAAAACACATATAAACTAGTTCCTCGACTAAAGACAAAACTTGAGATCATTTTGATTCCTGGACATGTAACGCCTGTTATGCGAGTGAGTAAGATGAAACAACTGGAAAATCTCCATATGACAGAGATTTTTTCAAGGTCAGTTTTATTTTTAACAAACATGGGAAAATTAATCAGGAAGTGTTTTCCAAAAGACTTCAAGTGTTCCAACTGACAGAGACCTCAACATCCCCTGCCAGTGATTAACTGTGAAATGAAGAACACTGGAGAAAAGTGTTACATGGTCTGTAGTATATTGACACATTAATAAATCATAATCACAAAATGTCTGAAAATAAATCATAGACAAAAGATTCCATTTTAAATGTTAAAATCCTGAGTAATGTAGACATTCACAAACAGTTTTCCAGATTTGCGCTATGCATGATGTCCACAAACAGAGATGCATGTAAACAATAAAAACATGGCACATCAATATTGCAAGTGCACAACCAAAGCTCGACCAATGCTCGTAATATAATGGACACTGTGTACGACAAAACATGTGTGTCCATGTGAAAGTATGGATGCAAGCACAAGATCAAGTGCGTGTGTATGTGAGAGACAGCGAGAGGGAGTGTGTGTTTTGTGTGTGTGTGTGTGTGTGTGTGTGTGTGTGTGAAGTATTGTGCCTGCACGTGAGTGTGAACAAGTTTCAACAGACAATTAATGAGACAGATTCCAGTAAACAGCAGTCTCAAAACAAAGGGAAAAAGAAAAAAAAAAACAACAACACCTCTTTGTCAAATACCATTCACAAACTAAATTATTACTTCCTTACGACAAATTTCTTTTTGAAGAATGGAAAACAAGCTGATACAAAATACACAGACAAAAGACCCAAATATACACTGGCAACTCATTGCTTGCTTTGAAAAATTGCATCTTTTAAGCAAAGAAGTTAAATACTTAAGTATCAAAATAACAGACTCATCTAACTTTGATATGTAATCTACATTAACAAAATGATTTCAAATGTCATATTTCCAAAACTAGTGCTTATACCTATCATAATTTTTCATTCTTAAATTGCCAAAAGCACCAATAAGGACATGTTTTTTGACAGTGAAAACAAAACCGACATGTTTTGGCTCAGAACTCATTACCAGCACGCGCACGCACACACACACACACACAGAGACACACACACACGCATACACACATAAACATATATTATATATACATAAGGCCAGGTTCCTGAAAGTGAAAAACCAGAAAAAGTTTTTGGCCTATAATTCACACACACACACACACACACACACACACACACACACACACACACACACACACAAATAATCATTGATGGACAGATAATTCACAAAAATCAGAAAGACTTTCAATATTTTTTCATGCTGCTCACATGTCACACATCCACACCCATTGAAAAAAAATTCAATTGTAGTGCATCACAGCTATGGGGAAAATAAAAGGTGTCCACAGATGTCAATTTTTTCAAAGATTCTCCATTCAGAATCTCTTCATATGCTGTAAATGTGCATGGCAGATGGTCATCCCCACCATTGTCATGTGATCAATATCCATGTTTAAGTTACTTATATTCATCACACAAAGTCTGAGACCATTTTTTCCCCCTTTTTATTTTTTTTTAGACAGACCAATTTTGTTTTTGAAAAGGGTATGTGGGACAGTCTCTGTGCACCTGTTAATACTTATGTTTTGTAATCATGTTCTTTAATAATTAAATTATTTAATTCAAACTTGTTATAGTATGAAGAATGCCTTCTTATTTGGTGTTTTGTGTACATGGTTTGAAATGCATTCTTAATTCATCTATTCATTTCAAATCATGATGAACACAAAACTGATAGACTTCTCTCTGTACAGTCCTAAGAACAACCAGAAACACTACAAGTGGTGGTCTCATATCAAAGAACAGACTTCTCTCTGTACAGTCCTAAGAACAGCCAGAAACACTACAAGTGGTGGTCTCATATCAAAGAACCCACACACATTTACAAACTAAACTTCCTGAATGAAAAATGGGGCAGAGAATGGCTTGGTGAACATATAATGCATACATTTGAGAGGGGAAAAAACATATATATTTATATATACACATATATGCTCAATTAGCATTTTACAATTGGTCTACATGAATGAAAAGTTAACTAATAATTTCAGGGGGAAAAAAATTGGACTGTCATCATTGCTTGCTTATATCTCACATATTTCATTTATAAGTTTCCATAGTCATTTTTCAAGTCATACTTAAAACACTGGAGGATAATAGAGTTCACTTTTGATTTATCCTTTTCTGTTTTAGTATACAATCATTACCCAGGTATGTGGTGAGGAATCAGGCCTTGGAGAATTGCCAAAAATATTTTCGAATGGTTGAAAAAGTTGCTCTTCAGTTGGTCTATGGGCCGAAGGCTTTAACAAATTGGCACAGCCTAAGTGGGTTTACAAGAGACAAAAAAAAATGAAACAAATAAATAAAATAGAAATCACTTTCACAGGACTCAGAATCATGACTTTAATACAGATGCTGGCCCTGCTGCAAACACACTGTTGCCTAAAATGAGTGGCTTACCTTGCCAATTTCCATATATAATATATATATACATATTATATATATGTGTGTGTATGTGTATAAATATATGTGTGTGTGTGTGTGTGTGTGTGTGTGTGTGTTGTGTGTGTGTGTGTGTGTAAATAATAAAATCATATATATAAATATATATATATGACCACACCCTATTTTCGCGCATATTTTCATTTGTTGTATGCATTTTGATAACATTGTGCAATTTTGCCCAGGAATCAGATAATTTTCTCTTTGAAGATAAAAGAAAGATCGGAAACCAACCAAACAATGAAAAATTGATATGATGTCAAGTAGATATGTGTATGGGATAGATGTAGAATGTTTGATGAGGCATCAACTCTGTATTTTGTGTGAAATCCTTTCAGTCAACTGACTGGAAAGACTCGGAAGATATTTGCAAAAAGCGCCTCAAAATGCTGGAAATGAGGATTTAGGCAACATGGCTTAACATCACTTTTTCTCGCTACTTCGCCGTTATCATCTTGCTACAAAACAATGAAATAATAACCCACTTAAGTTATCATCTATTATTTGTTCAAAATTAATCCAGTACTAATGCTTTACTCATTAGAGCACCTCCTTTTTTGAGGATCAGTTTCTATTTACCACCACAATAGCAAAAACATGTTACTTAATTGTCAAAATTAATTCACAACTAGTGCTTTACCTATGAAAGCAATTCTTCAAAACTGATGTTTCTTTTCATCTACTTAATTACGACAACAAGTAAAATGGTCCAATATCCAAATGTATAGTACACTGAACTCTCAGTCTGAGTGGCCCTGTCAGTACATGCTGGGTGAAGGAAAAAGCTTATATTTTCATTATCTACCCAAGTGAAAATCTTAAAATGCAAAAACACACTTCGATGTATACTCTCCATAGATATGCACATAGATCTTGTAAGCCAGATCAACATTCTGTGGGCTGTGAAGGAAAAAAAATCCAACATTCATCAGAACCACCTGGGGAATGAGATGAATTTATATGAAACTGCATCAAAAATGATGGATAAGGGTCAATTCCTACAAAATGTGATTAAAACTTCATCAAGAAATAGCGATTATTCTGAACAAAATACAACACATGCACGCACCACGCAAACACACACACATTTTCAAATAATCTGTGACAAAGTGACAATGTGCCTTTAACTCATTACTATGATAACACATACTATACATTGACTAAAACTGAGTTTTAAGTTAAACTGGGGCTTGTGATTTACCCATGATCTTTGCACAAACAGAGCTGCCAAGGTCTCAAAACCACCAAGTGTATGTGTAACTTTCCAATTTAGGTGTTACATTTGTATGCAATGCAACAATCAGACTCCGCACCAATTTTCCATGCACTTCACTTCGCACACTACATGATGGTATTTGAGAAGACAGAAATCGCGCTAGTCATCGCATGGTTTTGGCTTGACTTAACAGAAAAATAAAAATGTCTGACAACAAAACCAATCAAAAAGATGGCAAAATCAATTATCATCTTTAGCGAGTTTCTTCTACTTTTTCATCCTCTCCTTATTGACCTTGGCCATATTTTGAGAAAGTAAGTGTACTGTCTTACAGTTATGTTGTCTTGGTTTTGCTTAAGCCTACATTACCCATTAGGTGCCTAACTTGACAAGATAACTCTACGGCAAGGGCGTGTGTACTCTTCGCTGCCATGGCCATCAAGTATACTCGTCATGGGGAAGTCCGGATTATTCTTTGTTTTATATTTATACTGCTTACTTTCTTTCTGCGTATGCAGGCTGATACTCCTGCGGACACTGCCTGTATAGACAGGCAGTGGAGTATACTGCTTACAAAACAGAGGATAGTTTCAGAGAGGTGAAGTCTCTCGATTCTATTTACAGTTGGTAATCTCGTTTTCATCAGTGAGAAAGTCAGCAGAATTTTTTGAAAATATATACTTGTGTTTTTTTTAAACCTGGCAAATAGGATTTAGCTTTAAGCTTAACTGAGAAAGAAGTGAGGCAGGGAACAGTAAACAATAAACAGTAAACAAGTAGGGTAACTTTTGCTCCCATAAGAAAACCTAACACAGAGTAACTTTTATTCAAGACTGGCACAGTCTTTTAAACTTGAATAAAGTCAGACAAATACAAAGACGAACAATCTAATAGCGGGGGAAAAAAACAAGCGCAGGCCAACAACTAGTAATGACTTGGCAAAGATTTGGACTTAAACGGGGAGGGGGGGGGGGGGGGGGGGGGGGGGGGGGGGGGGTTGAAGATGGAGAAACTGGGAACATGAAATTTAAAAAAATATATTATGAAATTTAAACAAATATATTATTTAAGCTTAATTCCTAGGCAGTGAAAGGGTTAATGCTGTGAAGTGTGTGCTTTTCTATTTCAAATTTTTAGAATTTTGGGTTTTTTTGTGTTGTTGTTTTTGGAGGGGGCACAAAATTTATTCAACACAAAATGTGGCAGCATGGCCTTATCAATGAAACTGTAGCATACCACGCTGAAAGTGTAGCATTTAGCCGCTCTGCACTTGTCACTTTTGTCAGCAAGCACTCCTCCACTGCCCAATGACACGTTGTGTGATGGACACTTGGTCACACTGCAACAACAACCCTTTTGCCCTTATGATTAAAGGACTGCCTGTTGTCATCCCCCCCCCCCCCCCTCCTTAAGTGGTTCTAGAACAGTATAACATTATGCAATGCCTATTTAAGGAAGAAGGCAGAATAAGATGGCGGTCATTAAAATCATGAATGGGAAAAGTTATGAAGGGAGCTGGTATACCCAAAATTAAATTCCATCAACCATAATTTAAAAAAATCATGCCCCCACCCCCCACCTCATTCTCCAACCTCCAATAAAATGTATGAAAAATTTCCAAATATCAACCTTCAAGTGCCATAAACTATACTTAAAAGAATTGCCTCAACAGAGTCTGTGCATAAAATATAAAACACATCCTCTGGCAGCCTGTTACAGGATACTTAATCAGCAACTGAAAACTCATTAATTGAAAACAAATGTCATTCATCTTTCAGCAACATTAACAGTACCAAAACCAAGAAACTTTAGGTAATGCTAAACTACGACCAAAAAATATACATAAAATTTATGTACACATCCAAGCATTAAAGGATAGATCCTGGCTGTAATAAAAGATTACATACGCAATTCATAAAGACCTATGTGATGCTACACTCGAACAGTCGTCTGTCACTAATCTTATACCCCAAAACAGACCCCATGAGCAGATACTGACCCCAGAATTACACACAGCACCTTAATAATATTTTACAGGCAGAAATTGAACACAGAATTTAAAAACAAAGTTTGCAAATTGTAAGTGCCTGTATATGTGGATTATTACCAATGACAATCTGTGTGTGTGTGTGTGTTTGTGTGTGTGTGTGTGTGTGTGTGTGTGTGTGTGTGTGTGTGTGTGTGTGTGTGTGTGGTGTGTGTGTGCTGTTGTGTGCACGTTTGTGCATATGTGTGCGTAAATGGAGCCACCAACACAGGTATAAACGTATTTGCATACATCTACAATATGAAACAAGAACATAACCTCATGCTGTGTTGCATTGCATAATTTCACTGTCACAACACATCTGAGATCTGGGCGGCTCTCTCCAGGGACAACATATCACATAATACAGAGCCACTAATATTTGTTTTCTCTACTGTCTGCATATATGTTTCTATTTCCCTATCAAAATCGATTTTTCCACCAAAGTTTATCCTTGTTGCCATATATGACTTTTCTTACATAAGCTAAATGCATGCTTAATACAGAGATCTTAGTTAATGTTGTCATCCAAAAGACTAGCGCCAAGACCACAATTCAATCAGGTAGAAAAGTCCTGTTCCATGAAAGACATGGATTATGAATTCTCTTTCTTCCAAGGCATTTCTATTATCCACCAAAGTGTGAGTGGCGAGTCACAGATCAAAATGAGATGGGAATCAGAAAGGGGAGATACAAGATCAGCACATGCAGACTGCTCATACTCGTAGCAGAACGTAAAATATGACAGGAGAGGTGTGAAGCTTGAACAGCTGTGATTTTTGTGGTGGGAATTTGTTTTATTTTTTTGTGGAATGATTCTGTATATGAGGTGTACAAAGCATATTGGAAAAAAAAAGTGTATAGATCTAGTTATCCTTTCCAAGAAAATGTCACTGGCCAACAAAAGACAGATTCAATTATGCTAAAATAACTTTTAATCAATGGGTGATAAAAAAAAAAGAGATTATTTCAATAACAATCTTTTAACTTTGCATGAAAATTGAAAAATTTAAGTTCTGTTTCACAGGGCTCTTTTCATTTCTAAACAGAACACATTTGCATGCATCACAAATATGCATGCAGGAATGCACACACGCTCACTCACATACCCACACACAAACCACTTAAAGATACAAACTAAAAACAAAGCAGTTAACTAAAATACCTAAAAGGGCATTTTAACAGTCATGAACATGTCAGATCCAGTTTCAAAAGAGAAAAAAAAATCTTTTAAATTCATAAAATCAAAGAACATACATGTACACAGAAGATAACAGAAACAGAACGACAAAGCAAAACCATGACACCATCACCAACATGCAAAGAAAAATACTATCTTTTTTTGTTTCATACATCATCTTTCACTGCACTCAAAATGAACACTAAATAGACTTAGATAAGAAAACTGAATCTACGCTCATACCTAGCATTCATTATCTGAGAGACAAAGTTGAAAATTGATCAACAAGTCAAGAACAAAACACTGAAAAAAAAGAAAAAAAAATTCCCTCAATCAGCAGGGCGAAGAATGATCTGTAGAATAAGGCAGTCATCAACAACAAAGGGTGATCCTGGCTCCTGCAGCTCAGCCACTGTGATCTTCTTGTCCATTTCTGTGTCAGTGGTATAGCGGGTCTTCGAAAAGGTTTTGCGTCCTGACACCGACTTGAGAATCTGGTGGTGGTTGATGATGGACAGGTAGTATTCCACAGGTCGAGGCTGATCCAGGATCAGGTTGGAGTAGAGAAGGATGCGAAAATCATCACTGGTGGATGAGAACCCTTTCGGGTGGACTTTCAACTCCCATTCCCAGGTCTGCGCTGGGTAAGCAGAAGCTCGCGTTGTGAAGCGGAAACTGACCTCTGCTCCCCTGGGATAAGACGAAAATTTGTAGACAACAAATCGTCTGTCCCACCTAAGGTCACTGTAGTTTCGAAGCAGGAAGCTGGACTTGGTAAAGTCTTTATTCCTGGCCCGGAGGGTGAGAGGCAGAGCAATGAATTTGTACGCCTGCATGATGTGCTTCTGGAACAGCTGGGGATAGTTCTCCACCAGAGGTGATGATTCCAGATTGCACAACTGTTCGGCCGTCATCATTGGAAACCTAATGTACTCCAGTATATCTGCAAGATGAGTTTCAAGGTTTTCTTGACGTTCTGGATGAGTTGCTGACTGTAGCCATCGTGTCACAGCCACCCACAGCTCATGTTCATCCTTCACCCTCAGACTGGATGACCTCAGGAATTCTACAAGCTGATCACGATCAAGATTCACCCATTCGTCATTCCATTCTGCTGAACTTATTAACTCATCCATCTGTGATGCCAGAGCAGACACACAAGACTTGATGAGTCCATCGTGGAAACACTTGGTGGCATACTGGAACCATATATGGAACACATCTTTTAGTTGCAGCTTGGGGATGATGAAGGAGCGGGCAAAGTCAATGCAGACTTTACGCAGGTCAGCTACATTGTACTTATCTGCCAAAATAAGCACAGGTAATGTTGTGTCCATATTCAGCTTGACATGGCACCCATACAAGAAACGCAAGAAGCGTGGAAATACTCCAGAACATACACTCTCTTCTACAAGGGTTACTTCCTGAAAACAGATAAACAAGGAATACATTTTAGCACATGATGAACATCTGAAAATGATACGTGTTCATACCCTTTTCAGCATTTTTATTTACATCTTTTTTTTTTTTTTGGTTCAAAGGGAACTAAAGTCTATTTCTGCTGTGGTTTAAAACACTAAGGACCTTTGAACCAAAGTCTATTTCTGCTGTGGTTTAAAACACTAAGGACATTCAGTTTTTTCCCCCCAAAAATGGCTTTTATCGCTTGCTTTCTTGCCTCATCTAATTCACCACTGCAATAAGATTTATAATGCAATGGCGTCTAACAGAAACTGCTTTCAATAACCCCCAAAATCAATAGTCAGATTAAATATCTTTGAATTCGTTAATTTTGCTTGTAGTGCAACCTGAATGACTGCAAAATCTGAAGCCCTGATTCTGCATAAAAACCAGAAAATAATGTATGCAGATGAAAGTTATTGAATGTATGGCAATGAAAATGCAGCGAGAAACCACAGAATTATTCTAACACACCTGCTCTGGGGCAAAAAAACATCAGTGGAAGATAACGTGTTTTTTCCGCTGCAGATAGAGGTTTTACCTTTTCTCAGACTATGGGTCAAGATCAATTTGTGCACGCATCATTTGGTAAACAAACGTCACATCCAACCCAAGACATGATGTACATCTATCCAAATCAATCAATGATAATAAGTGAAGTCAAACTGTTCGCAACCCAGTGTCTGTATTACAGGTGCACCATTTCACACCTGTTTTGGAATTTTTGCTTTCTCTCTGAATGTTACTCTGACTAATGAGTTGAAAATCTGATTTGAAGCACAAGTCAGGGATATTCGGGTCTGCATTGTAGGCGCACTGTTTCTCACCCATGTTTCGGCAATTTCTGTCTTCAATTGAACTATTAAGCTGGTTGGTGGGGCTAAATTGCTTTGGGCATGCCCACCAGTGCCATTTGTCCTATGAAAACAAGGTCACTCATTGAACATGGGCTCCAACACAGACTACCTCCTTTGCAAATGTTCGAAACATAGTCTTTTGCCAATTTGTTTACTTCCTGACAAAATGTTTTCCCTATTTTCAAATTATGTTTCTTGCTGCAAGTTTTGAATATCATTCATCCAAGCAACTGTTTTCAAAAATTACAACAACAAAAAACATCATCAAGTACTTGCGCACAGAGCATCACACACACACACACACACACACACACACACACACACACACACACACACAATAACACACACTCAATCGCTCCTCTCTCTCTCTCTCTCTCTCACATACAAACATACACTCTCCCCTCTCTCTCTCCCTCTCTCTCTCAAACTCACACTACAAATGAAATCAAAAGTGGATCAAAACCAAAATGGGTGGCATATAAGATCTCCACTCTGATGACGAACAGCAGAAAAAAATTCATATTTTCTGCCTGGACATTTTTATATAAAACACAATAAAAATCGCCTCTTGTGATGTCATATGATTTTACTTCTATCATAAAATCTCAAATGGATATGCTTTGCGTCATTCAGAACAGCTGAAAATGCCAACAATAAAATCTCTTCAATTCTAAGTGGAGTGAACTGGTGCATGTCAAACACACACAAAAAAGATGCACATAATAAAGAAAAAAAGTCTTTCTTGCTCTTCTCCATTAAAGACATGATTCTTTCCATAAAATGGCGAAGCCAGTTTTGTATGAATTTTCTGGGTTGAGTACTCTCTTTCTTCTGCCCTTGTTTAATAACCCCTTTTTAAATTTCAGCATTCTAAACACGTATGAGTTAATGTTAATCTTCTGTGGAAGAAGAAGACAGAAGTCATCTTGAAAGGGGCTGGGTTGGGGTGAAGACAGGGGTTCACAAGTTAGTGTTTACGGGTAGATGAGAGTATGTTGTGTGTGTGTTGTGTGTGTGTGTGTGTGTGTGTGTGTAGGGGAGGGGGGTACAAAGGGGGAGGGAGAGGAGAATGGGAAATAGATACAGGAAATGAAGTAGGTAGGTGTAAAAATAAAATGAAATTAAACAAAATAACTCAGAAACATCCACTTAAGCCTAGGCATTAGTTATTTTCTATCAATTTAATCAGAGATGTAAGTGTGAGGAGAGAATGTGGGGTGGGGGATAAATCCTGTGAACTGTACACATTATTCCAGAACTTCTCAAGTGCTGAAAGAGAAAAAAAAAATCCTTTGAATTCAGCTGTACAACTTCCTTATTAACTTTTCTGACTATTATTTACTTCCTTTTTAACTTTCTTATATGATTTGGGGAGGGGGGGTGGGGGGAACAGGACGGGCTACGGGGGTAAAATACGGTAGGTAATGAGAGAGTGAGTCTTGCCCATTAACTCCGTATTTCATATCTCTAGCCACCTGTTCTTGGTCTCACTTTGAATGATGTTAAGAACTTCAAGTTTTTGGAATCAATTTCACTGAGCATTTAACCTCACGAAGCTCTTAAGATGAGGCTGAAAACTATTGACTGTTTTTCAAAGGCTGCATGCTAATATCTAAAAATATACCTCAGATGCAAGTATAAATTCATCTTTACTTTATGTTTATGTTTTTACCTTGTGCTTGTTATTAGTATCATGATCCCAGTCAGCGCTGAACATGCGCTCAAAGACATCACTGGCTTTCACCAGGATCAGCTTGTGAGCAAAGTACTGCTCGTTTCCCACCACCAGCTTCACATCGCTCAACAGAGGATTGTTGTAGAACTTGGCCTGCTCAATGAGAGCCTGTCGTTCGTTGCCATGGCAGTCAATGCCCTCAGGACTCTCAAGGGCAAGCGAGAGAGAGGCAGGAGATGGTGGAGAAGAGGTGGGATTTGATGTGGAGTTGACAGCAAGATCTGATGAGTCTTCTTCCCCTTCTCCTAAAAGCAAATCAAGAGCTGCCACTGGTGCCTGACGGGTGGTGAAGCCATCGTTGGTTTGTAATGGATTCCTGCAGAATGCAGCCAAAGTTTAATCAAAACTGAGTGGTGAATGACAGGAACTGTAACTGAGACTTTTTGTCCGGTTTATTGCTGATGTGCAAAAACACCCATCTCAGCAAAGCTACCAAACACCAAAACACTTGATTTTCAAGAATATGCTGTTGTTGTTGTTCTTTTCTACATTAGATTCGCCTCGCAATAAAGTCACCACAACCCTTCCATATGCACATGCATGTGCACACACACACACACACACACACACACACATATATACACACACGCACTTCTCTATCCCTAGATACTACCATCTTTTACACAGACATTTTTTAGATGGCTATTCAACGTTTGAAAATTTTCACTGTGCATGAAGTTAACTTCAAACGAACAACAACAAAAAAAAGCCAGTACACTAGGTTATGTGCTATAAAGTCTGATTTAATGAGTTCTTAATTAATACATGGTATGAGAAAGATAAATGTTCTGTAAACTGTCTTCTCAGGACAGACACAAAAACAAACAGAAAGTAAAATCAAAACAAACAAATATTTGAAGAAAAAAAATATTGCTTCTCAGACAGATGTTTGAAAGCAACTTTTTCTTTTTCATTTCCCAAAGGTCTGGAAGGTACTGGCAAAAGAATGGAAAAGAGGAGAATGTGACAGGGACATATGTGTGGGTGTGAGGGGCTAGGTGGAAAGGAGGACATAGGAGTAGGGGGTAAGGGGGGGGCTTGGAAGAGGGAAGGGAAAAGTGAATAAATGAACACTTGGAAAGAATAGTTTAGAATCTTTCCTTGCTGCAGGTGTCTGTTGCTTAAGTACAAATACTACCCACAGAGCGCAGAGCCAGGGTCAAGAGTCAAGACAGGGCAGCAGTGGTGGAAGTGGAAGAGAGGGGAAGGGCTGAAGTGCACTGATGGTTGAAGGGCTGACTATAAGGACAGAATAAAAAAAGAACAGTGAAGAAACAAGTGATAAATATATCAGTGGACATTGCAGACACTGTTTGAAGATCTCAACTTCACCGATTACATGGAACTTCCCTCACACAACTTCAACCAAAACTGGATTAAAACACCCTCCTAGTAATAACATTAACATCAGCAGAGACATGGCTCAAACATGAAGAGGAAAATTATGTAACTCATTATGATCATCATCCCAGCCAACACCACTTACAACTGGTCGAGAGCCAATCAAGGAAGTTAATTTCTAAATATCTCTGGGCAGAGTGGTTGATACACAAAGGGGCATGGACCGAGTCCTCACTGCAAGGATAGCAAGGCACCAGCAGCCTTTGCCACACTTAAGAATATCTGGGCCTCAAGGCCTCAATCAGCGCAACTACATAACTGTGCATCTTCAATTCAAACATCATGATGTACAGTTTTCTCATGAACATCTTAGGTGCGTTTGTAATCACACTTCCCTCCTCCCTTTTTCACAGTTCTAATCCCCAGCCACCCCTCCCCCAACATACTCCCAGTTCTAGCTGTTCTCAGAACTAACCCCAGCAGAGCAATGTCTCACCAAGACAACTTCTGTTTAGGAATAAAAAAAAGAAGTTTCAGCAGTATGCAGGTGTTGTGCTTGGTATCTTTGTGTTTAAATGTATTGGATTTATTTTGGAATGTGCATGTGAACAGTAAACGAGGACAGAGACTGAGAACAACTTAACAAGATTTTATATTTTCAATTCACTCCAGTGATGTGTGAATGGGAGAAACATGGCCATTTAGCTTTTTACACTGTCTTTTCTTGTACAATCTCATACACATTGGGTAACATTTCTTTGCATTTGTATTGTATAAAAGATGGAGGAATAAACTGTCTCATAATTGATGCCTACTGTACTCTCTAAAGCTTTCATCACACATGTACAGAGCATGCCCTCTTGAATTATGTTTATTGACATATAATTGCATTACCAACAGGTATTCACTGACATATTATTGCATTACTGACAGATACTTCCCGACTTGTCATTGCACTGCAGACATTTACTTGAATTCAACCTTCTCTTTACTTAAGGAGGGTACAGGGTTGCACATCCACGTCGGACATCGGACATAGACCGATTGCACATGCAAAATGTCCGATATAACTGGCAGTGAAGAGGACAAATGTCCCATTACTTTGCCGAAAACGCGGTCACTGTCCGATAGCTTTCCGATGCTCACGGACATGGCACCGGCCGTTTATATCAAGCCCGCATAATTATTTGAGTCCGACCGTCGTACAGAACTCCAGTCTGTAACTTTAGTGTAAGCCCACTGCCCAGTGAATCACTAGGCCTATTACTAGTCCCGTGTGCCACTGGCACTAAGCTTAGTGGTGAGCCGTGGCGGTCTATTTTTAGCTCGTTGGCTTTCAACTCTGCCTCCCTGACTGGCAGAGGCTGAGCCAGCGAGGTTCACGGCTCGCAGCTGAGAGCTCGCAGCCAGCTTGTGTCAGGTTATTTTTAGTGTAAAGCGCTAAAGAGCGATAAGCCCTATTGTACTTGTTACGTGTTGTAGGCCATGTAGGCACATGTTGCTGAAGCGGAGACTGGAAAGGAATCCTTGCTCCACGACGAGGGTGCAAATGGAAGGACCAAGTGATGTCAAGGGGGAATCAGAATGGGTGTTCAGGGTGACAGAAAATTGGGGAGAGAAAAGGAAAAGAATGCTCTTCAACCAAAAAGACGACTCCAAATGAATCAATATTGTACTTGAATACTAGCATTAGCAATGAATAGTGATTTAGGAAAGACACTGCCTCTGTGTGTGTGACTGTGTGTGTGTGTGTGGACTAGTAATAGTATGTTTACCAAACATGGCTTCCCACTCTAGGAATATAGTCAGCTTTTGTAATACCATTAAATTTTTGTGTGCATAAAACTTAATATACATTCAATCTGGCTTGCGTTCAAAATGTCCGATTGATTTTGTTATGAAGAGGACAAATGTCCTATTACTTCAGGGTGGTCCAGGACATTTGTCCTATAGATACTGCTAAGGATGTACAACCCTGAGGGTAAGAAATTCGAGGGGACAAGTAGATCTGATTGGTTGGTTGGTTGCTCAGTTGAATGTTTTTTTCTAATCTGCCTGCGCACAGGACAAATATGAGAGAATGCAATTGTCTATTCTATCACAGTCACTGTAAAACACCTAGATGCAGATATACCTGCCCACACACATAATGACAATATGAACATATTGACAGTAACACACCACACACACACACACACACACACACACACCTGGCACACACATAATGACAATATGAACATATTGACAGTAACACACACACATTGCATACATACCCCACACACACACACACACACACACACACATGCCTAAACACAAACACACTTAATGACATGTATATACACATACATGTATCACACATCCAAACACTCACAGTCACACCCAAACACATCAAACATCCAAAAACACTCACACCCACATACAAACAACAGTGCAAACAACAACGAAAACAATAACAAAACATATTAGACACATGTTTTAAATATTATGATTGATGAACTTAACCTACAATTAAACTACAGCTGTCGTCAAATAAATGCTGAGTGATACATTGAAAGGAATTTGACTCAAGCTACTTATTCACTTTGTTCAATCTTTTGAACAAAATGCTTTTTAACATCCACCCTCCCCCTTCACCAACTTTGAAACCAGTCTTTCCTTCTAGTTTTTGTCAGTCTTACCATTTGATTGGTCTTATTCATAACAAAAGGATTAATGTATAATTTGGTCAAACCACAATTGTTAATCAAACATGACTCCTAACTCTTGGAGTCTTCCGCTGTACTACATTAACTAAAAAGTTCCGTTTTGCTGCTTTAAACAATACCATTTCTTAATGACATCTTGTTTAACTGATGTACAATGCATTTTCGACAAATGAAACACGATTCTATTTGCCACAGTACAATCCTGAATTCATGAACACCTTTTTGTAATCAATTTAACAACACTAAAACTCCCCGAGTCGTGTGTGAATATTTTGCATGTATAATTTCTAAAACAAACTGGCAAATCTTTAAACATTAATAAATTATTCTATATAACTAAATATCAGAATAACTTGCAAAATATGGAGGAAGCGGGAATGCACATAGATCTATCTCTTTGAACACAATATATAGGCCTATCGACTGTGGGGAGCTTTGCAAAATAACTCTTTTCTTTTTTCCTTCCACATATCAATAAACCTGAAAATTAGTGAAAAAGCTTTCTGAACAAAACGGTCACAGAAAAATTATAAGAAATGCTTGAGGAAAGTTGGGATAAAACTGGAACAAAGGGATGATCCCAGTCACTATCCCGAGTTAATTCCCTCACCATTCAATCATTGATTTCCAATCATCAGTCAGTGGATCTGGTTAGATTGACTGATTCGACATTAAACTAGATTAAGATGCATCTGAATATTAACTGTCTTTGCTTTTTTCACAGATACTTACACCACGTCGAAAACTGTTTCTCACAGTGTCCACATCATGTGTTTACTGTGCATAAATTAGTTCAACATCATCTATTTTCGCTCCTCCAATACGATCGTCAGCTGTTTTCCTTTGTTTACCATAGCTGACTTTCATAAAAAGAGTTTTCCCAAGGGTAGCAACCCTTGCTATGCGAGCTGTGATATTTTTTTCCCGTCTTGGGTTCAGCAAGCACTTTTTTTCGCCGCAAAGTCATTGACGACAATAAAAAGATTATTAAAATTTTCAAACTATTATTCATCAGTGACTCTGATTGATAAACTGGTGACAAACTATTTAATCAGATTTATCCCTCTGCGTGAATGTAAAGAAACTTACTCAAACTCCGATATAACAACATACAACAACAACACAACACACTGTGTACTGTAAGTATCAACATGAAATGATTCAGTGACGATCCATGAAGTAAAACAAGTCCTCTCTACTTCTTCTCTCTCTCTTCTCTCTTCTCGATCATCTCTGTCATCTCTCCCTCTCTCTCTCTCTCTCTCTCTCTCTCTCCTCTCTCTCTCTCTCTCTCTCTCTCTCCTTTATTAAGTAGCTAGATTGTCATAAACCCCAGAGTCATTGTGAATATTTAGCAAGTATTCTGAAAACAATTTAAAAAGTCTTTAAACAGTAGATATCAGAGAGAGAATATTTAACTAGTATTTTGAATCTAGTTGCAAAGTGAGACGACTGCAGGCGGAAATCTAAACAAATCTTAAATAAATGTTAGCGAACCGCCAAGAGAAACGTGGACAAACGAGTCACAAGACAAAACACGACGCGTTTCGACCTCTTAGGTCTTCTTCAGGCAAGACACAAACAAATAATACAACGAAAATGAACGAATTTGGTACTCAGCTTCGATCTCTTCACTCTTCAGCGCAAGGTTGAACGCCTGCAAACCTAAGAGGTCGAAACGCGTCGTGTTTTGTCTTATGACTCGTTTGTCCACGTTTCTCTTGGCGGTTCGCTAACATATATTTAAGATTTGTTTAAGTATTTTGAAAACAATTTAAAATATCTTTGAACAGTAAATATCACAGAGAGAGAGGGTGGTGGTGGTAGTGGGGAGGGGCCGGAGGGAGGAGGGACACTAAATGTGACGTCAATTGTACACCTAAACACAAAAGTTGGAACTGAATGGGAAAACAAACAAACAAACAATATATATATATATATATATATATATATATATATATATATATATTATATATATTTATATATATATATATATATATATATATATATATATGTGTATGTATCTCAAGAGAGAGATTCGGATGATTTATTCAATAAGACCAAAGCCCCGTATGAACAAGGGGCGGTCGCAGCGTTCAACAGGTATCATTATGCAAATTAAAGCAAAGTCATATTCTGTTACAAGCATGTATTACAATTGAAATCACGAGAGAAGAGTTTGCTTTTACAGAAAGGCTTTGTACAGGTACAGTGCCAAATAACGATGCCAAAAAGAAACAAAACCGAAAAGAACATGGATTCAAACAGAATTTACTTGTAATAAATTTGAAATGAAGATCGGTCAGAATAAAACATTTTACAACAAATGGTAGCTCGTCCTTATTAGACTCCTTACAGAACGGGCAAATAATTCATTACCATGTACTTCTAAAGCGATACAAATATGCATTGATTTCGAATATACCAAATCTATATGTAGTAACAAGAAATCGCAAATATTTATCCATATCAATAAGACACACGCCTACCAAATGACCAGAGGAATACCTTATATATACATTCTATACCTTTCTCTTGAGTTTACGTTACTTTCCCAGTCCTGACATCTGACTACTACAATCAATAGATTTCTGGCGTAGAGTTTGCACCTTTTTTTTGTTTTTTTTTTACCAACACGTTAGCATTCCCGTACTTAACCAACACCAAATTCATTATTTAAAAAATCAAATTCAATCGAATGTTTGATGTCGGTTGTTTTCCCTTTTGAGTCTCAGTCATATAACATGTGAGAGACAGAGATGGAGGGGGGGGGGGGGGGGGGGATACAAGAATCAGTGATAACAAGAAGACAAGGAATGACACAAACAAACAAACCACCCCAACGTGCACACACACACACACACACACACACACACACACACACACGCACACGTGTGCGCGCGCACACACGCGTGCACGCGCGCACACACACACACATATGTGCATGCGTGCACACACACACACACACGCATACACACACACACGCACACACACACACACACACGCATACACACACACACACACACACACACACCACGCACACACGCACGCACGCACCACACACACACACACACACACACACACACACAACATACACACACACACACAATTACGTGGCTTCAGCTTTACTTGTCGAAAGTAGAGTGTAACGTCAGTGAGGCCAGATGTGACACCAAGCCATTCCCTTCTGTGTTTGTGATTTTGACCTCTGGCCATCGATTCCTCTGTGCTACCGTATATGAATGCAGCCAGATGAGGACTGGGGGTCATCATGAACTGCCAGCACCACATTTTATATTTGGCAGGAGGTGGACACAAGTTTATTATCTGCAAACTTTCTTCTGCCATTATCAATTTCGTTTCCCCTGTTTTATATCTCTCAAGGATTCGGCATACGAACATTCAAAGCTCTTGGCTAGTTCATCTATCCTCGTGGAAAGGCTTTGCTGTCTTCAGTGACCGTGACTGTTTCAGCTACTTTTCCTGTCCGCATTAAGAGGCTCTATTTTGTCTTTGGGTTGAAACTAATTCTGGACGTGGCAACTAACTCGACTGAATGGCCCACTACGTCTGTTGCACCTTCCTGTTTCTTTGGTGGAAAGGACTGCTGCAAGATCCGTGAAGTTTTCTGGAGTAGGCATTTGATATCCACTTCAGTCTGACGGACCTGTACTGTGACCTAATGTTTCAAGGTGACCTTCATTGCCAATATGAACATGATTGGAGAAATCGAATCGTTCATTGCTAGACTAATCCTGTGTGTTGTGTATTCTCTTGTCGAGAATCTCATCGTGTAGGCCTACAAGTGAAAGTACTTCGACAGCATATTGCGGACGTCCTTTAAGACATAGGATATCTCAAGCGCCACTTGAATCATCTCGTATAGGGCAGATCCATTTACATTTTCAAGGTCAAGTCACACATGTAGAGTTCTCTTTTCTCTGCCTCAGCCTCTTTAACTGATTCCCAAAATTACCATGTCCGCGGCATACTCCAGCAGCTACACGCTCCCGGGATGCCTCCCTTCTTGACCGCCACGTCCAGATACGAGCTTTCCTTGAGGTGTTCGGTCAGCCTTGCTGCCATGACAGAGAAGCAGACTTTCCCTTCAACATACAGACATGATAAGTCCGACGTGGTTGATGGTCATACTCTATTCTTTTGAAATGTACACTTTATCAGCTCTCATCCATTGGTTACTGATCATAAAAGTACTTCCACGTTGATATCGTCATCTTAATGGAACCATTCAGGAACATCTCTTATACAGCAAGTGTGATATTCCACTAAGCCCAGACACACTTGGTTCTGGCTTTCTTAACCACTTTCTTTTCTTCATCCAGTGTTAGTAGCTTGTGTTTGAAGAAAGAGAGAGGGAGCTGCTGTTGGAAGCTTGGTTACGATCAGCTTTCTTGTAGATGGGGTGTACTCAGGGGATGATGCCAGACTTCAGGGAAGTCGCCAGTGGACAGGGACCTGTTCAGAGGAGAGTGAGAGCTGGCGTGATCTAAGCAGCAACAGCGCAGAGCAGGTAATTAGAAATGGCATCAGACCGTTTGCTTTCCTGGGGCTCAGTTTCTGGAGATTCAGGTCGTCTGGCAGAGAGACGATGACAGGCATGCCGGGTAGGGTCTGTTCTCAAGGTCTGGGAGTTTCACAGAGCAGAAAGTTTCATTGATGCGGCCCTGTTAACAGTTGGTGAACTATTCTCACCTGCCATAGGATGGCTGTGGATGTTATATTTGGTCAAGCATGTCATTAAAGAGCTGGATTAAATGGAATTCCAAGATTAGCCCGTATTTGTGGATAATGCGACTTGTGTACTGTTGGTGATGAGTTCTATTTTATCTTGGGGTGTTCTTATTTTTCTGATGTACAAATAAGATTATTATCTGATGGACACTTTAGTTCTAAGTCTGTATTCTCATTGTGTGAATTGTTTTCTGCAGATAAATGGTTTTCTATTTCAGGCAAGTGAATTAATTAAATTTGCTGCACTGCCTCGTTCTTTTCCACATGTATACATGAATAGTAATACTCAGTAAAAGGTTCAATGATGCAACCATGTTAAATCGGTGTTGTATTATTGATTAGTGTTCTGAAATCCCTTAATACCTCTGTAGAAGTTACAGGAAATTAAATCTTGAAACTTGTGTGTGTGTGTGTGTGTGTGTGTGTGTGTGTGTGTGGTGTGTGTGTGTGCGCGCGCATATGTGTGCACGCATGCGCATGCGCGCATGTGTGCGTGTGTGTGTGCGAGTGTATGTGTATGCGTGAGTGTGTGTGTGGAGTGAAATGGGTGGGGGTGAGTGTGTGTGAAGCAAAGAGAGAGAGATGTGTGCGTGCGTGTGTGTGTGTGTGACTGTGAGACAGAGAGAGGGGAAGAGAGAGAGAACATCTAGGTGAACAAGTATGAATGCATGTATGTGCATGAGTGTATATGTATGTATGTTTGCATGTGTGAGTAAGCTTGTGTGTGTGTGTGTGTGTGTGTGTGTGTGGTGTGTGAGGCTCGCTAAGACCTGAACTACCATAGAGAGATAGACAGAAACGACAGACCTAGCTAAACTATCTCCTGACACACAAATAGCAGCATCAACATAAAGAAAATATGTTCACACCAGGTTTATTTTCTTTCAATCCACACGCATAAGAGTTTTTATACACTCAACCACACACTCATGCACCCAACGAGAAAACTGCACACCACAACATTACAAATGACCAAGGCAATAAACTCAATAAATTATCAAGGCCCCAGCATACATAATAAACAATCATCAAAACGCTGGCGTCAGACACACTCAAAAGGTCCCTACATCAACATACAATCGGTAAGCCATGCAGACTCAAAGATCAACCAAGACCGTGAACAGATCTCCCCTTTTTCCAATGTTGGTCCACCTTACACCTCGCTCAGCACAGCCCACAACTCTAGTCCCCTGAATCACAGCCCCTCAAGTGCAGCCCCCGCACACCCAGGCAGCACTCGTCAAAGCCTAAGATACATCCTATCTATAGGGGAGTTGACACACCCCGCTGACCAATACAGCTGAAATATACACTGAATTGCGCTCAGCACAACTCACAATGCACAAAAAAAACCCCAACCAAACAAACAACAAAAAAAAACTAAGACGGACTGCATGAAAAGCATGCAAACTTAACTCAGCAAACACAACAATACAAACACAGAAACAACAACATGAGAAATCCCCATGTCCAAATCCTATCTTTAACAAAACAATTACACTAGTAAGACAGATTTTTTTTTGTTCACAGGCACTCATATACCAACCTACACACACACACACACACACACACACACACACACACACACCACACACACACACACATGGATAGAGAGATAATTTGATTCCCATGTTTACACTCCAAAGACATCATCTATCAAATCATTATTATGGATAATATCCATCTGCCAATAAACATTACCACTGAAGTTGCATGCATGCATATGAACATGATATCACATACATAAAACACACATACATGATAATGCTATTGAACCTCACTTGAAAAAAAAATCCTTAAATTAAATACAGTTGAAATCTAATACATAAACAGAGAATGATTATGTAGGGCTTAACATTCTTCCATTTAAAGACACTCTTCTTTCACAAATGTATCTGTATGCACAATGTAGTGAGTGGAAAAGCTCCAAAGGAAATTATCAGAATTGTTGCAATCAATGAAAGGAGACACACAAACTAGCTTTTGTTTCCCAGAATCTGCAACAGTTTTTAAAAATCTTAATTATATTGCAAGTAACTGAATTATCAACACAGACTTTTAAAAAACTTGACTGAGTATGCTGTTGCTATTACCCAAACTCTTGTACAAAAACTTGCAATGTCAGCATAATCTTTATAAAGCTATCACAGACTTATTGTTAAAACCTTATCGACTATAATGTCTCTGACATCAAATAAATAAATTATGAACACAGATTCTCCAAACTCATTGCCTCATTTACTATACTGTCACTAAAAGTTCAACAAAAAAAGAAACTGAACCAGTTCTTACAACAAAATCATATTGCCAAAGCTGTGGCTAAAATCTAAGATATACTACAAGTAACTCAAGTATTAACACAAACTTTGTTAAAACTTCACCAAGTACGCAGTTGCTATGACCTGAATAATTATATAAATAATTGAACTAACAAAGACTCATAAGGTCATCCAATGACAAACAACACTGACATTTTCACTTACAGCTAGTGACTCACCCAGGTTTACCAAACATTTGCAATAATGAAACCTAAGGGCATTTCATGGACCTGATTCAGACTTTACATGAGTTCATGAGGACAAAACTACAACCTCTCAAGAACAGATACAAGCCCCTCATATGTTATGACATGCATTCATTATATAAACAATGTTTGAGCATTTTCCTTCCACTTTCATGTTGTAGCATACTTTTCACAGAAAAGTCATTCCACCTGCTGAATTACCCATGATCAATCTTCTCAAAGCCAGGTTTAAAACAACTCAAAATGTAGGAAGACACTCTAAGCAGAGTTTAACAGCATGTGATCTTCAGAGAACACGCCCCCCCCCCCCCCCCCCCCCCCCCCCCCCCCCCAAGACAAGTGTTTCGGCACTGAATTCCTTGCACACTAAGAGGGCTGGGCCGCATCCAGGTTTTGACGCTAAGACGCCCTCCAGTGATCAGGAATGTTTTCGGTGCTGCTGGGATTTGAACCTGCAGCTCTTGGATGGCTGGTTGTCTAAAGGTAAAGTTCATTCACCTTGTGATGGATGACTTATCCATGCTGCTATCAGACACGTGGATGGCTGGTTGTCTAAAGGTAAAGTTCATTCACCTTGTGATGGATGACTTATCCATGCTGCTATCAGACACGTGTTCTAAGTAGGAAAATGTAAGCGTTGTGAGATTCACTTTTGCTCCTCCCCAACCAGACCCAGCTGGAACTCTTTTCAGCTACTTCTGCCATTGCCTTTAGGGTGCCGATTCTCTTCTTCTAGAAGTCAAGAGCTGTTTCATGAGAAGAACGATGAAGTGGCTCAGCAGCAGTGAATGTATGTACTATCATTATCATACCCCAGACTCCAGAGCAAAGATGACTGAACAGGTGATAGAGGTGTAGCTACCACTACCATCACCACAACTAAACACACACACACACACACACACACACACACACACACACACACACACACACACACACACACACACACTACAACCATCACCACCACCACCAGTTACAAAGGACTAGCATCTCTCAGTATGATATTGATGGTTACAACAGTCACTCTAACCAGGAGTCCTGTACAATTAGGTGAACAAATAGCACAGATTCTGTAATAAGATTTTACACATCTGCACACACAATTGTTTTCGGGTGTATAACACATGCATATGAGCACCCACAAAGACAAACATACACTTCACTTTCTCTCATTCCAATATTAAAAACCTCATTGATGCAAGAAAACATACAGCAAAACAAAATTTTTGAGGGCTGACTGCCAGAACCATGTAAAAATTCCTAACTGTTGACAACCAGAACCCAGCATCTTTAAACTACATCATGTATTGTGATAATGGTTCTGGCTGTTACCCATGACGTTGTTATATTTGGTTTTGCCAGTCAATCCTTGATTAATACTATTTCAAAATTTCCCAAGGATATAATGTACAGCTTCACAAAAAGTAGTGTGAATAAATTTGGATAACATACATCTGTTAAAAACGGAGAGAAACTATTACAACCAGAGAGAAGGGTCGTTCGTATTTGTGTCACTGTAGTACACAGTTTGGAACTGAAGCATGATGTATAATGTGTGCTTGTCTGTAAACAACCCTTCCTGTGAGAGTTTCCCATTCATTGAGTTCTGTCTGATTATTTTGTCTCTATAGTGAACTTTGAGGGATGGATGCACATGTCAAACGCAAGCAGCATGTGACAGTGTATGCGCATACACTGTGTGTGTGTGTGTGTGTGTGTGTGTGTGTGTGTGTGTGTGTGTGTGTGTGTAGTGTGAGTGTGTGTGTGTGGTGTGGTGTGTGTGGTGGTTTGTTTATGTGTGCCTCTGTGAGTAAAAGTGTGTAAAACATGCAGCACTATTCAAGAGGCATAGTGGTCTATGTTTTATGATAATGACAGTCATAATGTCAGATTACTGTAATACTGCTATCACTGACATGATACAATTCCAATGTGACTGTGGAGATTATAATTCTATCACACCAAGCATTTTCAACATTGTGTAAACAGACCACACATCAAATATCAAACAGATTCCCATAGCAACCACATCTTGTTTTTGTTTTTTCATTCTCTCAATCATACAAAGTATCTTACTTTTGTTTTCTGGGTGAAAGAGTAATCACATCCAAAATAATTCAATCATACATACAGGGTTCCCACAGATATCAGAAAAAAAAGTTCAAGGGGTTTTCAAGGGAATTTCCAGGGGTTAGCAGCTTCATTCAAGGGTAGTAATTAACAACTTTCTTGCAAAGTTACGTTTATTAAACTCTATGAGCAGCCTGTTACTATCAATCATTAACTTAACATCATTTCTTACCTCGTATTCATGCTAGCACAACTGGTCAGGTCCAGTAGATGGAAGAAGAAGGCAGGTACAGTTGTCATTGTTTTCTCTGAATTACACTGTGACTTTACAGTTTAACACAACCAGCACAGAGCTGACCACCGCTTCCGTTACTAATGATAGTCTTGAGTCTGAATGCACAGGAGAATACAGTCACCTTTGCAGAAACTTTCCCTTTGTCGATTTTTCTTAAGTACATAGAAAATATACACCTTCGGAGTTCTTCCAATACCTTACACACTTTGCACTCACATGGCAGAAAAAATAAAAGTACTTCTATAAGGAAGACAGTTATACGCAGGTCTATTAAGGAAATATCTAAAGTTGCACATCTGTCAGCAGTCAGAAAAGGGAGAACATTTACACAGTTTACATCTCCTTCAGCTCTTCCAGTTTTGCACAGAGTTTTTTTCTCAAGTTTTGACACTTCTTCAGTCTTTTCCTTGGCATCTTGAGACCCCCCTGTCACTGCAGTAAAACTTGACGGCAGTTGACTGCCAGTCTCCTGCCTTGCACCCGGTGGTTCAGATCTTGGTGAGGAGTTTCGGTTTCCAAGAGTGAATCCATGCATGGTCAGCTGTGTGGCACCACCGGCATTTCTCTTATTCTCATGTTCATGTTCCACCAACCGTTTGTGTTTCACTCCATCAGCATGACTCTTCACAGCACTGATGCCCATACCCGAGATACTAAAACTCTTCTTGCACAATGTGCACCTTGCTGAGTGTTCATTTTCTCCACGAGCTAACCAACCTTTGAAAGCATCTTTTTCTGCCCACATATCATTGAAAACGCAGTCTCCTTTCCCCATCTTGCAGGCTCAGCACTATTTGGCGCAAAACATCGACCGTCGACACAACCCCGATGGTAACCAAAGGGAAAGAACTCTGTTGGCTTCTACACTTACGTCTATAGTAAGTCAAACACTAGTCACTGACGAGTTACTTCCCTTCTGCTTCAGCTAGGCTGTTGTCGGTTGCTACGGGATCGGCGATCACGAAGCCACATGGAGTGACAGAGATATTGATTTATTTCGTATAAAAAACATTTTCTTGAGCGACAGTCACTTCCTTGCTTTGAGAGGACAGATTGTGACCGATTTTGAAATTTCAAGGACTTTTCCAGGGGGGGTTTGGCCTTCAGCTTATTTTTAAGTACTTTTCCAGGCCTTGAAATGGTCATGTCAAATCTCAAGCACTTTTCAAGAAAATAAGGGGCGTACGAACCCTGTACATATTAAGACCCTGAGTTTGAAATGTAAGAACCAATATCACATTCACTGATGCTTTGTCATGACTTTTTTTTAAATCAATAACCACACAAATGGTGTTCTCACTGAATGTGATCAGAATGGTGGAAATTCAAACACATCCAAACAAACTAAAGCTCAATTTAAAAGTCTCAGCAACAGCAATCAACTGGTCAACATGGATTTTCTTCTGGAGTTGGTGAGAATCCATTTGACAGCTGCAGATGATGCTATCCACAACCAAAATTCATAAATAGCTATTTTGGTCAACTGCCATCTTTCTGACAGATTGACACGAAGGACACAGCGTAACCCTTGACACCGCTGACGCCTTTCCTCCGCCACGGCCCGTATACAGCAACGAGACATGTTAATGAAAGAGGTGGCATCCGCTCGAATTTTCAGTGCAGACTCAATGCCACGCAGTACATCGTTGGTCTTGAAGATCAGCAGAATCTGTCGTGGAACTCGGTTCAGGATGTCGGAGATTTCATACAGGTAGTTCCCAACTTTCAACCTGATTTCTGATCCCTGAAAATGAAAGTATCATGTTCTTTGATTGTGCCTGTTCATCATTCTGCTTAATGAAGTACAAAGTTATCTGTCTGAATTCCTGTGATGTGGATGCTCTGAAACACACCAGTACTCCTGGATTTGACCAAGCAGATCAAAAAAAACAAAACTACTTGGTGGATGAATGGAAAAAAATGTAGCAAATTAAAAAGAGGACATTGACAGCAATATCAAATTATGCATTTGTATCCAATTATGTATTGTATGCAATGTTGCCTTATGATCCACACAGGCACTTTACTATTTTCTTCTTTATAAAGAAGAAGAGAGTATCAACGCATATTAAAAATAGAAATGAATACCACGAAACAAAGATAGGCTTAGCAGCTGATGGACTGATTTAGATATCCATGAATTTTAAGGAAATATACAAATGAACATGAAACAAGATGTAAAAAAAAAGAAGCCAATTTAATACACAACACAAGACAGTCAGAAATTAATTTTCCATAGATCGCATTTCTGAAAAATCTATTCAAGCTGGAACCAACAAAATTCCCTTTGAAGACAGCGTGAGGGATCTGGGTGTCCATTTGGATAGTAAGCTGTCCATGAATGTCCAGATCGGTCACCTGTGTCGTGCAGCCTATTTGGCTTTGAGAAAGATCGCGTCAATTCGCTCATATCTTACACAGAAAGGGGCTGCCCAACTTATCTGTTCCCTCATCATGTCAAAACTCGACTACTGTAACAGCATTCTTGCCAGTCTTCCCGCTGTCGATATAAACCGACTTCAACGTATACAAAACAACGCAGCCAGACTTGTTTTCCAAATGTCCAAAAGAACCCACACTACACCTCTGTTAGTTAGACTACATTGGCTTCCCATTCATGCGCACATTCAGTATAAACTCGCAACACTTGCCTTCCGACACTTTGATGAAACATTGCCTGCTTATCTTTCCAACACACTTGTCACTTATCAACCCTCTCGCACTCTCCGCAACAGTGACAAACTTCTCAAGCTTCCCCGCATGAAACTGAAATCCTTTGGCCAACGTTCTTTCAGTTATCAAGCCCCCCTTGTCTGGAACTCCCTCCCCTCCCAGCTCCGCTCTTCACAGACTCTCTCTGCGTTCAAATCTGGTCTCAAAACGCATCTCTTTCAGAAGTCTTTTTGTCTTTCTTCATAGCGTACGAGTTAATGCGTGTTTCCCATGCATTCTCCATCCTTTCGCCTCTTGTATGTGCACGCGCTTCCGTGCCTGAATGCTTATATGCTTTTGCGTGTGTGCGTTCGTGTGTGTGCGTTTATGCGCGAGGGTTTTTGTTGTTTCGTGTTGAGTTTGCCCTTTGTGGTGTGTGTGTGTGTGTGTCTGTGTCTGTGCATGTGGGTGCTCCCTTCTGCATGTTTTATATTGTATCCCGTGCAGTGTTCATGAAATTGGAGGCGGGTGGGTGTGGGGGTGGGGATGGGGGTTGGTTCTTTTCTTCTATTCCCAAATTCTTGTCGAGCGTTGTTCATATAATGTCATGTGTGTGGTGTGTGTGGGGTGGCGGTGTGTGTGTGTGTGTGTGTGTGTGGGGGGGGGGGGGAGGGGGGGAGGATAGAGTGGGGGGATGTGGCTTGAGCATCTGTTTTAGTGCTTGCTTTGTGACCTATTGTTTTGATGCCTTTTTCCCAATATTGTGCAATGTTTATGGAAACTTTTATTTTTCCTGTATTGTAAAGCGCTCTGAGGATGAGTCTTCTTCTCTCATTGAAGAGCGCTATATAAGCTCGATTTTTATTAGATAAATCCTCTTCAGAGGCTACAAACACTGACATTAAAAAATGCACAAACCAATATTTCTATGACAGCAATCAGAACCTAACACCTAAAGAAGACATATCACTCACAAATTCACATATCTGTATTATATATCCATTGTTTAGTGTGTCATTTGCATTTGCCTTGTTAGGTACGGCTGCAGTCTTGTTTCATTTTCCTCCTATAAACTTCAGTCATCCACTTTTCATTAGTAAACATCACACAGCCTGAACATCTAGTAAACTCATTTCAAAATGCATAACAAACATTCGAAGGGGCAAGTGTAAAGGATATTTTGGTCATAAGTTAGTCTTTGATTAATTAGGTCATGATGGGCATTTCTACTGCACCATGATTTAAAATAACTGAGACAGTTTAACAATCCAAAAGTTAAAGTTCAAGTGACTGAAGAAAGTGTAAAAGAAAAATTTAAAAAGAAAGGAAAATTGCCTCCAAAAGTAGGAAAAACAAAAAAGCCCCACTCACTTCAGCTTCAGTGAGCTTGTGCTTGCCGATGCCAGCTTGCAAAGCTTTCCATGACCGAGCCGTGAGCATGCATGCAAAGAGCCTGAACATGTGGCTCACATTTAAGGCATCTGCATGCTTCTTCATTCCCTGGACGTCAGCATTGATCATCGACAGCCACATCTTGCTGTAGTGAACACGGACATCGTCTGTCAGGGTCTGTTGGTGAAAGAGATTTGGTCATTCAGAGAAACACTACTGACATACTAGCCTTTGAATCTAGCTTTGCCTGAGCGCCCAACCCAGCCCCACCGCCCCTTTGCCCATTCCCCCTTCTCCACCCTCCACACTATTGGGGTCTTCTGTCCCCCATCTCCCTGCAAACTATCCCCAGCTGCCTCCACATTCCGAATTTTGTTCCCAGCACTCTCTTCTCTTCGCTCTTTCCCAACTCACTCACTCTCTCACACACACACACACACACACACTACACACTACACACACACACACACACACACAAAACATGGGCTTTAATCAATTTTGTTACGTTAAAATGTCTGCGTTAGAAAATCAGAGGTTGGCGAAATGGACTCCTTAAAACTGCTGACCTGACTGGAATAATTCTGTGTTCTAAATGTTCATCTTGATTTATGCTTACTCCAATGTGTACAGACTTCAACAAAAGAAACAAAAAAAGCAACAACAACAACTTCCTGATAAACTGCACTGCAGCATAAGGTATGCAAGTTGCATTCTCTTGTTCTCCATCAACAGAAAAATAATGGCTGCTAACCTCTTCCCCTCGAACCAACCCACTATCCCCAACCCCCTTCCCCAACTCCCCTTTTCAAACTGCCTTGTGTTGTTGCACAATGATGTACTACACATAGCACAGTGCAGAAAACAAGAAAGCAAGACTATGTCATAGTCACTGGGGTAGTCAATCCCAACCAGGGTAAGAGTGTTGAGAAGCATGCTCCATTGGCTCCATAGTGCAATCTCTTAGCCCTCTTTCTCTCTTCCTGAGAGAGGAAATGGACTGATGCCCAGATCTACCTTATAAAATGCACTGCACACACACACACACACACACACACACACACACACACACACACACACACACGTCTGTGCATATGTGCGCGCGCACACACACACACACACACACACAAACCACAAGAACACTGCTAAGACTTTTTTCCTTGAACTAATGAAACGGATTGAAAACAAACAAGCAATCTCACGAACCATAATATACGGAGTACGTATCCCCACATCAGGCAAAACCTCATCAAATGAACACAACCGGCTTCATGACAGCTCACCTGGTACAAACCATGATCCAGCAGAACGAGCTGCGTGCCCCGGGGGGTGGGGTTCACAAGAAGGTTGCCCGGGTGGGGGTCACAGTGAACGTAGCCTTGCACAAAGATCATCTCGCTGTACAGCGTTCCCAGCTTCCTGGACACCTGCAGACCCACACTGCCTTTTTTTTACCTTCCATGCCATTCATTCTGGCTCCCGGACCACAGCCACACCCTGAACTGTCTCACCACAGCACCACCTCTGGTCATCCCCAGGGAGCAGAGAATATCAAGTCATCGTGAGGCAACCCACCAGCCCTTGTTAATTAAGTGCTAACAAAAAAAAAAAAAAATCAGCCAGATCTTATTTCCTAAAGTAGGATGAAGCATTACTAGTAGTGACACAGTTTTCAATTCACTGAACTTTGCTGTTCTTCTGACACACACACACACACAATATATGCACACACACACACACCACACACACAACACACACACACACACACACACACAGGCACCTAGTCTGGAACGAAGGTTGCAACAACCTCTCTCCAACAAAGTTCCCCATCAATTGAACTACAGTCAAACGTCCCAGTAAATACTCTTTGAGTCAATACTCTATCCACTGACTGACTTTCTTCCTGGCACTATTTTTTGAGGAGGAAGGGGAGAGACAGGGAAGAGGGAAGTTAAAGGGTATGGGGAAGGTGGAGGGAGTGGGATAGTAAAACTTCCTTTATTTTGATGACTTGCTCCCGTTCAAATTTTTGAATGCTGTTATTAACAGATTCCACTTTCCTGTACTGTTGTTATATTTCAACAATGGTGCAGGTAAGCCATTTAAGAAAAACAAAACAACAACAACAGAAGATAGTCAAAGCTAAGTAGTGTTTGCACATAATGTCTCAGTCATACGCATCGCAAATGTCTTTAGAAAATGTAAGCTTTGCACAAAATGTTATAACCACAACTTTATTTATACACAATCCCCACACGCATTGAAGTCAAAGATGTCTTTTTTCAATGAAATGTTTACACTTACTTTTCATATCACTGATTTCTTTTAATTAAAATTCTGCATTCATAATAACGCATACCTACAAATTCAATTAGAAATTCAGACCATGAAAACTTAACCATAATAATCTTTTTTCCTTTAAACTGGACATTGGAGAATTGTGTGAAAACATACATTTCTTAAGTTGGTAGCTCCTGTTCTGTAACCCAAAACAGTTAAAATGTTACATAGTTCCAATCCATTCCAAAAGACTTTGCCCTCCTGCAGAATGAAAGACAAAAGAAATCCCCTTGAGAACGGACCTCATTGACAGAGATTCCATGCTGCTGCATGTAGTCTAAGTCGTCCACTTTTCCTCCTTCACAAAACTCCATGGTCAGCACACGGGGTGAGCTCAGCTCCCAACTGATCTTGGGTACCTACAGAACAGGGGAAAAAATGACAAATAACCATACATCTGGGCAGATTTTACACTTCTATCAAAAAGTTTTTTTTTTTTTTGGTTTTGCTTTCTTCTCTCAGCATTTACAACTGCAGCCAAAACCAGTCATGGCAGATTAAAGAGTAATATGGCCTTTCCTGTGTGCATGAAGATGTGCTCAAATGGTAAAGGTAATATAATCTAGGATTGATGTTTTCAGCATATTTTCATTATAAAATTCACTTTTCTTGGAAACTGTGATCAGTTACAATAATTCCTTCACGTATAAAAACAAAAGACGCCTTCAATATTCAGGCATGAGATTGAGAAATTGTGTTTTGGTCTGAAAAGCGGGGGTCTGGGGGCCGCAGAAGGCCCCCAGTGGGGGTCCAGGGGCAATGCCCCTGGTGGGGGTCAGGGGGCTTCGCCCCCTGAAGCTGAAGCTTTTTCTTAATTTTAAGCCTTAAAAACATCCATACAAGTGATCTTTTTAACACAAAGATTACTCATATCAGGAAAGATTAAAATATCTACAACTTGCAACACTTAAGGCAAAAAGAATAAGAGGAGACTTGATTCAAGCATATAAGATATTTAATGGAATTGATGATGCTGATAAAGCATGCTTTTTTGTACTCCACAGAAACATATTACAAGGAACAGTGAAGATAAGATATTAAAACAATATTCCAAATACTCCATCAACAGTTGAGCCTGGACAAACTTTAATAGTTATGTGTGGCTCTTAACTCAAAAATACAATGCTGTCTTAAAAGACTTTAGATCGCAGTTAAAATCGGTTGTATTATTTTACACTAAGGACAAAGATAGTTTTGAAGAATGTTTAAGTGAAGAAACTAAGAATCAAGTGCTCCTATCTTTATGCCTAAGTGTTGCAAGTTGTGATATTTTAATCTTTCCTGTATGAGTATCCAAGCTAGCTTTAAAACAGAGCTTTCAGTTTCTTCCTCAAATAGTCTATAGTTCCTTCTCTTTTCTGTATGGACCGAGGTCACAACCATATGAGTTCATTTTTTATAAAACAAAAAAGAATATAAATAAAAAATATGGATGAAGATTTTGACCCGATTGATCCTATTTCAGAACTAATTTGAAAAAATTCACTTTTACTGAGTAACCAATTTTTGGAATGAACTAACAGTTAACATCAAACGTGCACCTAGTATTAATGTTTTTAAGAACCTCATGGATAAACATGAATTATTAACTAACAAAAAATATGAGTTTGATGGATAATAGGACTGAGCTAGCCTACGACTTGACCAACGGTCACGAAAAAAAAAAGATATATACATACAGAAGGGGCGTAAAAAGCCTAAATAGGCTAAGTTGTTTTTGATACAACGCCCCTGATTCTGATCCTATCCTGATCCTGATGTATACACACACACTCGCTCTTTGAATAAGTCTGAATGAATACTTGCTGGTTCAATCATTGAGCCCAGTGTCTGGTTCGTCAGTCTGGTTTCCAGATGTTTCTGGTGATCTTTCGTTGTCAAGTGTCTCATCAGCAAGGATTTTCCCTTTGAACCATAGTTCAAGATCACCGAACACCATTCACATTTGGCTTTTCCAGCGATGTCGATTTTGTGAATGGCATCGCCAAGTCGAACCACCATTTCTTTTGTCTTCAGAGTCACCGTTGTAGTTTCTTCCAACCACTTGTTGTTCCATCTATTTTTCACACCACTGTCCACTTGAGCGATGGAAACTTGCTGATCTTTGCCTAGTTTAGACATTGTTGAATATTTTCGACAAGTATTTGCGGTGCAAAGGTTTTAGAAACAGGAGATCCCAGCGTAAAATCTTGCGATGATTTGACTGCGCTGTTTCGTGACCTAGTTTTGCTTTTGTACCATCTGCGAATAATAGCCTGCTCCGTATGGAAACAACCAGCCTTGTGCGACGCTACAAGTACAGTCGTTCTCAACCGGCTTCAGATGTTGGGTTCAAGCTAGCCTATTCGAGCTCTCGCACGCAGCACAGTCAAAACAGTACCACAGAAATGATCTAACACTTCATTGACCAAATTCGCAGAGTCCTTGCCATTTCCGCGGCAACCGTAAGTGGTTTGGAGCAAACTGCCTAACTGCGCCATCGAGTCTGGCGAAGTCGGATCACCGAGACCTTGGCTAAGTCGGACCAAAGTCTGTAGCGCTCGGTTCGTCGGTCGGAAATTTAGGTCACACCCCCCCTTACCCCCCTCCATTTTCTCAACGGATTTGAACGAATCACGAAAATGACCCATCTGAGCTTCTCATGGTCGGAAATCCGACTATTGTCGGAAGAATCTCATGCCTGAATATTGTATGCAAATACATGTATTCCAACAAATACACTGACTTACATTCTGTCAAGATCAGACCATTTGAGCTGATTCATCAGATAGTAATAAACAACTCACTACATGTAGAACACAAACTGAGCACATAGAAATATCATTTTTCCAGCATAGAAAAGTAAGATTCCATTTATTTGCCATTTATGGTGAATTAAACATGTGGGAATTATACAGCCTAAACTGCTCCAACGATGAAAGTTACCCAAATTACACAAATGTGTCATAAATTTGCCATCATTACCTGAACCAAATAAATAGCACCAGTATGCGTAAAGTAATCTCATGATGAACATTTGGAACAAGCTTGCACTAAAACCTGTAACTGACATAATGTGGGCAAGCGAAGCAAGGGATAACGGGAAGTGGCGTTCCCTTTATAGCTGAAACAGGGTCATTTCAATTCACTTGCAGTACACAAGCCCTTTTCACCTCTGAAGAAATCAAAAGTATGCTGCTGATAGCCCTCCTCTTTAGTGTGTTCCCTCCCTTCATCTCATGTCAGCTGATTGGCAACTTGCCTCTCTTGATCATCCCTTTTTTTTTCTAACTTTCTCATTGAAAAACTTTAAAAACATGACAACTCCTACAAAACACACACACACACACATTTGCATATGCTCAAACTTGAGTGAGTTTCAGTATACAGACTAATATATCCCAGTCCTTTCAAACAGGGCTAAAAAAATCTTAACACAAAAAACACAACGAAATAAAGTCAAAATACACACACACACACACACAAACATACACACACACACACATACAAACACACACATACAAACACACACATACGCCTTGGCTTAAGGCTGTGTCAGACCAATTGACATAGGCCAGAACACCAAGGCTACATCAAAATGTTGTTATGCTCTGCATAGTTATGTGGGGATTGTCTTCAGTCATGACAAGCTCCTAGCATAACATTATCAGTCTCCCAAATCCCCCGAAGTCGGAGTGTGGCTGCCCATGTGGCGGGGTAATCAAAAACGGTCACACACGTAATGTTCTTATCCCCAGCTGATGCATTTGTGCCATAGTGTTCAAATACTTCGGCTGTTCGGATGATCCCTGGAGTCTTTTAGCCAGGGTACGACAACAACAACAACAAACACACACATACAAACACACACACACACACACACACACACACACAACACACACACACATACACACACACACACACACACACACACACACACACACACACACACACACACACACACACACACCTGCTTGCCATACTTCACACATCACACACTCCGTTACATTTCCATCCTCACAATACACTCCCTGTTCAAAGGCCAGACCTTGAGAAAATCAAAACGATGCAGCTGTCTGGCAACTCGCTCACAGTTCTGCCCTTCTTTAATGAAGTCCAATTCAATGGGCAAGTTCTTCTTGGTCTCCTCCGCAAGCCACACATACTGAAAGCCAGGAAAGAGCCAGGCCATGGCGTGCACCAAAACCTGAAACATGAATCAACAAATAGTGAACAAACAAAGCAAATAAATTAAGTTATCTATCAGCTTCTCCGCATGAAGTGAAATGTTCTTCAGAAAAAGAGGGACACAATAAATACAAGAATGCCTAACATGGTATCCACATGCTTTCTTGTTCAAGATCATCGGATGCCTATTTACAGGACTCCAAACTGGAAATAGATTAACCCAATCATGAACAAAAGACTCATCAAACCAGTAACAAGAAGCCTGTGCAAAACCAAGAACTTCGTCTATGGACTGGCAAGAAACAACAGCGGCTGCCTCACAACAGACTTGAGAGTAACCGACACAATCAGAAACAATTTCTTCCTTAGAGCAATAAGGAACGAAACAGCCTCAATGAACAGACAGTGTTAGTGGTGTCTGTAGAAGAGTTCAGAATTCTCCTTGGTTCTGACTGAACCAATAGACAAAATGATAACAGAAGACACGAGTAGTGGGCATGGAGGGGTTGGGGGTGGGAGGGTTGATGGCTGTCTTGTAGACTTAGGTCATCTATTTATTCATGGCTTTTCCTTAAGATTCGAAGCTTTTTGTTTCTACTCTTTCTCAAGCTTTCAACAATAAAGAGACCAATACTGGTATATTGGTCCCTTTCCACTTTTCATTCAGATCCATACAGATTTTGCAAGCATTATAAAACAGTGTTGCTTAATACTGATTAACACAGAGTAAAGGGAAGAGACAAAGAGATGCTCATCAGAATACAGAAAACCACCCTAAAGCGGTTAAAAAAACCACCCCAAATTCAACTCCTCAAAACACAGAAGCCAAACCAACATTCCCCCTTAACACGTGGATCTCACCTCCATGGTTTTAATGTCCACATAGGAGTGGGCCTTCACTTTGGGGTGTTGCACTTTGACTGCCACAACACTGCCGTCCTTCAGGGTAGCTTTGTGCACCTGAGCTAAAGAGGCTGCTCCCAGAGGTTCCGGTTCAAAGGATGTGAAAATGTCGTCCACCTGCAACATACCTCAACTGCTTTTGATACATATACAGGTGTAGACCTGGTCTCCTGTAGCATTCTGACTCATTGTTACGATCAATTGTTGCTGACTGTACTGTCTATTAAAGGAAGACTGATCAGAATTAAGCATTTCTCTTTTGTTTCATTTTCCATGCATAGGTGTTTGGTTATAATCTCCACATGCTCAGTAACACCCTGAGAATAATTTGGCACTGACTGCTTTTCCACAGCAAGGGTGGTGACAGGCACAAAGTCCCAATATGAAATAATTTCCTAAGAATAACCTGATGAAGGACAGATGATGCACAATGATGAGGTGATATACATGAAGTTCTAAAGGAAGGAGGAGGCGGCATAGGAGAAGGGGAGGAGACAGAGGACGGGGGGAGTGGATGGATTGGACAGAGAGGGAGGAGAATTAGGGGGGGGGGGGGGGGGGGGGCGCCAAGAAAAGAGAAGGAAAGATGAGACAGGCAGTGAGGAAGAGAGAGTTGCAGAAAGGGAAATAAGGGAAATCAGGAGGAGGGGTGGGGACAGACAGAGGAGAGAGACAGGAGGAGAGGACAGAGAAGGGAGTGAAGGCAGGGGAAGGGAGGAGTGGGGAACAAAAGGGGGGGAGGGAAGGAAAGAGTGGGGGTATACAAAAGGTGTGACGAGAAGGCATGGGAATGGGGGGAGGGCATGTGGCTAATTTGCTCTAGTTGAGTTTGTTGTTCATTAACTTTAATGTCATGTAAAGCATTTTCTAGCTTTCTTGAAGCATAGACATAATCTAATCTCATTATCACTGGTATCATTTTTCATTAAAAAAAAAGGGAAAGATGACTATTTCATTACCTTCTGACCCAGATCCTCTTCAATGACTTTATACAGGTCCTCGAGCGGGGACTCAGGTGCCTGGTTGTGGAACACCTTCATGGTCTGCACATACTCTTTGGGTAGCAGGTACTCCAGTGAGCCAATGTGCTGACCTACTTTGATGAAAGCCCCACCGTTCTTTGAGCACATCTCCCGAAGCCGTTCTGCTGAACGCTGATGGATCTGCAAGCAATCTGGCACTGTAGATCACAGATTCATTTATCAAAGTTAAATCAGTGACTATAAGTGTGCGCAGCAGTGACAGTCAAGAGGTTAAGACACTTGGTTCTCTGTCTGAAGTTGTGAGTTCAAGCCCTGGCACATCCTGGTAAAGAAACATCAGGATCAGGATCAGGATCAGGATCAGGGGCGTTGTATCAATACAACTTAGCCTATTTAGGCTTTTTACGCCCCTTCTGTATGTATATATCCTTTTTTTTTTTCTAAACCGTTGGTCCAGTCATAGGCTAGCTCAGACTTATTATCCATCAAATTCATATCTAATTTTTGTTAATAATTCATGTTTATCTATGAGGTTCTTGAACACATTAATACTGGGTGCACGTTTGATGTTAAGTGTTAGTTTATTCCAAAAGTTGGTTACTCTATTAGTAAAAGTAAATTTTCTTAAATTCGTTCTAGAATATTGTTTAAATATCTTATCTTCACTGTTCCTTGTAACATTCTTCTGCGGAGTACAAAAAAAGCGTGCTTTATCAACATCATCAATTTCATTAAATATCTTGTATGCCTGAATCAAGTCACCTCTTATTCTTCTTGCCTTAAGTGTTGGAAGTTGCAAATATTTTAATCTTTCCTGATATGAGTAATCTTTTATATTATGAATCATTTTGGTTGCTCTTCTTTGTACCTGTTCTAGAGCTTCTGATTGTCTCTTTAGCATTGGATACCATACAGTGTTGCCATATTCAAGAACAGGTCTAACTAGTGTCTTATATAATTGCAAAAAAGTGTCCTTTTCCATAAATGTAAAGGTTCTTTTTATTATTCCAATCATTCTGTTAGCTTTATTAATACTATTTACAATATGATTGTCAAATAATAAGTTTTTGTCAAAAGTCACACCTAGGTCTTTTCTCTTCTTCACATTTAGATACTTTTATTTCCTTGCCCCAATTTTCATTATATACTCCTTTTGTGGGTTTTTTTACCAATATGAAGTACTTTACATTTTTCTGCATTAAAATATAGGTTCCAAGTATCAGACCACTGTACTAATGTTTCAATATCCTTTTGTAATTCCTTATGTAATTTTGGAGAGTTATACAGTTTTGTGTCATCTGCAAAGACTTTGCATGTACTCTTTAATTCTACAGGGAGATCATTTATAAACACTGTAAATAATATTGGTCCCAAAATACTACCTTGTGGTATCCCACTAATAACATCAGCACTATGAGAGAAGGAGCTACCAATCCTTACCTTCTGAGTTCTTTTTGATAAAAAGTCTCTAACCCAACCAAGTATATTTCCTATTATTCCATAAGACTCTAATTTCTTTAAAAGTCTTTCATGTGGTACTGAATCGAATGCTTTTCTAAAGTCTAAATACAAAACATCTATATTCTCTCCTTTATCTATCTCCTTTGTGAAGTCTTCCATCACTTCTAAAAGTTGAGTCACACAAGATCTTTTTGCACGAAATCCATGCTGACACTCAGCATATAATTTATTTCTGTCATAGTTTAATAAAGCCTCTCTAATAAATGATTCTAAAATTTTGCATATAAATACATGTTAAACTCACTGGTCTATAATTTCCTGGATCTGTTCTTGTACCTTTTTTGAATACTGGAATGACTGTAGCTGTTTTCCAATCTGAAGGTACTATCATTTCTTTAACAGATTTAGAAAAGAGTATGTAAAGTGGGAAGCCATTTCCTCGTTTAGCTCTTTTAGTATTCTCGATGGGATGGCATCCGGACCACATGCCTTATTAGGGTTTAAAGATTGAAGTTTCTTTTTTATTGCATCCACTGAAATATCTACATTTTCCAACATTATGCCTTTTGACCTTGAGGCTGGACCTAGAACAGGCATATTATTAGTATCTTCCCTTGTGAATACACTAGAAAAAAATGTATTCAAAATATCTGCCTTACCTCTATCTGTCTCCACTGTGTCACCATCCTTAGTCTCTAAAGGGCTCACTCCAGTATTCATCTTTGTTTTCGATTGTACATATCTCCAAAGGCTTTTGGATTTTGTTTACATTCCTTTGATAACTTCTTTTCAAATTCCTTTTTTGCTTTTCTTATTTTTTTGTTACAAGTATTACGTGCTTTAATATAATTTTGATAATCTTTCCCCTGCTTTGTGACTAAGAATCTCTGATACATATTATATTTCTTTTTTACAAATTTCATTGTCTTTACATTCATCCACTTTGGTTTCTGTTTTTTATTTTTCTTAATAATTTGTTTTGGAACGTTGTTTTCTATTAAAGAATTTAAAATACTTTTAATTTCCACCCAACATTGTTCTACACTAAGATCATTGAGTTTATTCCAGTCGATCTTCTTCAATTCTTCTTTCATTTGTATAAAATTTCCTCTCTTAAAATTATATGACTGCTTTGATTCTTCTTTCCCTTGCTCCTCTCCTAGGTACAAAGAGAACATTAAAACCTCATGATCACTTTTGCCTATAGGAGCTAAGTGCTTAATGTCTGATATCATATTTTCATCATTAACAAGTACTAAATCTAGTATATTTGATTTTTGTCCCTCCCTGTGTCTTGTTGGTTGTTTCACCATTTGGTTCAGAAATGCATCCTGTAGGTAGTTTATGAACTTTTGACCTCTTTCTCCAGAGCCAGTACCATGCCAGTCAATATCTGGGAAATTAAAATCTCCAGTTATACAAACATATTTGAATCTTTCTAATCTAATTTGTTTCAGCAACTCAAACATTTTTTCTTCATTTTCAGTTGTTGAGTTTGGACTTTTGTAAATAGTTCCAATCAGTATTTTCTGTCTATCCTTATTTAAAAAGGTAATCCACAAGTTTTTCATCAAGTCATTTCCTTTTGTAAACTTGTATACTTTTGCATTTATAGAGTCCTTCACATATACAGTTATACCTCTTTGGGATTTCATTGAAAAATAGTTCATAACCTGGCATTGAATATTCGACAGAATTTACCCCTTTTTGGTTTTTCGCTATAGATTCTGTTATTACTATAATGTGAGGTTTATTTTCTTCAGCTAATAGAAGTAACTCATCTTTTTTGTTCAACAGTCCATCTGCATTTGTGTACAAGAACGTGTATGACAGTTCCTGCACAGATTTTTTATCTACATACCTTTTAAAACTATTCACATGTTCTTTGTTCTTGTATTTTGATTGTCAGTTTTCTTCTTTATCATCTTGGCCAGGCCTAGGTTTCCACTGTACTTTCACTATTTTCCCACTCTGATTCCAATGTCTTTCTCTCCTTTCTCAATCCTTTTTCGAAGCTCTTCTCTTAGTTCTTTGTTCTTTTGTCTTTCAGTTGGTGTGTAGTCTGGGTTTATATATATCCTCTTTTTTTGCTCTGTCACCCCTGCATTTATTTTGTGGGCATTTCTCAATATTTCTTTTTTTACCTCCTTGTTTTGTACACTTACTCTAAGCAGTCTCGGTTTTGTTCCGATATTGTATTTGCCCAGTCTCACTGGATTCTGGAACATGGAACAGAATGTTTCCGATTTCACAGATCCACATTACTATATACAAACCTGCTACTGGCTAAGCTCTCTTCAATGTTTATATACAAGAAGAAGACCAGACACACATATCAAAGATCCTGTAGTTTATATGCACATGCATATTTTTTTACTCCCCACATATACACATGCCTGTATGTGTGTGATACATACACACACAGTATGACATAATTGAGCTGAAACTTTCTTACAGACTTGTTTATAGAACTTTAACATGCTCTGGTTCTTTGGATTGTTTATATTCCCTGCAAATACTTGTTAATGTTAGTACATTGAGAGTTTTGAGGCTGTTTTAGTGTGCAGTTTATTTATACCTTCTAGAAATTCTGTACTTTTATTTTGTTTTGTTATTTTTTGACTTTGCATTTTGATTACAAAAAAAAGTACTGTTGTTTGTTGCTTTTTAGTCTTTGAGGCTTGTTTATAAGTTTTTTGTTTAAGAAAGTGTTTTAAAGTTTTTTGTTGTTGTTTTAATCCACATGCTAATGTGGTGATTAGACAGTGATTACCTTAGATAGTTGAGCAGCTGAAGGGAATTATGTGTTTAGACAGAAAAAGTTGTTTTTTTCTTTAATCTTTTTTTTTTCTTACTTGTTTATATAGTAAACTCTTGAAACAGATAATGAGCAGTGCTAAGCTCTGGAGCAGCATGTAAAGCCCAGTGTGTTATATTAGCTGATAAAGTGGCAGACATTGTGCTTTACAGGGTGAAAAGAGTAACCTAATTTTGAGCAGAAAGTAAGAAATTTTGCATTTAAATCTGTTGATTTCTCAATCTCATTATCCAGTAAACCTCACAAAACCACCTTTTCAGAGCTATTACCACATTAGAACAAAAGACTTCAGATCTTTTCCTGAAAATAATACAATGTCTCTGTACACAACATTAATTCATAACATAATATTTTCACTTTTCTCATTTTTTAGATGTATAAGCCTTTTCACTTAAATTGTAACACTCAGTTTAAAGGAAAATCATATATAAACGCCCCAAAATGTCACAGACATACAAATTGCATAAAAAGAAAAATCTCCCCTCCCCTCTCTCCTCTGTCTGTCTATCCAACTATTTATCTCTCTACTATTATCGTCTCCCCTATTTATCTATTCTATGTATGATATATGTATGTATCTGTCTATGCATTTAAATCATGTATGTTTTATGTGTGTATGTATGTGTGGTGTGTGTGTGTGTGTGTGTGTGTGTGTGTGTTGTGTGTGGTGTGTGTGTGTGTGTGTGTGTGTGTGTGCATGTGCGTACGTAAAACACGACACGCTCCAGGTAACACTTTAAAAACCCCACCTAGTCTAGCCTACCTCTACAAGTGTGTATATATTACTTGATTTTTCCCTAAAAAATTAGCATAAATTGGAGGGTGAAACAATAGTCTGAATAAACTTGAGTGTACTCCCTTGTTTGCAAACTGCTCAATCAATGTTCAAACTTTAGGAAATTTTTTTGTTTGCTTAGTTAGCTGTTTTACTTACTCACTTCATAACTACAGATTTCCCTCTAAATATGTATTTAAATGATACAATATTAAACCTTACCTGTGATTTCTGTTTTTTTATACCTGGAGAGTTACTGTCCACACCTTCCAAGATTTAGTTTATAATCAACAGCGATGCATGCAGCCTGTAACCAAACAAAAACTACAGTTATTTCTATCATAATTTGGAAAACAATGATCACATCAAACTATGATTTTCCCATTCGAATATAACTCATTACTTGCCAGAATTTTTTTCTGCATATGACATTGCTATAAGCCAGAGCAAACCAAGCTAAATTCACATGCCAAAATAGAAAATGGATAGCATCGAAATATTCATCAGAATGTTTTCTGATTTTCATGGACTTCACACATGTGGTTTTTTGAACAAACAATGATAAGATACATTTTATTGGTGAGAAAAAAAGCACACTCACACAAAGATAAAAGAATGAATTTTCAAATGAAAGCTATTTTTCAACCAAAAACTATGAAAAAAACCTTATTCTAAAGCAAAAACAAACAAAAAAAACACACCAACCAACCATCCAAACCACACACAGACACACACACACACGCACATTATATGCTGACCATTTTCAGGCTCTTAATGAGCAGATCACTTGATTTGTATGATGCACATGTTCTGTAACAGTCTCATAAACATTAATGTCGTCAGTGCACACAGGTAAATCTTGTTTCAGCCAGCTTTCTGTCACCTTGGCACTTAGTTCTGACTTAACAAAACACACATGAAATCTCTCAGAATTGATAACTACCGTAAACGGCGACATATCAAGTACCACAGACTGTTCTTAGAACTGTTCCTTGACTGTTCTGTGCTCCCCACATAGTTCCTTCCCTTTGGCTAACTAGGCTTAATGCTGATGCCAAATGTGGAAGAGAGAGGGAGAATGTTGCTTACAGCCCAACCGACTGCAAAGGGCCATATCAGGGGTGTCACCATGTTCAAGTCAACTCTCAAGTCATATTGAAAGAAGACACACAACTACACATATGTATAGAAAATGTATATAGGCACATAAAACTGAATTCAGATGCGCAGTGATGCACCATAAGTTTCAGGTGATCAATACTGAATAGTGAAAGGATAAAACACACCCTCTACAATGAATTATGATCATACACCACAAATTACAATATATCAAAATATGTCAAAGTAATATGAATACTGAATATAAAAGCAAAAAGTTGTCGTTGAATGGTGCTGCAAAACTTACAGCATGATTGCCCTGAAGACAGGATCCTTAATTAAACGTACAGAAATACATCTTACTGGGAAAACCTATAAAAACAACAATAATATATCCTCAGCCATATTATGTCCAACTGATCTATAAAGCAAGTCAAAATTGGGAGGTTTTGGGGGTGTACATGACAGTAATAAAGCAGTTGGCATAGAAGGCGAGATGTATTTTTTTTAAAAATAGGGACAAATTTCTGTTTTTGCATTAATCAATAATTACATTTACAGCAGACAATTCATGATTCCTTTCTTCCTTCAAATTTTCAACTCTTCTGAGATTCAAATAACCTTTCTCCTTGACCTTATTTCCTATCATCAAACAATTGTCATTAGGATAACAGTATCTTCTGGTTGCTAGTACACTGAAATCATGCAAATATTTTATGGACTTCTGGGAAAACTCAAAAGAACTTACCGCCCAAGCAGCTCTCCCAAAACGTACTGCCCAACAGTTGAGACTTCCCAGTCATTGTGCTTCAGCAATACAGCTGTTCCAGCTCCTGCAGCCCCTAATGCTGCAAACGCAGTCCACGCCACACTCGTTGTGACATTTTTTTTATATCTGCAGATGACAGGAGGAAAACCTGAATATATATCATATGAGTAAAAGAAGACAAAAACAGATGGGCAAAACTGCATAAAACTGTCAGATCAAAATACTGCCTTTTTCTTTTTGTCATACAGAATCATCAATCATTTTTCTCCAAATGAACTGATCCCTAGCCATCACTCTTTAGATCATTATCTTTGTGATTGTCCAACTTGATCTGTGTGTGACTATATTTGTGTATTATGTGTGCAAGCTGCTTCTGTTGTATTTTGTGTGTGAATGCATGCACGTACATACATTCAATTCTCTGTGTGTGGTGTGTGGGTTGTGTGTGTGTGTGTGCACGTGTGTATGCATGCATGTGTGTGTGTCTGCACCGTGTATGTGTATGTGTGTGTGCGCGAGTGTGTGTGCATGTGTGTATTTGTGTTTGCATGTGTGTGTGTGTGTGTTTGTGTGTGTGTTTGTATATGTATGTTTTGTGTTTGCATGTGTATGTATATGTGTGTGTGTGTGTGTGTGTGGGCGTGTGTGGGCGTGCGCGCGCGTGCGTGCGTGCGTGTGTGTGTGTGTGTACATGTGCATGTATATGCTTGAGGCCATTTGGAAAGAAACACACACACAGAGTTTGTTTAAACTGAATGATTGACAAGTGTCCTTTATTATCATAATTATCTTGTTGATGTAAACTTGCGTGGAAAACTGGTCCTGCATGAGAAGGTCACTCACATGATCAACATGAACATGGTGTGTACTGCTCAGCATTTCACATGAACTTTATACAAATCTCCAGACCTTGGCATTCAACAGACAGAACTGGAGAATTTCGTGAACTGTTCTTCAATGTGGTGCCCCAACCAGTGACGCCCCGAGGAGTTACACCGTAAGGCATATGGGAGAAGAAATAAACTTCAAAATGAAGAAGAAAATACTTTTACAAATGTGAAGCTTGCGAATGAGGAAATTCGAGCGTTGCTACCAATTAACATGTGATAACAATTTCAGCCAAAATGAAAAACGTAAAGTATATGATTAACAAACATATGTTAAGTTAAAACAAAAGTTACACAACTTGTCAAAAGCAGACGCCGGCACAGGCGTTGCGGCAAAATATATAAGAACACAAATTTGAAAAGGACCAGTCTTCCTTTGGGTACTTTCTGACGGTCTGCTTTATGCTAACATCTCAAAATTATTATACCTTGATAAAATGTTGAATGGATTCTGTGGGACATTTATAAACCCATGGTGTGAGAGACGGCACACTTGCATGCATTACGATGAAAGGACACATAGGTCGAATAAGGCAGGGTGGCTTCCCTTGAATGTAAGACTACATAACAAACAAAATGAAATTCTGGATCTGGATCTGGATTGGTACATCTGGTTTTTGCCAGAGCCGACTTAAGCTGTCGACTGACTTCTGGTGACGATGTTATCGTCGAGGTGGTTCCACTCAGTTATTGTCTTTGGAAGTATGAGTTACGGTACTGATCTTCTTCTTCTTGTTGTGTTAGGCAGCCAACAGGTAAACATGTACTTTAGTAGAGTGCGAAATTCATGGGCTGTTTGTACGCACTTTTTCGGGTGTTTTCGGTTCGGAACGATGCAAAGAGACGTAAGACACCCTCACCTGCCCTTTGACCTGTCCTGCCCCACTTGTGGGTGCAAATAATTTATTTCACTTCACAAGTAGGCATATGCATGCACATCCAATGCGCCATTTTGGTTGTTGACGTTGTGCCCATGTGATCAGCAACCAAAATGGCGCATTGGATGTGAAATGCAAATCCCTACTTGTGAAGTGAAATAAATTATTTGCACCCACAAGTGGGGGCAGGACAGGTCAAAGGGGGCAGGTGAGGGTGTCCTTACGTGTCTTTGCATCGTTCCGAACCGAAAACACCCGAAAAAGTGCGTACAAACAGCCCCATGAATTTCGCACTCTAAAGTACATGTTTACCCAGCCAACATCTACAGTCAGACGAATCAGCCGCACTAATCTTGGAGGAAAAGCTTCCGTTCCGCCCGAGTGAACACATATTAAAGTTTTCAAAGTCCAGGGGTATTGCCAAATCCGTTACCAAACCCACAGGGGGGGTGGAGGGGGCGGAGTGAGGGGGTTTTCTGGGGAGGGGGTTAGTGAACCATGATTAGGGGGGGAGGGGGGAGGGGGCGGAGGAAGGGGTTTCTTTTTGGGGGAGGGTTACTGGAGGCGTGCCATCCTGGCCTGGAAGGCAGCCAGGGATGGCGCCGATACAGTCTCTGCAGGAAGGCTGTTCCACTCCGGATGGTCCTTGGGAAAAAGGATTTGTGACGGTATTCAGTGCGGCTCGTGGGACGTCATAGTGGAGGTGGTGGGCGCGCCTTGAAGAACGTCTTCTGGCGCTGACGTGGGGAAGGAACTGAGAGTTGACGCAGGCCATGCCATGGTGGATTTTGTAAAACATGGTGAGTCTCGCTCTTTTCCTGCGAGTCTGCAGCGTTGGCCATTCTAGATTGCTGAGCAGCTCTTCAACACTGGATGTTTGCCGGAATCGGTGCGAGACCCATCTTGCCGCCCATTGCTGAATCTGATCGGTGTGTGTTTCAGGAACGCAGTAGCACCTAACATTGTTTCGTATGTAGTTCTTCACTGGGTTTTGTGTCAGATACGTACTGTTGTCTCTGGTGGAGCAGATGCGTCGTCCTGGTTTCTGAGGTGTGATGAAGTCACTCGGGGTGATCACTGGCACCAGACCTTCAACACCCTGTAAAAGAATCCTAGACGTAGTTGAAGCCGCCGTTCTTGGAGTGTAGTGAACTCATGTTTTCTCAGCAGACCCGTTATGAAGCCTGGCGTGGTGGAGCGGTAGTCCTTTGCTATGAAGCGCACTGCATTTCTTGTGCTGCATGTGTGGGTCCCAAATGATTGCTGCATTCTCCAGGACAGGGCGTACGAGTGCGAGGTAGGCATTTCTTTCAGCAGGAGGTGGGGCTGTGCCTGAGATTCCACCAGAGAAATCCTAGTGTACTATTGGCCTTCTTTGTGATGGAGGTGATGTGTTGAGACCACTTGAGGTTGGTGGCGAATTGGATGCCGAGGTATGGGTTATGAGGCACTTGCTGCAGGATGGTATTATTTATGGAGTAGAATTAAAAGGAGGTAGAGGATTTTGCAATGCTCATGATGTAACATTTTGAGGCATTGAACCGCATGCCCCATTTGTCTGCCCATGAGTCTAGTGACTCTTGTAGAGTGTGGTGGTCATTAAAGTCGTTAATCTCCCTGTAAATGAGGCAGTCATCTGCGAATAGGTGTACTTGGGATTTGACTGCTTCTGGGAGGTCATTTATGTGGCACAGGAATAGGAGGGGGCCGAGCACGGTGCCTTGTGGGACTCCTGAGTCGACAGTTGTGGCATTGGATGTATTGCCCTCTACCACCACTTGCATGGTTCGCTCTGTTAAGAAGCAGGTAAGCCAGGTGTGGAGGGTGCTGGTGATGCCATAACTGGTCAACTTATGGAGGAGACGGTCGTGGGTACTGTATCAAAGGCTTTTGAGAAGTCCAAAATAGCCATATCCACTTGCTTCTCTTTGTCGAAGGACATCAGATCGTTGGTAGTGGTGAGCAATTGGGTCTCGGTGGAAAACCCTGAACGGAAGCCGTGGTTGAGATTTTGTGAGTATTTTTTTGTTGTTCTAGGTGGGACATGATATGGCGGCAGACTATATGTTCAAGGAGTTTACAACATACAGATGTCAGTGAGATCAGGCGGTAGTTTGATGGGGTAATGCCGGTCACCTTTCTTGAAAGCACAAGATATGTTGGGTCCGAGCCAATCTTGTGGAAGACGGCTGGTGTTCAGTGAGTCTGAAAGATTGTGGTCAGGATTGGGGTGATGTTGTCAGCCAAGTTCTTAAGTATCCGGTTTGTGATGTTGTTCGGTCCTGAGGCTTTGTTGGGGTTTAGCTGGTGAAGCAGCTTGGCTACACTGTGGGTGTTAACATGGATGGATTTAATATGGGCTGTAGCTTCTTTAAGTTTGTAAGGTGGACGTTGCTGCTGTAGTGAAGACAGATTTGAACTGTATAGTAGAATGTTTGCTTTGGTTTGACTGTCGCTGTGGAGCTGGCCGTCCTCTCTAAGTGGGGCTACCCCAGAGGAGTCTTGTTTTCTAGACCTGGTGTAACGCCAGAAGGGTTTCGTGTTGTTGTTGGCGAGGCCTTCCTGGATGGTTCCGTTGATATATTGCCATTTTGCTCTCCGGAGCTTCCACTGGCAGTGTTTCTGGAATTGCCGGAAGACAGACCAGTCGTTCTTCGCCCGGCTCGCTGAAACCTTCTCTTCTTCCGCTTAATCATCCTCCTGAGTGGGGCAGTCAGCCATGGCAATGTGCTTGATGGTCTGAGTAAGAAGGTGGGTATGTTTGTCTCCATTGATGTATTCAGAAGGTTTTTGAAGGTAGTCCAGAGGCTGTCGATGTCCTTCCCCGCTCTCTTTTCTTCTTGAATGATGTCCGCTGCATTTTCATGTCTTCTTTGAGCTTCTCCCAGTTTGCCAAATTCTTAATCCGTCACTTAGGTGACAGGTATACTGAGTACAATGATTTAATAAAAGATCTAGCTTTAAAGTGTGACGACTGCAGGCGGAAATCTAAACAAATCTTAAATAAAATGCTAGCGAGCCACCAAGAAAAGAGCCTTGTTTTTTTCAACCCCTTCGCTGAAGTGATTGAAGATTATTGATAGCTCGTTCATTTTCGTTGTCCTATTTGCTTTGTGTCTTGCCTGAAGAAGACCTAAGAGGTCGAAACGCGTCGGGTTTTGTCCTTGGATTCGTTTGTCTATTTTTTTTCTTTTCTTTTCTTTTTTCTAGCGGTTCACTAACATTTATTTAAGATTTGATTTAATTAAAATTTTCCTGAGCTTTTGTTTCCTCTATGAAGCGTTTTGGTAAGCAGATCCACCGTTGCAATGACGCATATTTGAGGATGTTCGCAATGTTCCAATTAATAAAACCGAATCAGAGCTCAGGCAGCCCAGCACTCGGAGAGATCAGGCCTCAAACGCTCACATTTTTTTTTTATGTAGGAAAAACTGCGTTCAGCATATTATGTCAGAAGGTCTTTCTCATTAAAACAAATGTGTTGCTCAACGGCATATTACACCGGACTCTGTGTGTCTTTCATTTAATGTCTATCCACTATTCGTGATATTAAGATTTAAAAAAAAAAAAAAAAAAAAAGGTGAATGTGTAGGGAAGTAATTGCGAGCGTGCACATAATGTGTGCTTGTGTATATGGATGGGTGTGCATGCACGCGAATATATATTCTGCTGAGAAAACATGAGTTCACTACACTCCAAGAACGGCGGCTTCAACTACGTCTAGGATTCTTTTACAGGTGGTTGAAGGTCTGGTGCCAGTGATCACCCCGAGTGACTTCATCACACCTCAGAAACCAGGACGACGCATCTGCTCCACCAGAGACAACAGTACGTATATATATGGTTTGCATAGTATTAACCATTTTTCAGTTAAACATAGGTTGCACCTTTTTGAAACATTGCTGTATGGTGATGCTCTTTTTATGATTTTCCAGGATATATTGTAGCTTTTTTTTTTGCGTCTTTAAGTTCCAGATATATTTGCTCAGTTCTGTTTGGTTTTTATATTTTTCTTTATTGAATGACTGTTTGTGGTTTGCATATCTGGTTTTGAAGTGGTTTTCAGTGATCCCTATGTATGTTTCTTTTTCATTTTCTGATGTTACAGTGCCTGGTATACAATGTTGTTGTGGAGACATTTATTGTTTAGTGGGCACTGCTCCTTTCTCGTGCAATTGCAAGATTTCCTTTCTTCACCCTTCTTTGCTGTGTTGATTTTCATTTTGTTGGATGCGTCAATCAGGTTTTTGAGGTTGGGCATACATGAGTACGATAGTTTGACAGTGTTTTTGTTAATATTTTGGACAGTTTGTGCTCTTTTGGAAATGAAGTTGCTAGGATTTTGAAGAATTCTTTCCCCATGTTTTTTTGAGTTTCCCGTCGTATGGGGGTTATACCATATGATTTTTCTTTTCCTATTTTTCTTGCTTTTATTTGTGTTGTTGTCCGGGTTGTATTGTAGTTTGTAATTGTATCCACTTGTTTGTAGTGCCTCCTGGTATTCCACTGCTGCATTTTTGAACACTCTCTCATTGCATGACAGGTTTGATAGTCTCTTGTTTATGCCATGGGGTATGGTCTTTAATACAGATGGTGATGGTTTACTTTTGGTGTGTACATAAAGAGGTGTTATCGTTGGGTTTCTTGTATGGTTTATATATATGGTTGTTGAGATCCAGTGTTATGTCTAAGTAGTTCACTACCTTTTTGTTTGCTTCAATGGTGATCTTTAAGTTGTGGTTTTGGAAGATTTTGCATAGTTCTTTCTTCTTGTTTTCGATGGTTCTTGGGTTGTTTGTTTAGTGCAGCAAGGCATCGTCTCTGTACAGTCCGACTTGTTTTCCCGAGTTTTTCTTGATGTTGGACAGCATGAATAGTCCGACCAGTTCACATGTTTCTGCACCATCAATGAACCCATGGTTTTCGTCGAATGTTGAGTTTCTGTTGGTTTTCCTGATCCAGTTTCATTTCTGCTGTGTAGTAATGTTTTCTTGGTGTGGAGAATGATTTCCATTTCTGACCCTGTTATGTCTGTGTGGTTACTGGCAAACTTCATGGGCATTGGTGGAGAGTAGTATCTCATCTATGCGATTGGTAAAAGTTAATCAAATAAAAATAACAAAAAAAAATTTTAACCTTGGAAAACCTAGAGTTATCCAATGTTTCAAATCAAAAAAAAAAAAAAAATCAAATCTGATTTTTCCCTCTAAAAAAAACAATTTCCCGGCAAAAATAAAAAACAAAGAATAAGTTTTTTAAATTTACAAACTTTTTTTCCCCCCGGGGAAAAAAACCCCCAAACCCTGAAGGCCAAAAAAAAGAAAAAACTTTAGAAATGGGAAAATTTTCCCCCCCCCAAAGAAAAACAAAAAAAGCGTAACCCAAAAAAAACCAAAAAAAAAATTTTAAATTTTTTTTTTTTTACAAACCCAGGGCATGAAAGGGGAAAAAAGGGAACTTAAAAATCCCCCAACTAAGAAAAAACTGGGAAAAAAAAAGTAAAAGGGGGGCCCTTTGACTAACAAAAACCAAAACCATTTAAAACAAAAAAAAACATCAAAAAAATTAAAAAACAACTTTAAAACACCATTGAAAAACAAAAAAGGAAACAAGACAAAATGATTCCAAAAAATTTAAAAATACAAGAAACCCCCGAACACCCAAAATTTTCAACCCCAAAAACCAAAAAAAACCCCAAAAACCAAAGCAAAAAAGGAAAAACTTTTAAAATTTTAAAAAAAAGTGGAAACCAAACTAAAAAATTCAAAATTTCAAATACATTTAAAAAAAAACCCAAAAAAAAAAAACAAAAAAAAGGAAAAGAAAAAACAAAATATTCCCCCCCACAAATAAAAATAACAAGGGAAAAAGAAAAAAAATCTTTAATTTTTAAAAAGCCAAAATTCCAAAAATTTACAAAAATGTCCCCCTTCATTAGAAAAAAACCTATTAGGGACCAAAAAAATAAAACAAACAAAAAAAGGGGGGGAAAAAAATTTAAACAAAAAAAGGGGCATACAAAAATAAAGCTCCACAACAAAATTTAAAGGATTAAAAGAAAAAAAAAAACATCAGGGTTAAAAATTAAAAACCCGTTAAAAAAAAAAATTTAATAAAGAAAAATTAAAAAACCAAACAAATAGAAAAAACTGGAAACCCAAAAAAAAAACAAGCCAAAAAACCGGAAAAAAAAAAACCCCCTAACAACAAAAGGGGCAACCTATTTTTAACCCAAAAAGGAAAACATGAAACCCGCCTTTTAAAACCCAAAAAGAAATGAACCTGGGAAAAAAATCCCAAAAAAAAATGAAGAAAAAAAAAAAAAGGTGGGTTTAAAGTTTTGGGGGGAGGGAAAAAGGGGTTGTGAAAACCAAAACCCCAAAAAAATTTTTTTATTTTTAACCATTTTAAAACCCCTTTTTAAAATTACAAAAATAAATTTTTAAAATTTTGTTTTTTTGGGGGGGGGGGGTTTTTTTTTTTTTTTTTTGGGGGGAATTTAAGTTTAAAGGGTAAAATTTTTAAAAAAAAAGGAGTTAAAAAAAAAAATTTTAAACCAAAAAATTTCAAATTTCAAAACCTGAAATATTTTTAAAAAAATTTTTCCCCCCCCCCCAAACCCCGTTTTTTTCCACCCCACCCCCCTTTTTTTCCCCCCTGTTTAAAAATATTTTTCCAATAGGGGGGGTTTTGTTAAAAAATTCTATGTTAAAATTTTCTTTCAAAAAAAGCCTGATATTTTTTTATATGGAAGTTTTTTCCCAAATGCAAAACAATTACCCCGGGTATTTGTTTAAATCAAAAAATTTTTTTAAAAATTTTTTTAAAAACACTTTCGTTTCCATTTTCCTTAATGAAAATTTTTTAAAAAAAACTCTTTTTTTTTTTAAAAAAAAGTTTTAATTTACTTATTTACAAATTCCAAATTTTGAAATGCAATTAAAATTTTAACTTTTGATAAAAAAAAAAAATTTAAAAAAAAAATTTTTTCCACAGCTTATTCTTTTTTTTTAAGGGAAAAAAAAAAAACCAAAAAAAGTCTGGGTTCTTTTAATTAAGTGAAAATGAATTTTAACCATTTATTTTGAATTGAAAAACTTTTAATGCCTGAAGAAGTGATTTAGAATCAACACAGAACAGAGTTATAATGAAAAGAATTATGTGAAGGAATCCAACAAAAAGCTACATGGGTTCCTCTTGCAATTAGCATGTGTATCATACAACTTATCTCTACGACCATTTCAGGTCTTGAGTGCAATTGAAAAACTTTTAATGCCTGAAGAAGTGATTTAGAATCAACACAGAACAGAATCTGAAATATTGTTTTTGGAAAGTTTAAAAGGTAATTTAAAGCCAAGGGTGTCGCTGTTAATTCTGCTGTAAATATCGATTTGTTACTTCAGACTCTGTGGCAGTTCCATTGTGTCCTTGCTGTGCAACCACATTTTATAAGAAACCCCCTGCCCCCCCCCCCCCCCCCCCCTCCCTCTCCCCACTCCCGCCTCTTTGTACGGAAGCATAGCGATTTGTTTGTCACAGCTACCGTGAACTCTGAGTTGGAGAAGATCTCTCTCTCTCTCTCTCTCTCTCTCTCTCTCTCTCTCTCTCTCTCTCTCTCTCTCTCTCTCTATATATATATATATATATATATACAGAGAGAGAGAGAGAGAGAGAGAGAGAGAGAGAGAGAGATTGATTGCTTGATCATTAATACGCAAGGATGAAGATTTTAGGCCAAAGCCTAGTCTTACAATCTGTCCTTGTCATGCATACATTATTTCAACACATATAATTCGTACTGATAATTCAACATAGCAACATTGTAATCTAATTCTACAATGATAAGCAAACTATTCATAAAAGTGATAATGACATTTGTGTGGTGAAACAGAAGGAAACTTACAAATAAACAAACAAACAAACAAATAAGCAAACAAACAAAACTGCAGAGAAAGAGAGAGAGAGAGGTCAGAGGAGGGGGTGGAGGGGGGGGGGGGGGGGGCGGAGAGAATGGTAGGTAGGGGGAGGAGAAAAGGGATGGTAGACAGAGTGGGAGTGGGTATGAGCAATTTTAACGGAGTAGACTATATGTTTAGACGATGTATTCAAAGTATGGTTCACAGAAAACTTTGCGAATGGACGCTAATCATTTTAATCGAGTAATCAAATTACTGAGACATAAAATGCTTGTGCAAGTGTTTCTTGAAAAGTTTTAAAGTATTCGTATTTTGCAGATTCGGTGGAAGTGAGTTCAAGACATACGCTCCAGAGTAAGCAAGGCTTGTTTTGTATAGATCAATGCGTGGGTAGGGAAGAAGGAATTTTGTCAAGCTAGAAAAGCTGTTCGATCTTGTAATAAGGGCATTGATATGACATGGCATAGAATCTGTCAAGATTGTAAACATAAATGATGCCTTGTTGAATTCAAATTGCTTACTCAGAGGGAGTATGTTCAGCGCTTTTAGTTTTTCGTCTGTTGGATGGAGTAGTTTTGCTGCACGTCTATGGAGAGGAATGCTATTGCGTAGACTGAGACATATTTTCATTATCGGAAATGTTCTTTAAATAACGCATACCTTCTAGCTAGTTGTTTTACAAAATGAAAATCAATATTTTCCAAATAGATTCTTTGCGATAAATTGAATTTTTGAATTGTTTAAAAAAAAAAAACCCCAAAAAAACCCCGTCGGAGAATATTGCAGTTTCCCAACGACAAAGGGACTGAAGCCAGATTCACTCAAGCAATGGGCATATTTCATTGTCTTGTTGAAATGAGCCTCTTCCTTTCTCCTTTCTTATGGCATATTGAGTTTAATCAGAGACTGCAAGTCGGGCATATTTCACTATCCCTGTTTGACATTTGCATTGAAGGAAACTATCAAATCCAAATCCAACATTTTAAAGAATGTATTTATATTTGAACAGTTTTATTACTACCTGACCTCTATCAGCACCATGTGGTCAGGAAGTCTTTTTGCTAAGGTTCTCGTTTGAAGGAGAATACACGTGAAAACCTATTACGCCATTTTGAGGGGAAGGGAGAACAGTGACTGCTTGAGGGAAGGAAAGAGGTTTTACACAAGTGGATTTGGAGAACTGCAAGCGGAAAAGACAGCAGAATTGTTGTGACACTTCGAAGTGCTTTGAAAATGGTATCGCTGTCAAGGTAAAAGTGACGATGTCATTTGTCGTGTTTTTGAAGAGATTTTATTTAGGCCTATAAAAATTGGTCAGCATAAGAATATGATGATGGATTGTTGATGAAAAATTCCACCAGTCACTTGGGGATATTCCATAAAGAAGAAGACCTGCAGACAAAAGAAAACATAATAGTTGAACCCAAGATCAGCGGTGTAAGTCTCCATTGTTGAAGCCAAGGGAAGATAATCTGTTGGCGAAAGAAGCTCCGCAGGGAAGGTCTATGCTAGTACAGTAAGCCACTGACAGTGTAGTAGGAATTAACCGTACATTATGCAAGAAGGGGAGGGGGAGGGGAGGGATAAAACGACTTCTGTTTTCATTTTCGTTGTGATAGATGACAAGATCTCAAGATCTTGTGTGACCAGGCTGTCGTCCCCATATGTAAGAACAAGTTGACACCAGCTCCTGCCAGGCAGAGAAGAGGACACACACAGCAGCTCGGCCTCATACAGTGCAGGACACAATACCGACAACATGCGTTTCTCCAAGGACCATCCGGGATTGGAACGACCTGTCAGAGACGATGATGGATGGAACCCAGGCACCTTTGGGTCAGGGGTTCCACACAACTAAACCTGAAATGACAAATCTTAGTTAGATAGTATAAGTAGGATTAGGTTGACACCCCATCCCACTCCTTCCTTAGCACTTTTTTTTTTTTCTGGGCCGGGTTCACTCTCAGAGAGAATTTGGATCAGCTAGTCTGGAGCCTGTCTCCGGATGAAGAGCGAAAAGTAGTACTACAGTAGCCTGCTGATAAAACCCACATAGAGTAGGTATCTCTCCTGTCATTTATATGCATCAGTTGCCCTTGTTTCTCTCACTATCTCAGGCTTTATCTTTCTATCTTGGCCTTTCTAACTCAGCACAACCTCCATAGTACGGCATAATAATCAGCTTGTTGATTGGGGCCGTCAATTGGATGATGATGATGAAGAAATCGATTCTTGGCTCGTGCCTAATCCTAGTGCAGAGGCTCCTCCCTCCTTTTCTCCCCTTTTCCCCACCTTCCCCTCGCTTCCCACCTTGTCAATCTTATTCAAACTCACAGGAAGAAAAGCTATTCTGCTTGCGAGAGCCCCGGTCAATTATAATACAATATAAAAGAGGCGTGTCAAAGTCTCACCCAGATCTTTGTCGGCATTGCAGTATGTAATATATATATGCACTGATGCAGTGTACGCAGTGTCCTTGGTTAGAGTTCCCTCATTGTATTCATCTCACTTCTGTTGTGTATATTGACAATGTGATTGTATGATCTATGCTGAAATTATGCAAAAGAGGGGCGGCTTCTCAGTCCAGCTTGAAATTTAAGAAAATATAGCCAAACTATCCCACTGACACCACAGCTTTATGTGAAATTATCTTGCAAGTATCCTGTCGCTGTGCTTGTGCTTTGTGGATAAACAATTTGGCAAACTTTTAAAACCACAACTTTCACAGACACGGTTTACAATGTTAGTTGGGGTAGAGAAGAGAGATTGAGAGTTGTTTTGATTTTGTATGATTATTACAAAGAAGTATATGCATAAATAATTTTGATCCAATATGTACAGTGTTCAGAGTAATAAACTGTTATCATATTCATGATATTGTTCCAACCCAAAATGATCTCACTGAATGGATCAACCCAATCATGCCAAAGTCCGAAAGTGGATGATAATTGATATACAGTAATACTGCGTTAAGTTGAAAGTACATGTTGGACAACCCACAATATGACTGAGGCTTGATTAAGAATGTTTTAATGTGTGAACTAGATTTCAGAGGTTTAAAGGTTGGGTTTTTTTTTTTACTTATTTGGGGACACATGCTTCATGGTAATTAAAAATGGGATTATATGCCAAGGCATAAGGTCAGTAGTTCAGAGCACTAGTACCATTAGAACCAATTATTAGCACCTTGAATTTGCTTTTATTCTACCTGAGTTCCAGCTTTTGGACACTGTGTGTTGTGAAGACTGTTGCAATGCTATTGTTGATACTGGTGTTAATGTGTGTGTTCGTGTGTTGTGTCTGTGTGTAAATGTGTGTATAAAAGTGTGTGTGTGTGTGTGTGTGTGTGTGTGTGTGTGTGTGTGTGTGTGTGTGCAGTGATAATTCTTACTCACAAATGTGCATCCTTGATGCATTTACCTCCTATCTGACACACTGGAATTCAGGCCAGTGCATCACAAAAACTTACCAAAATCTATCGTGATGCACTGATTTTCTCCTGTTCGCATTGCATGATCTCTGAGCAGCACATCACGCAAAAGGGCTTTTGTCTTATCCGCCATGATCAAAGCTAAAAATATAAATTTCCTCAACGTTTTAGAACGGTGTGAATCGATTAACACTTCTGCTTGAGAACTCTTCTCTACTGAAAACCAACAAGAGTCGTCAAAATAGACTAGGCCTATCAGAGTCTATGATTTGAGCACAAGATCATGTGATTCAGCTAAGTGGGAAAAGCATGGAAAACCCTTGGAATTTCAGCTTTTCAGAATCAAAATCCAACAGTTCAGCTGTGGCTTGTGGATGATAATCCAGCGAATGGAATGAAAGTCGAACGATCTGTGTAACACTAACAGGACCATTTTGGATAATTAAAATGGCTCCACTCAAGACTTACGAATGCGTTGCTCACAGAGCAAGAATGGCCAGTCTACAGTTTTGTCGTAGGTTCCACTGTGCTTCAGATAATCATTGCATGGCAATTGGAATTTGGTCATACAACGAAATATTTCAACATTATGATATTTCAACATTGAAGGAAGTGGCTCGCGTAGTGGAAATTCTGTATAATCGAAGAGGACATCACAAATCAAGTTTCACTGTGAAATTCCTGATAGTGTAGGTGCTCACATTTGCTCATGTTAGTTGATAACACCTGAACACAAATATGAATAGATAATATTTAGCACTGTGTAGAATATTTTATTAACTTTGTTTAAACACCTTTTCTAATGTATTTTTTTTTTATCTCTGTTATGAACACCTCTTTTCTAATGTATAAATTTCTCTCTCTTTCTCTGTGCATTTATGTGTGTGAGCCAGTGAGAGCATGTTTGTGTGTGTGTGTGTGTGTGTGTGTGTGTGTGTGTGTGTGTGTGTGTTCACAATAATTTCTAGCAGTTCTTAATGGTGACCCCCTTAAATTTTTTGTGACCTCCTGAAAATTTGGAAGTGAGGTTTTCGTACAGTCTGACCCCTTGATTTTCAGGAAATAATTATCACTGGTGTGTATGCATGAATTTGTGTGTGTGTGTGTGTGTGTGTGCGTGTGCGTGTGTGTGTATGTGAGTGTCACTCTGTACTTATTTGTTGTGTGCGTTTAAGATAATGTATAGTGCTGAATGTGTGAGCGTGCGCATGCATGCACGCGCTTGTGTGTGTGTGTGTGTGTATGTGCGCACGTGCGTGTGTGCGCACGCTGTCTGTTAGTGTCGCTCTGTACTTATTTTCTGTGTGTATGGTTCATTAGTTGTAATTTTCAAAAGGTATCGGTGTGGTGTTGTGCGTGCATGTGTATACATATAGTGTGTCTATATTCGTGCGAGCTCATGAAAGCCAGTGAATGGGCTTGTGTGTGTGTGTGTGTGTGTGTGTGTGTGTGTGTGTGTGTGTGTGCATGACCTCTCTGTTAATAAGTGTTATGTGTTTGTTTTATTGAAATGTGTCACTTTATATAGTGTTTATATGATGTGTGTTTTATTGCAGTGTTTTGCTGTATAATATGTAACTTACTGAAAGTATGCATGTGTGAGAGTATGCATGTGTGTAAGGTAGGGAATAAATGAATTCATTAGTGAGAGAGAGTGAGTTCCATCTTGGTTCTATAGTAACAGGTGCATGTTGACAGCCACGTGTATGAGCACAATTCATGACATGCCATTTATGAATTTCATGCAGAAATGCTGGACAGTCAAAGGGGTGTGTGTGTGTGTGCATGTGTGCGTGCATAATATACATGTACAGTGTACTTTTATCATATGGTTTAGAACTTTTTAAAGTCTTTGAATTGCAGAAGGAAAGCTGTTTTTTTTAATGTGCGTGTGTTTATAACTTTAGTCACTCACACACAATATGTGTGTGTGTAAGAGAGAGAGAGAAGAAGAGACAGAGTGAGATAGAGAGAGAGTGTGTGTGTGTGTATGCACTTTTGCATATGTTGTTCATCAACTTCATGGCTGCAGATCATATGTTAACAAAAATGAAAGGAAGAAACGCAAAGAAATAAGCAAGTCGAGACATCTGTTATATCAGGTGGACAAATCAGACGATAATGTATATGGAAAGTTTAACTCAAACACTGTGTGTGTGCGCTACGTTGTTGACCAGTTAAGGTCTTATGGAAAAGACCAAATTGAACTGAAATTATGAGAAAGTGCTTAGCTAGCTCCAGAAAGTTGAAACTGTAGTGGGACAGCTTATGTTTATTCATGTTTTTTACCCAGCCTTCTTAGCCTAGCTGCTATTCCCTGCCAGCATATATGTGTAGGAGCTTAAGGTGGGGCAAGGTGTCACATGCCTTGCTTTAGTCCAGTGTGGTGGAGTGGACCAGTGTTTTTAATGGGCTGTAGCTAGCAAGAGTTGATATAAGATAAGTTGTAGTAAACTATTTACTCTAATAGGAAATTATACTAACTCCCAGTATGGAACCTCTGAAAACATAAGAAGGGCTCTTCTTAACCATTTTTTTGTAATATATATCAACATTATTCTATGGAAAAGTACTCAACAGTCACAATGGTCATTATCACAAGGAAAAGGCATCAAAGAAATTAAGGTTAATGTAGTACTAGTATTACAGCTTCTGGTCTAATTCCAGTCTGATGTGTTTGCTGTCTAGTGCCAAAGCTTCCGGCTCAGACTTCATAACAGCTGAGGTCTACAAAGAAAGTGACACAGCTTTGATTAAAAAGAGTTATCATTTGTTTGTTCTGATGTGGCAGCAGAGACAATCACTCAGGAGTTCAGAGATCTATGCATCCATTATCCAATGTAAACATCCAGCTGTAACAACCACCAAGGCATATCCGTCCTTTCCACAACAGGCAAGATACTTTAACAGCCAGGATTCTGCTGAACTGCCTTATAATACACCTTGAGCAAGAGGTTTTGCCAGAGAATAAGTGTGGCGTCAGGAAGAGAGAAGGGAAGCACTGATAATGTATTTGTGCTAGACAACCCAAGAAAAATGTCAGGAACAAGATGCTGACCTGTTCTCCACCTATGTAGACCTGACTAAGACCATTGATACTGTCAGCAGAGAGGGCCTGTGGAAGATCATAGACAATTATGGATGCCCAAGAAATTCATCTCTGTGGTGCGTCGGTTCCATGATGGCCTGCAGGCCTGAATCCAAACAGCAGAGAGACATCCTACCCATTCCATGTCAGAAATGGCGCAAAGCAAGGCTGTGTTTTGGCACCCTTTCTGTTCAGTATCACGTTCTCTGCAGTGCTGACTGACCCCTTCAGAGAAGGAGATGTAGACATAGACATCAGATTCTGAACAGATGAAAAGCTGTTTAAGTTACCTCAGAAGGCTCCAGGCAAAAACTAAGGTTATGACAGACATCAACAGGGAGTTTTCTGTTTGCTGATTTCTGTGCCCTCAGTGCGGCTCAGAAACTGACATGCATCCAGCATTGATAATTTTCTGTAGCCTGTGCCAACTTCGTCTCACCCCAAATACAAAGAAGATAGAAGTTCTGCATCAACCTGCGCCAAGTAGAATGATGTGAGACTTGCTGTGGTGAGTAAATTCACCTGCCTTAGCAGCACACTGTCCGAGAATGTTGCCATCCACGATGAAGTATCATGTAATCGCAAAAGCAAGTACAGCCTTTAGCAGACTACATACCAATGATGGAATAGAAGAGGCATTGGTATAGAGACCAAGCTGAAAGTGTACCTGTGAGCAGTTGTTCTCTCTCCACATTCCTATGTGCATGTGAAACGTGGGCAGTGTACCAATGGCAAGCCAAGAAACTGAATCACTTCCACACAACCGCCTCAGAGGATGTTTAAGCATCAACTGACAGGAAAAATTCCAGACACAGAGATGCTTGACCAAGCAGACCTGCCTAGCATCCGCACCATCCTGACGCTCTCTGCAGCTTCGATGTGCAGGTCATGTAGCTTGCAATTGCATGCCAGATCAGTGGCTACCCGAGAGACTATTCTATGGTGAGCTGCGACAAGGAGTGCGTTCCCATGGAGGTCACAAGAAACGCTTCAAAGACACTCTCAAACATCCATGAAAGCACATAACATCAACCCTGACAAAAAGGAACAAACTGCTATGGATCGAGCTAGATGGCGCTACAGTATCCATAAAGGTGCCAGTTTATATGATGAAAGGACAGGTGCAGTGCAACAAAAGAGATGGACAAGGAAAGTCCAGAGGTCTCCCACATTCCCTGTCCAAGCTGATCAGCCACCTGTGTATCCACAAATTGTCTCCCCTGTACCCACCCCCTCCCTCAACCCCAAGATGACAAGACAAGTGAAGTGGCCCTCATTGACTTGATGGACGAATAACAATTCTTGTCATACATACATGGCTGATCCACTAACATCGGTGACAGCTTTTCTTGTTTGAGTGTGGTTTTGGGGGAAAAATTGTACCTGTTCTTCATTAAATAAGAACCTTAGTTCAAACAACAAGGACAGATTCAAAATAGTTTTGCAGTAGAGACTACAATAGTATATACATGCAATGTCCTGGAGTTGACAAAATAGTTGTGCAGTAGAGACTACAATATACATGTATATATACATGCAGTGTCCTGGATTAGTTTTTAAAAAAATCTGACAAAAATGAGCACAAAATCTGACTTGCTCACATTGACAGGGTATGTGGTTTTTCACCCAATCAAAGTCAAAACATGGAAATAATTGAAAACAGAGTGACACAACCTTTTAACTGATTTAAACATGTATGAGACATGAAGCTACTTGTGGTACGATAATGCATTTTTACTAGTCCAGATATAGGAATTATGAAAAGAAAAACTTACGAAAGACCACAAATTATAAAAAATGAAATCGCTCAGTCCTTTTTACTTCGTTTTTCAACATTTTAAAAAAAAAGTTTGATTTAAATTTGCTTTTATACATTTTTAACTTTTGAAGTTGATTGCTGTTTAAGTAGTTGGGGGAATTTTTGGAGAGGGGAATTAGAAGAAAAAAAAAGGGGAGAGTAAACTTGAATAGTAAAATAAAAAGAAGAAAAAAACAAAAAAAAGCGATGCCATACCCTTTTTTTCTGTTTTGCAGTTTTTTGCCAGCACCTACACAGAGGATATTTTGACGAGATGAGATGAAAAAGCATTCAGAGCCCAAATGCAGGTGAGTTAAAATACCACAAAAAAACTTGTGCAGAAATCTGCTAAAGGGTGACCAGAAGTATTGGCGAAACAGTTAAATGAATCATTATAGTTTTGTGTCATTTTTCTTCACAAATTTGTCCCCCCCCCCCCCCCCCCCCCCCCCCCCCCCCCACAATTTGAGAAAATCAAAAAAACAAAGAATTTTTTTCGAGTGTAAATTTTTAATTTTGGGCACTGACGAAACTTTGCATATAAATTTTATTTTAAACACGCTCTTGTCTCACTTTTTTTGTTTTTTGTTAATGCAGCTCAAAAAATTTTTTCTTTCACATCGACATTCTGTACTAACAAGTACTACAGTACAAGTCTTGCGTTTTAAAGGACCCCAAAAAGTACCCCAGGTTAGAAATTCCTGTTGCACTAATTATTCAAACACAACCAAACACACACGAAACAAGTGGTTTATCTTTTTTTGCACACATTTTGGAAGAATTTTTTTTCTTTCTCCCTGCTTGCAGGTACTTATATTTATTTAAAATTTATAGATGGAGGCTGGGGTGCCTAGTTGGTAAGTCCAGATTTTTTAGTTTACCCAAACTCAAATTCAATTCCACTGGAAGTAGCCAGTATTTGCTTTGGAATTTTAACCCCCCCTTTGTTTTAAGATTTAAAGGGGAAATCTTTTCTGATTATTTCGACAACATTTTTATTTAAATTTTAAATTTGATATAACTTTTGATTTATTTTGATGTAACTTTTGATTTAATTTGATGCTTTTAAAATGTTTCATTTGTAAAGAACTGAGGTTAACTGGCCATGACCATTTCTGACATCCAAGGACCCATTTAAAACTGATTTTTTTCTTTATTTTATTCATCTTGTATTTGGTTTAATGTGTGCTATTTTCAGGTGATGCCTGTAAGTAGTCACCCAGCAGCCCTCCTTATGGACATCGGAAAGGGTGGTTACCAAGAACCCAGGAGGACTTTGGAGATGGTGGGGCGTACCCAGAAATACACATTGCTCAATACCCGCTGGGGATGGGCATGAAAAAGGCCAGCTCCAATTCCTTGGCTGTGACACTGGATGCAGCAGGGAAGATAAAATATGATGCCATTGCCAGACAGGGTCATGGAAAAGACAAGGTGATGAGTTTCTTTGGATTGTGTCTGTGCTGTGAAAATGTTAATTGTATGTACGTGGATTTAGATGTAGTGATGAAAAGCATGTAAAATATGTTTGGTGTGATGCACTGGAAAATAATGTTTTGCTTTATGGGTAAATATGACAAACAGATTTAAGAAAGTTTTAAAAAAAAATTGAAATAGCGAAGGATTGGGTTTTTTGTTGTTGTTTTTTTTTTACTGTCCTATCTTCTGTGCCATCTCAGTGGCATTGCACACACACCGCTCATTCTGACACAGCCACAGCCTGGCCCATCCAGCTGCAGCCCTAGCATGGGCAATCTACATGGAGCGGTCAGTGTCCAGTCATCAAGAGGCAACCTGCCGTAGGAGATGCGGTACTGCTGCCGAGTCACTTCGGTAGTGTTAAGTAATGCCTGTTTTGATCAAACATACGCAGGATACCACCTTCTAAGCCCCTACTGACAACAATAATTGCTTAGTCACGGAGCCGGCGCGAGTAAACTGCTCCTCTGGAGGGCGCCACCACGTCTGTCCAACGACAGCCCCCATGAATTTGCCGATACCGGTGACCCCGATGAAATCAAACCAAGGCCATAGACGCAGAGAGGATATCGAAGCTGGCGTCACCATGAGAGCAGGGCTTGAAGGGCCACAGAATTTGAGACTTTTTTTTAATGCTGATTGATAAGAATGAAGATGATGAAGATGATGCTTAGGATTTCTATTCTGGTCAGGAACTGCATGACAGGGCTGTACTTCACACTTAATTTCATAATATATCCTGGCCCGGAAAAACATTTTTCATTTGATCTAACATTTTAAGATTTTACGATGGAAAGATTTTAAACAAAATATCTGATGTGTTTTTAGATGTGTTTTAAAGCATTGTGTTTATGAGCGATTTAAAAAAACAACAACAAACTTGTGAGTTGACTTGAAATAGGTGACAGCCCTGATATGGCCGTATGCAGTCGGCTGGGCTATAAGCAACATTACCTTACCTTACCTAATCAGGCCTAGAGACATGCAGTGTTGGTCAGGAAATTTGAGCAGCACTCTTAGAGACGCATCCATTTAGTGGATGAAGCTAGACTGTATGGTCCCAGTCATCCCAAATAAGCCTGTAGCAAACTCGACTCTGGGTAGGAGCCTGTCGGGGCAGAAAATTCCCATATGACTCCGATGGGAATTGAACCCATGACCTCTCAGCCGGAAGTCCGCGATGCTAACCACTCTGCTACGGTGGCTGGTAAGGATTGTATATTAGTAGGATAAGTAAATCCAAGTATTAAATAATTCTTGATTCTTTATCTGGTTCTTTTCAGGTCTGCTTGCATCCAACTTTGATAATGCAATATAAAACTGTAGACAGCATAATTTGAAGTTTTGAATGTTAGATCAACTGCATAATTTGAAGTTTTGAATGTTTGCACAACTGTGATTTTATGTGGCATTAATGTTTTTTTTTTCTTCTTGATTTATCACAGGTGGTTCATTCACGACCTCAAGATTTACTGCCAAAGCCCATAGAAGAAGATGACCCAGAGTTGCAAAAGCCAGATGAAGACTCGATTGCGGAAAATACAGAGAAGACCAGGGCTGCACTGGAAAAGCTGGTGTCAGGAAAGATCACAGCTGCTATGCCTGTGAGGCATGCAGAGAAACAAGCTCCGGCACAGTACATTAGGTGTGTGATTTAGACAAAATTATCAGTCTCGCAGTGCTGTCTTTTTATGAATATATCCACTTGTTGACACAAGTTAGATATAGTACACAAAATAGTTACAAGAAATTTGATTTTTAATTCAGCTTGAGCAATTGGTTGCATGTTTTCTTGGTCCTCAACACAGACTTACACATTTTCACTTACACACACACACACACACACCACACACACACACACACCACACACACAACACACACACACACACGCACACACACACACACACATTTAAGACAAATCCAGCTGTTCTTTTAAATGAAATGGGCGTCTTTAAAAGGTATGATTTATGATGGTTGATATCTAATATAACATTACCTTGATTTTTGGTGGTGGTAATTCTCTTAGTCTTTTGCCTGTAATGTTTCTACATGCACTCGGATACTGTGCTGTACCAAGATATAGTGCATATGTGCGCTAAGTAAATGCTGTCCCTCTTTTGTACAGCTTTTCAGTTGATCTAGCTGATTGATAATGAGAATGCTTCTCATTGAAGCCTTCCTTTTTGTGCATCTGATAAGCTGTAATTTTTATACATCTAAGATTGGAGCAGAAGATTCGACAGCGAGTTCTACTTGAATTAGACCTCCATATCTGAAATTTGCAATTTTTTCACACTCGATCAGGATGTGCGAATTTGGAAGAAGGCCTGCTTGATCAAGACGGTGAAGATGAAGTTTTCAGTGTAGCATGTGACATGAACTAAGAGAGGTGAATGTAAACAAATCTGAATTGACAGATGAGTGAGATTCCAGTTAAGAGGACTGTCTTCAGCAAGCTAACATAGTCGATGATTTGTTGTAAACAGTTTAGATTATACTTTTCTGTGATGATATAAACCTTAAATGGTATGATATATATCTTAAATGGTCCAGCTGAAACAGATTGAGAACTATGAACAAAAGAAAATAGAACTTGAGTGTTTCTAGATCAGGTTAAAATTTTTGTCTGTATAAAAAATCCTCCAACAGGCAAAGGGTCAAACAATGGACATTTGATTGACAGGTACACACCATCACAACAAGGCGTGGCATTCAACTCTGGAGCAAAGCAACGCATCATCCGCATGGTAGAGGTGCAGAAAGATCCCATGGAACCTCCAAAATTTAAGTAAGTTGATTTTTAACGTGTGTGTGTGATGTATTTTTCTTTCTCAGTATGTGCATTGTGGATATGTTATTAAAATGCTCTTATGTGTGTTGTGGATGTGTTGTTGAAGTGCTGAGTCGAACAATAAATAGAAATAGCACTATATTCAGTGTTCTGATCACAAAAGATTTTGAATTTTGGACATAAGTGAGATTGAAATTACACTCTCACAGAGTGTAAGCCTTTGTTAGTTTCTCATCGGTTGTCGGCTTCATTTAATTTAGTAAAAAAAGTGAAATTGTAAAGAATACAGTTTAATTTCTTTTCTGTTCTTGTTTTTGTGAACAAAGGTCTGGTATATGTAAACGGGGTTAAAGATGAGCACTGTATGACACATATTTCAGTGTTCAGCTTGAACATTTTGCTCCCTTCAGCCAGATTTTGTGGCTAATATGAAGGTTATAGGACGACATCCTATACAGGCCTCAGCTGTAGATGTTTAGTCAATCGCAGTTTCATTTTGATCAATTTTTTTGTGGTGCCTTTGATGCAAGCTTTTATTGTAAACAACTCTGTTTTGAAGAAAGCCATTCCACACAGTACTTACATGCTAGTATGTTGATAAACTTTGATTTATGAAACAATTGTTTGAGGTGCTGATAGTTTGCTAAAATAGTTTTATTTACTTTTGTGAATATAGTTTGATTTACTATTGTGTGTATCTTTTGATCAGTTGAACTGTCAGACTTATAAGTTACATCACAGTTTTTGTTGATTGGGTTTTTGATTTGTTATGACACCGAATCCAGTCCTGAAAGGAAAACTAAACTGGATTGAAATTCAGTATTTGAGAAGTGAAAGTACCTTGAAATGTAAAATTACATGTTGGTGGTGTGTGTGTGTGTGTGTGTGTGTGTGTGTGTGTGTGTGTGTGTGTGTGTGAATGAATTGCAGAACGAATAAGAAAATTCCAAGAGGACCTCCATCTCCACCTGCTCCAGTCATGCATTCTCCAACAGAAAGGTACATTTTCTAGTTGGTATCTGGAGATGGATTTCCCTCCCTGCATCACATAAGAGGGATCAGTAATTAACAAAACAGTGGTTCAAATGACATGCACACTCTTGTGGAAAGTGTATGTGAAGTCCTAAAAACATGTAAGAAATAGCATGTATATAGAATTTTGAAATGTTTTTTGTTTAGTGTTTGTAAGGATTAGCGTATTAGAGAATTTTGAAATATTTTTTGTTTAGTGTTTGTATGATTAAGTGTATGTCGTTGGTTTCTGTCTTCTCACAGAGATTTCATGCCGCTTTATGTTGCAGGTGACAGTGAAGGAGCAGCAGGAATGGAAGATTCCACCTTGCATTTCAAATTGGAAAAATAACAGGGTAAGAAGACAGTTTGAAAAAGGGGTGAAAGTCTCGTCAAACACATATTATACAAACTTTCATGGCAGAAATGAGAGAGAGAGAGAGAGAGAGAGAGAGAGAGAGAGAGAGATTTATACAAACTTTAATGGAAGATATGAGAGAGAGAGAGAGAGGGGGGAGGGAGGGAGAGTGAGAGAGAGAGAAAACAGTAAGCCGTTTGTTGTTATTTAGTAGGGTGTTCATGCATGTGATTTATTTTTCGTTAATGAAAACGGTTGGATTAATATTTCTCAAATTGGGAGTTTTTATTTTGTTAGTATAAACTGTATTCTTTATACTGAAAAATATCAGATTTTCATTAGGGACAGTTATGCAGTTTGTCTTTCAAGTCTGTCTGAAAATGTACAAGACTGATGAGGTGAGACAGTGTTCAAGATGATCATGCACCTCTTGACTGAAAAATGACATTTTGCAGGTGCCTGAGACTAAAATACTTTCACATACAATCTTGTTACGTCCACACCAGTGCAGGTAGCTGCCCCAGTCAGTCAGTAGAAAATAAAAGTGCCTGTGCATGTAGTACCTGAATCAAACGTAAGGAGACGATTGATTTTGAGGCCAGTATCAAAACAGATCAGTGCTTTGAAAAAGGAATATGAAAAAGGAACAACCCCCTCCCCCGTCCCCCAAAAATGTATCGGACCCATTAAAGCTGTTTTCCCTAAAATGTACATTTCTGTTTTCATTATTGTTAAATTCACTTTGGTGGTTTTAATCATTGCCAGTGTGTGTGTACTCTGTATCAGATTGCATATATATATATGTGATTGTGGTTCACAGGGTTACACCATTCCCCTTGACAAACGATTGGCAGCCGACGGACGAGGCATGCAAAGTGTCCACATCAACGAAAACTTTGCAAAGTTGGCCGAGGCTCTGTACATTGCTGATAGAAAGGCCAGAGAAGCTGTGGAGGTGCGAGCGCAGATTGAGAAGAAGATGGCACAAAAGGAAAAGGAGAAGAGGGAGGAAGGGTTGCGCTTGCTGGCTCAGAAGGCTCGAGATGAGCGTGCTGGCATCCGTCGAGCAGAAGGTCAGTTCTGCTTGCTCTTTTTCTGTAGTGAAATCAGCTGCAGTATACAGTGTGTGTGTGTGTGTGTGTGTGTTGTCTGTGTGTGTGTGTGTTTGTGTGTGTGTGTGTGTGTTTGTGTGTGTGTGTGTGTGAATTTTGTGTTTGCATTGTGCGAGTGTAAGTGAGAGCAACAATATGATAAAAGGGAAGGATGTAGGCATATTCTTATTGCTTGTCCCTTCTATGCATTGTGCTAGTGTAAGTGAGAGCAACAATATGATAAAAGGGAAAGATGTAGGTATATTCTTATTACTTTTCCCTTCTACCCTCATGCCCTCACACAAGCCCCTCCTCATGCCTCAAAAATGTTTGGCAGATTTCTTGATTTCTGATTTCATTGAACTGTTTGTGAATAATATTCATCAGAAACTACTTTGCAGCGTATTATTTGTGTTAGTGTATCTGGGTTTTACAATCAAGTATGTTGCTGTGAAGAAGACTGACATCGATTGTGTGTGTCTTGTAGGCTGCGTATTTGTCTGTTGCAGAACGTGAAGAAGATGTTGCTGAGAGAGAGGAAATTCGAAGAGAGCGAGCTAAAGATCGTCAGCGTGATAGGAATATTGCTCGTGCTGCTCCTGATAAAAGGTTCAGTAACATTTATGAATATTTTGTGTCTACTTTCATTCTTTCAATGCGCTTAATTATATTCTATATGCTTGACTTTGATTTATATAATTGTATTTTATGACATGGTGTAGAATTCTTTGTATTATTTCTGCGATTGTTAAAAATAATTTTTGTTAAAAGACTACATATATTTTAGTTTTTAATGGGAATGTACAAGCCATGTAGATTCTGTATTGACTATTTCTTTCTTTCTTTCTTTCTGCGTACGCAGGCTGATACTCCTGCGGACACTCCCTGTATAGCCAGGCAGTGGAGTTTTTGTGTATGACCCTTTTTTATCCCGCCATTAAGGCAGCCATACTCCATCTTCTGGGAAGGTGCATGCTATGTGTCACGTGTCATCCATACCAACGGCCAAACTGGCCTTCTCTTCCGAAAGTTGGTGATGGGATTTTACGTGTGTGCAAGATGTTATGCGTGCGTTCACACACGGAACCTCGGTTTATAGTCTCATTCGAAGGACTATATGGGGAATGGAGTCAGAACCAATGTTAACTCCGAGGGAAAAATCCCCCTATACCGAAATTCGAACCCGCAACCCCAGGATCACGAGTCCGGCGCTCTACCAACTGAGCTATCCGGCCCCATTGACTATGAAATGGGTGGTGTTAAATTAGTTGTTGCTGCTACCTCTCTCTTTTGGTTTTTTTCTTTCTTTCTCTTTTCCTTTCTTTTCATTTCCTTTTTTGTTGTTGACATTAATGGAAACAAGATAGAAATTATTAGAATATTACCGTTGCAGAAACAAGTTGCAGAAGGCACGTGAAAGAGACATCAGTGAAAAGATTGCGCTGGGCTTGCCCAACACTGGTGCAGGGTCTTCATCAGAGACACAGTTTGACTCCAGGCTGTTCAACACCAGCAAGGTACTGTGTGCATGTGTATGTGAAGTGTATGAGTATATAGACTGTTCTAATTCGACAGAGTTTCATGAATTAAGCCCTCCGGGGTTGCGACCTTGTCGTGGTCGGAGGGCTTGCGTGGTCCAGTGATCCCTTAGGCTTTGCTGGCGGGGGCATCAATACTTAAAGATAGGCTGGTTTTTTCCAACTGCTTCTAGGCCTGTGAAGTTGAGATGCTGCCTGGCCTAAGCATAACGTGGTAAGGAGTTGATGCCCCTGGTAGGGCTTCCCATGTCAGATAGGCTAAGGGTGAGGATCCTGACTAAGAGTAACCCGCCTTTCTCTTTTTCTTCTTTTCTGCCTCTCTTATTTGGCCCTTTTCTATCTTCGTCTCCCCTTCAAGTCTTCTTTTCCACACTCCTTTTCTCTCTGTGGTCTCCTTAAGATGCGCCGTGTTTGCCGTGCGGTGCGACCTGTGTCGGAGGGGAATGAGATCCTGGTGATTGAGAGGGCCAGCGCTCTCAACACATCACTTTGGCTCGGACCTCTCCTAGACAGGAGTACACTTTGGCCCGGGTGTACTAATCGGCTCCCCTTCTTGGGCTGGGTCAAGACAGACAGTCCCCCTGCTGGCCAAGTAAACCCCTGCAGTGCTCAGCTCTCTGTTCCCGGGAGTTGAGCATGATCAGGGGGATAGGGGTAGTAGTGTTCTGTTTGTCGTATGTCTCTCCCGAAGCCTGGAAGGGGTCAAGACATTGGTTTCTTGGCCCTGGCCCCTTAGTTGGACTCCAAGGTGGGTGGGTAAGGGAGGGATGAAACACAATAAACTCAATATGGCTTTTTCAAAAACAATTCCCCCCAAAAAGAAGAGGAAGGCAGCATCCCCTATTTCAGGGGATTTCGATTCTGACAGCGATTCGGATATGGAGGTACGACAGAGGACAGGTTTCTGGGCTTCCTGGCTCGTGATGGAAGGGACGGAGCAGGAAAGACCCCTTTCAGCTCTGAGCCCTTTTGCTATCCAAAAGGGCTTTCAAGGTATAGCAGGTGACCCTCGGTCCATCAAGAGGTTGAGGAATGGTTCATTTCTTATTCAATGTAAATCACAAAAACAGTCTGAACAGCTGCTAAAGGCAACAAAATTAGTGGACGGGGAGATCAAGGTGACTCCCCACAAGCAGTTGAATTTGTCAAAGGGTGTGATTCGCTGTCGAGAGTTAAAAGGTGTCCCAGAGGCCGAGATTAAGACGGAACTGGCGTCCCAGGGTGTGACGGAGGTACGCAGGGTGACGATAAAGAAAGGTTCAGAGAGAGTGGCCACCAACACCCTCTTTCTGACCTTCTGCAACCCTGTGCTGCCTCCGGTCATCAAAGTTGGTTACCTGAATGTTCGTGTTCAGCTGTATGTGCCATCCCCGTTGAGGTGCTTCAGGTGCCAGAAGTTTGGCCATGTCAGGGACCACTGTTCAGGGCAAGAGGTATGCGGTGTTTGCTGCAAGGCAACCCATGATGGGCTGTGTCAAGATCCGGCACATTGTGCTAACTGCGGTGGCGACCATCCCTCCTCTTCACGAAACTGTCCTCTTTGGATTCAGGAATCCGCCATTCAAAGAATAAAAACTGAAAAGAAAATTTCCTTTTTGAGGCCCGCAAGCAGGTTGTGGGCAGTCAGACGCCGACAGCCTCTTCCTATGCTTCGGCTGTAAAGAAAGTTCCCACAATTCCCACTCGATCAGTCTGCTGTCAGACTGATGACTTTACGTTTTCGAAGACACTGCAAGGAAGAACTGTCGGCTCTGGTGGAAGCAGGTCCACCACCTTCCAAACCAAATTGACTGCCCCTGGTGGAGGCAAAAAATCCGCCACCCCTCAGACTGCCCAGCAGTCTACAACATCTGCTGCTGGGCAGATTAAAAAACCAGCAATTCCCCCTCGAACTCCTCTGTCCAGTGCCCGTGCGGGCAAGGGAGTTCAACCCAGTGTGGAGATGGTGGAGATGAGGAAGAAGCCTCCACCGTCTCCCAAATCCAGACCTCCTTCTTCACCTGTTGGCAAGTCTGCCAGCAGGTCTGAAGACCAACTCAGTCCAGTTCAAACCTCAAATAAATTTACACCTTTAGCAACAGACGTTGAAGAAGAGATGACCTGATCTCTCTCCTTTTCGCCCTCTGCACCATGGATAGTACAATATTCCATTGGAATATCCGTGGACTAAATTCCAACTTTGAGGAGCTGCAGCTTCTGTGTCAATCTCTAAAACCTTCCGTCGTAGCTCTTCAGGAAACTCAAATTCAAAGCCAGAAGACCTTTACTCTTTCTGGCTTTAATATTCTTTCAAAACCTGCACAGCCATCCACGTTGGGACTGTCGGGCGGTGTTGCCCTTCTCCTACACAAAACTCTACTGTATAGTCCTGTCGCTCTGTCTACCTCCCTTCAAGCTGTTGCTGCGAGAGTCACTCTCCACAAGACTGTCACAATCTGTTCCATTTATCTACCTCCTTCAGTCCCGGTTTGTCGTCAGGACCTTGTCAGTCTGATAGGAGAACTTCCTCGACCTTTTTTGCTGTTGGGTGACTTTAACGGTCACAATCCTCTTTGGGGTAGTGTCAGTTCGTCATCCAGAGGTCTGCTAATTGAGGATGTCCTTTCGGATTTGGATTTGTGTTGTCTGAACGACGGATCCGCAACTTACCTCCACTCTTCCACAGGTTCACTTTCGTGTTTAGATTTGTCGGTTTGTGACCCTCGCTGGTCCTGGACTATGAGTGGTCTGTCCATGACGATCTGCACGGAAGTGACCATTTCCCTGTCCTTCTACAACCTGTAATAACTGAACACGTCTCTGTCTCTCAACATTTAAATTATAAGAAAGCAAACTGGGATCTATTTGCAGCCACTATTTCTAAGGCATTCCAGGACGCTGATTTTCTTCAGAGTCCGGACCCAGCAGAATCACTGACTAACACTGTAATCAAGTGTGCTAAAGCTTGTATTCCAGTGTCTTCCGATAAACTTCAAATGCCAAAAACACCCTGGTTTGATTCAGACTGCCAACAAATTTCCAAAGTTCGAAAACGGGCTCAGCGTCAGGTATACCAACGACCTTCGGGTCCCAACGCTCGAGCCCATCAAAAACTCCGTGCCAAATCGAGACACACTTTTAAAATCAGTAAACGTCGGTCCTGGAGAAGTTTCTGCTCCAGGCTGACATCGAAAACTTCCAAGAAAAAAGTGTGGAACATCATTAAGAAAATCAAAGGGAAGAACACCTGTCCCACTGTGAACCATCTCAAGTTTTCTGACTCTTTAATAACAGACAAAAAAGCAGTTGCTAATCTGCTTGCTTCAACCATTGAAAAGAATTCCTCCTCTTCTAACAAATCAGCCACTTTTGTCAAAAACAAAGCCCTAAAAGAAAAATCACCCTGCAACTTTTCGTCCGACAACATGGAAGACTACAATCTTCCTTTCACATTAAACGAGCTGAAATCTGCCTTGCTTTCTTGCAGCGATTCCTCTCCAGGTATGGATGAAATCCATTATCAGCTGTTGAAACATCTTCCGCTAGAGGGTCTGAACATACTGCTACAGGTCTACAACCATGTGTGGACTACAGGTTTTTTTCCACCCTCTTGGCGAAAAGCCCTCATTATTCCCATCCCCAAACCTGGAAAAGATCTTTCTAATCCTTCAAATTACCGTCCCATAGCTTTGACCAGCTGTGTTTGTAAACTGATGGAAAAAATGGTCAATGCTAGGCTCATGTGGAAACTTGAAACCGATGGCCTTTTGGCGAAAGAACAGTGTGGTTTCCGCAAACATCGGAGTACCATTGACCATTTGATTCGTCTGGAATCTACACTTCGGAACGCCTTTCTGAACAAACAGCATGCAGTGGCCATTTTCTTTGATTTGGAGAAGGCCTATGATACTACCTGGAAGTCGGGGATACTTTATGATCTCCACGATCTGGGTTTTCGAGGTCATCTTCCGCTTTTTATTCAAAATTTTTGGCAGAACGACAGTTTCAGGTCCGGGTTGGCACCACTCTCTCTGATGTCCACGAGCAGGAGTTGGGTGTTTTCCCCAGGGGAGCATACTGTCTCCTGCCCTCTTTAGTATTAAAATCAACAACATTGTGAAATCAGTTCAGCAGGGTTCAGACTGCTCATTGTTTGTGGATAATTTTGCTGTCTACGCAACTGGAAGCCTGTACCCGAGTGTCCAGCGCAGGCTCCAGCTTTGCGTAGATAAAATCCATCGGTGGGCAGATGAAAACGGTTTCTCCTTTTCTCCAACAAAGACGCAGTGTATTCACTTCCATAATTTCCGTCAGTTTTTTCCAGATCCTGAACTTCAAGTAGGGAAATCTCCCATTCCAGCTGTTAAAGAGGCCAAATTTCTGGGAGTCATTTTTGACCAAAAACTTAACTTTCTCAGCCATATTAAAAACCTCAAAACTGCTTGCCAGAAAGCACTGAATATTCTGCGGGTCGTAGCGCACACCGACTGGGGCGCTGATAAGAAAACTTTGTTGCACCTCTACAGAGCCCTGGTCCGTTCCATACTGGACTACGGTTGTGCTGTGTACGGCTCCGCAAGATCATCTTACCTCAAACTCTTGGACCCTATCCACCATCAAGGGCTTCGTCTCTGTCTTGGAGTGTTCCGCACCACCCCTGTGTACAGCCTGTATGCAGAGGCAGGTGAACCTTCACTGTCCAAACCGCAGGCTGAAACTGTCTTTGAATTATTATATCCGTCTGTTCTCAGAACCGCAGAATCCTGCCTATGACTGTGTCTTTGACCCTCCGTTCCAAAGTAAGTTTGAAAACAACCCGAAATGTATTCCGCCGTTTGGTCTTCGTATGCGGCCTCACGTGCGGAATGCAGGTCTAGACTTAGGAATTGTGTCCGATTTTTCCAAGTTTCCGGATCAACCTCCGTGGACCTTTTTCACACCAGAGATTTGTTTCGACCTCGCAGCTTTTCGCAAAGAGTCTACCAGCTCTCTGGCGTACAAGGCATTGTATGCTGACCTCTGTTCGAAATTCCCATCCTGTCAAAAAGTTTTCACTGACGGTTCCAAGTCTGAAGATGGAGTGGCCTGTGCAGCCTACTGCCCTGGGGCTCCTTCTCAGATACTGTTGGAACATATACATTCAGATGCTTCTGTCTATTCTGCTGAACTTACTGCTCTGGTTCTGGCTTTGAAGATAATTTCCCATTCTTCGAAGAGGGATTTTCTGGTTCTGTCGGACTCGCTGTCAGCTTTGGAGGCCATAGCTGGCCGCAACCCAGGGTTCGTACGCCCCTTGAAGACCCTTGAAAACCCTTTAAAATACAACTGGGTCAAAAAGGCCCTTGAAAACCCTTGAATACTGCAGATATCCCTACCATCCCTTGAAATCCCCTTAAAAATCGTTTTCGGACCAAAACTGACCGTAACATTTGAAGACGAATCGGAGAACAAACGCGAACAAGACTTCGGACATCGATTTTCGCCTCTCGAATCGTTCTGTGTGTCGTCTGCTTTTCAAGCAAAGGGAAGCAATTCAATAGTTGGTTATCGTTTGCGCATGCGCAGTTCGACTTCCGACAAAGTGCGCCATGCTCCCTAATCTTCGGTGAATGCGAACACTGTTGCGTCAGTCATCAGGCCCAAAGGAAATTGCGCATTTGATCCGTTGTGGTTACAGAAGGAAGAATATCGAAGCTGGATCACTGAATGCAGAGACAACAAACATGCGTTTTTCCGTAAAGTGTGCAAAAAGACCGTTGATGTTCGGGCAGTGGGTGAATCGCGGTTGCAAGTCACGGAAAGAGGAAAAATATGTGGAATTGGAAAACGCGAGTAGGCTGGTAGTTAGTCTTACGGACTTCGTTCGGCAATCATCAAATTCATCAACATCAGGTCAGACCCTTTCCTCAGTAAGAATCGTCAGCCAATCCACAATAACAGCAAGTGGGACAGATGTGTTAAAAGTTAAAAGCTGAAGTGTTGTGGACGATTCATGTCATCAACAATCATCACAGTTTCCGATCTGCTGAAGACGACACGAAACTGTTTGCAGCAATGTTAACATATTACTCGATTGCGACGAAGTATCGGCGTGGGGAAACTAAAATTAGATATTTTGCAACTTTTGGCATTGCTCCTTTTTTCTGTTAGAACTGAAAAAAGAGTGAAATCATATAGGCCTACTGAATCTTCAAATCAATCGTCACGTCGTCTCCATAGACACTAAGTGACTCGTGTGTGCACATTTGTAATTTAAAAAAAAAAATCCTACTTTCTTGTTTAAAAGACAGCATTCATACTACCACCCCCCTACCCCCCCCCCCCCCCCCCCCCCCCCCCCAACTTACCTACCAGCTAGCCTACACACAAACACACACACACACACACACACACACACAAGACACACACACACACACACAACACACGCACACACACACACACACACACGCACACGCATACATACACACACAGAGAGAAAGACGCACACACACGGAGAAAGACAGACACACACACACACACACACACACACACACACACAGGAAAGAGAGAGACACACACACACACACACACACACACACACACACACAGAAAGAGACAGAGAGAGAGAGAACACACACACAGATACACACGCACACACACACACCAAACTAAAAAACAGTTCAAAAGGCCACTTTTGCTCCCGCATGTAATCAAGTATTTAGTATTTTTGTGTTACACTGCATATGGTTAATATAGGTCTTGTTTGCCCATGTACTCTCCACTGTGTTTTACAGCTTGTTTGTCCAACATCCAAAACTTGATTTAAAGCATGTTACTGAAAGCATTTGAAGTCACGCACAAACCCAACCCAATCTCTCTCTCTCACTCCCACTCCCTCCCTCCCTCTCTCTTTCTCTCTCATACTTTTTTTCTAGCTTTATATTTAATTCACTTATAATGAATATGATTTCTTTTGTGTATTTGTTATTGTCATTTTGTTTAAAGCAATTTTAAAAAAGTTTAAAAAAAAAAAAAAAGTTCAGTGTGGAGCTGCAGGAAGGCTACCCACGTTCACCTTTTCAAGAGGGGTTACCCCGCTCCCGATCCTGCCCCAGTCCAGGCCCGCCAACCATTCACACACACTTCCACACAACACATACAGTGGCTGTATTTTAAAAGTAAAGTTTGCAGAGCTCCCTCCTGAAATGTGCCAGAGAGGGGGCCTCCGCTGCAGCTGCCAGAAGAGAATTAATGAATATGTCATGCTTTTTGATGAATCAATGAATAAGGACTTGAAACAGAAGCAGCTGGACATCCCATGTCAGATACTGGTCCAGAAAGCAGATTGAAAGTTTTCTTTTTCTGATTTCTCAGTTTCTGTAAAAAGACTTCATTTTTTATTTTTTGTATATGATATTGAGCATGGAAAAGACTACAGAAGTGTAATCACCTTATCATCATGGCTGGATTACATGTGTAAGGTAATTATTCACTCATTTTTTTCAATCGTACAGCTAAATTTGCCCCTTTAAAAATTAAAATATCCCCTTTAGAAACCCTTGAAAAACCCTTGAATTTTTTTCCTGTGAAGAAGTGGGAACCCTGCAACCTTCAGCATCCAGAACTTTTAATTTTTTTTGAACTTTTTAGCAAGTTGAAGGCGGACGGTTACAACATTACTCTTGCTTGGGTTCCTGGTCATGTTGGCATTGGCGGGAACGAAATGGTTGATCGTTTAGCCAAGAACGCCACAAGAGAGAAACTGTCCAACATTTATATCCCTGCTCAGATGTGAAACCCAAAATTAACGATTATGTGAGAGACCTCTGGCAGGAGGATTGGAACACACAGACGAGTAACAAACTCTTTCAGATCCGTCCAAACCTTAAGGACTTCCTCCCATCTACGTCGGGTTGTCGTAAAGAGGAAACGGTTCTGTGCCGCTGCACACCGGCCATTCGTATTTTACCTATTCTTATCTTTTAAAGAGTGAAGAAGCTCCGTGGTGCATTCCGTGTCATGCGCCACTCACAATGAGACATGTTCTTTTAGAGTGTTGGGACTTGCACGATGTGAGACAAAACATTTTACAGCGGAGTCCATGAAGATCCTGTTCAGGGATGTCCCGCCAGACGTGATCCTTGAGTTTTTGAGGAGATTAACATTTTTCATCTGATTTAAGATTTTACGACAGAAAGATTTTTAATGCAATTTCTGGTGCGTTTGTAGACGATGTCATTTAACGTGATGTGTGAAAGTTGGTTTTTTTTTTTTTTTTTTTTACATGACTGATGAGTTGATTTTAACGTGGTGACAGCCCTGATGTGGCCCTCTGCGGTCGGCTGGGCTATAAGCAACATTATCTTATCTTATCATGAATTAAGATCATCTAATTTTCAGTTCAGGTAATCTCAATGATCCATGTCTTGGTCTTCATTGCCTCGTCTTTATTTAAGACTGCTGAGGTAACAGATCTGGACAATCCCTTGTTTGTAGAGGAAAACATTGCTTGACATGTTCTGGGATCTGTTCAAGTTCTTCTTTTACTGAAATTAATATATGGTTGGTTGAACTAATTTGGTGGTTCGATTTGTTGGTAAATGCCATTTGGTTTGGCCGGAATGGTCAAGTTCTCATCTTGCAGTGTTTCAACTGTTCATCAGCATGTGCACTGGCAGAAATTCGGTTATGTATCTCTGACAGAGTGATGTTTCCCACACTTCATGAACACATTCAGTGTCAGGTGCTTCATAGTGTACAAGTTGTACAGCCTCTCAAAATGACGAATGCCTTTTTTCTGGCTTCTTGTTCAGAGAAAGGCTTGTCTCAAAAGTACACGAGTGGAAAACCCCCCAGTAGTTTTGTGTTCGGAAAGAACTCTGTACAGTTCTGTGGACAAGCTGATGGCTTGTGTGGTTTTCCTTGAACAAATTGTTTACCTATAATGTTTTACTATAATTTTCCAGGCCGTAGACTTTGGTCTTAAGCTCACAGATGATTTTCTTTTTTCTTTTTTTTCCAGAAAGAAAGCGGCAGTAATTGTTTGATGTTGTACTGCCAATGTTACAGGTCAACTTTAAAGTTTCTGGAAGGGGTAGATCTCATTGAGACAATTTCTGCTTTAGAAATTAGATGCAAAATTTCTGTCTAATAATGTTTGAACCATCATTCCATAAATTGATCCTGTAGTTTGAAACTTCTAAAAGTCATAGCTGTTTATTACTAAAAGCTAAACATCTGAGATGACCCGCCCACTGGTACAATAATAAACTTGTCTTCTTTGATGTTTTATAGCAGAACCAATGGGATTACATGTGTGATTTCTAAAATGTGAACCAAATTTTTTCCCCCCATTTACTTGACCAAGTTGTCTTCATTGATTTCTTCTTCTTCTTCTTCCTAAAATACTGGTTCACTCAAAAACGAGTAGGTCACCAGCGTGCATGTTAAAAAGTAAAATAAAATAACATAAAACAGTGCTGTGGGCTGTTCTCGATAATTTTGTTTCTGGATGAAAGTCATGAGGAAATACACCTGTGACTTCGTTAGATTTCCAAATGAGGCTGCCAAACATGTGAAATTTATGCTGATTCTGCTGCTGTCTCTTCACCACAAATTTTGCACTCCCACTTCTTGTTTAGACCCCAAGCAGCAAAACTTTGTCAACCTGCCCAATCAACTTTTAGGCAGAGAAACTTAGAAAAGGTACTTCACTGAATCATCACCATTTTCATTGAAATATGCAGGGGTGAAAGCCCAAAAAAATCTCCTTCCTAACATTCTTTTCTCCTCCGAATATTCCCATTCCTGAAAAGTGATATCTATTCCTGAAGAGTGAAAGCAATCTTATATATTCCTTTTTATAGACAGTGCAAGTACATTTGTGATAAACTTGACACACACTAACAAACCAGCCATGAACAACAAATAAAAATCACTTACTTGAAAAAAATACAACAGAACACAAAATGCTCCAAGCTGAAGCACTACTACAGGAGTGTAGAATTGTCCTTTTTTCTCTCTTTGCTATTTGCTGTAATCATTAAGCTTTTCAGAATGTCAAATATTTCCTTATACACAAGATTTTTGATGGCCTTAAAGTTGTGGTGTGTCAGTTTTACTACTTTATTCACCAAAAAGAAGAAAAAAAAAATTGAAACTATTAGAGCTCATTCACATACTTTTGACAGGTCCAAATGAAATGTTCACTATGTACAAAACAGTGTGTACACTATGCGTAATCACAGAGTTCTTTTTTTTTTAAAAGAAAGACCTTATTGTCACCTGTTCACTAGTCTTCCTCTTTTCACCTGCATGGGCAGCAAACTTGCTTGTATTTGGATTGTCATTCTTGACTTAAGCACTCCTGTTTTCAGAAATGGCACTTTGAGAAGCAATTTTAGTGGTGGGGGTGAGGATAGACTGAGAGGCATTCCTACTGGAACTGGACAGAGGAGCTGTTTTAGTGGCAGTGGGAAGGGGGGCAGTCCTGGTAGCACTGGAGTGGGGGACAATCTTAGAAGTATTAGAGAGGGGGACATTTTCACAGCCACTGGAGAGGGGGACAGTTTTGAAGGTCTTGCAGGGTTCGTACGCCCCCTTATTTTCTTGAAAAGTGCTTGAGATTTGACATGACCATTTCAAGGCCTGGAAAAGTGCTTAAAAATAAGCTGAAGGCCTAACCCCCCTGGAAAAGTTCCTTGAAATTTCAAAATCGGTCACAATCTGTCCTCTCAAAGCAAGGAAGTGACTGTCACTCAAGAAAATGTTTTTTATACGAAATAAATCACAATCTCTGTCACTCCATGTGGCTTCGTGATCGCCGATCCCGTAGCAACCGACAACAGCCTAGCTGAAGCAGAAGGGAAGTAACTCGTCAGTGACTAGTGTTTGACTTACTATAGACGTAAGTGTAGAAGCCAACAGAGTTCTTTCCCTTTGGTTACCATCGGGGTTGTGTCGACGGTCGATGTTTTGCGCCAAATAGTGCTACTGAGCCTGCAAGATGGGGAAAGGAGACTGCGTTTTCAATGATAATGTGGGCAGAAAAAGATACTTTCAAAGGTTGGTTAGCTCGTGGAGAAAACGAACACTCAGCAAGGTGCACATTGTGCAAGAAGAGTTTTAGTATCTCGGGTATGGGCATCGGTGCTGTGAAGAGTCATGCTGATGGAGTGAAACACAAACGTTGGTGGAACATGAACATGAGAATAAGAGAAATGCCGGTGGTGCCACACAGCTGACCATGCATGGATTCACTCTTGGAAACCGAAACTCCTCACCAAGAACTGAACCACCGGGTGCAAGGCAGGAGACTGGCAGTCAACTGCCTTCAACTTCAAGTTTTACTGCAGTGACAGGGGGGTCTCAAGATGCCAAGGAAAAGACTGAAGAAGTGTCAAAACTTGAGAAAAAACTCTGTGCAAAACTGGAAGAGCTGAAGGAGATGTAAACTGTGTAAATGTTCTCCCTTTTCTGACTGCTGACAGATGTGCAACTTTAGATATTTCCTTAATAGACCTGCGTATAACTGTCTTCCTTATAGAAGTACTTTTATTTTTTCTGCCATGTGAGTGCAAAGTGTGTAAGGTATTGGAAGAACTCCGAAGGTGTATATTTTCTATGTACTGAAGAAAAATCGACAAAAGGGAAAGTTTCTGCAAAGGTGACTGTATTCTCCTGTGCATTCAGACTCAAGACTATCATTAGTAACGGAAGCGGTGGTCAGCTCTGTGCTGGTTGTGTTAAACTGTAAAGTCACAGTGTAATTCAGAGAAAACAATGACAACTGTACCTGCCTTCTTCTTCCATCTACTGGACCTGACCAGTTGTGCTAGCATGAATACGAGGTAAGAAATGTTAAGTTAATGGCTGCTCATAGAGTTTAATAAACATAACTTTGCAAGAAAGTTGTTAATTACTACCCCTTGAATGAAGCTGCTAACCCCTGGAAATTCCCTTGAAAACCCCTTGAACTTTTTTTCTGATATCTGTGGGAACCCTGGTCTTGGAGTTGGTGGCAGTCTTGGTAGTGTTGGAGCTAGTGGCAGTGTTCGGAGTGTTGGAGCTGGCGGCATTCCGTTTCACGCAGAGCAGTGCTGCCGTGTGTGCCTTGTCTTTGGCGTGAAAAAAATAGTGGTCATTTTCCACTGGAGCTGTAATTCAGAATCTTGTTACAGACAACGCACCGGAATGCTCCCGGTTTGTCCACCTTTCTGCACCACACTTCAAAACAATCGCCATCTTCTTCTTCTTCTGGCCAGAGCCATCGCCACTTGTTTTTTTACCGACATGTCTATTGCAGACATCTGCATTAACAGGCACGTCCTTCATTGTTGCTATCGCATGTTTTAGGCCCAAATTTGCTGTCGATACAAATCTTCGCTCGCAGACTTTTTTTTCCCGGTTTAGACTAGGAATGCGCATGAGCAAGAATGAAAAGGAAGGGAAGTAACTTTAAACCTTTTCTGTTTTGCCAAGCACCAGTGAAGAATCGCCGTTCGATACAAACGAAGACTAGTGGAAAAATGATACAGATAATTGAATTATTCAGATAAGCTGAGCTGACAGACTCTCTCTCTCGTTTTTTTTGTCTTGTTTTGTTTTGTTTTTTTGCATTGGCATTTTCCTGAAGTCAAGTTTGCCATTCCTGAAAAGTCCTTTTGTCAATTGGTTCATTCCGGAATTCCGGAACTACTTTCACCCATGAATATGCAGATACTTAAATGCGTAACTCATGAACAGCCCATCTTTTTAATTTGAATAGACTCCAAAGCAGATTATGTGTGTCATGGAGTTTTAACCAGACTGCTAGGGAGTCGTTACCCTTAGGTATTTCTGTATGCCAGAGCAGTGGCGTAAATTCTGTTTGAACTTGTATCCTTCTGCTGAGAGAACAGCTCACCATAAACGGAAATGGGTATAGACAGAAGTGACACTTGAAACACTTAATAATATCACAGCCCCTAGACTGAAGGAAAAGCTTGTGCCTTCCCTCTGGCCCCTCTCCTCTGTGTGGATAGCTACATGGTTGTCCACCAGTCAACCCTTCTTCTGTCAGACCAGTTCAGCATAAATGTCCAATGATATCATCAGACTTCAGTAGACTTGGCTTAGCCCCCAAAACATTATTCCGCATTATCTGCGTGTATAAGCTTCAAGAGAGCTGTGATCAGTCCTGATCCATAGCCAATGCTTGACCTGGGCCGACATGAGGGGCGGCGGGGATACTTGATCATTCCCGGGATGCATGGCTGTCAGGTCTCATCCACAATTTAAGAAAATACATTCAGCTCTCTGATCTGAGTGTTCTGGAACACTTCCACCTTTAGTTTCTTGCTCAGTTTTGTGTCGAAATTGCTCCCTAATGGTTATAGATTGGGTCTGAAGGTGCCAAAACAGGTGCATGAGAGGTCAGGTGGTCAGGCTCCATAGACGTCTGCGTTTGCACATCATGCATACTCCATCAAATTTAGGGATCATTCAGGTACACATTCCTTTCAGTCATTTTGCTGGCTTTTTTTTGTTTTTTTTTAACTCGCGCTGGATGTTTTACAGCTGACCTATGACTGGGAGTAGTAAGTGCAGTCTGAATCCTTCTGATTAAAGTTCAAGTAATTTTAGTTTGAAGATAGGTTCATTTGGTTTCCTTTGTCCAACTTCTTTCAGAATGTCCAACATGCATTGTAATGTAACTTCAGATCAGATTGCAGTTGAGTGTATGAGTGAGAATACAGCTGACTTCACTTGATGGAGTACATGTATTGATGCATACAAGCCCAGTCCATTCATTTTCTTTATTTGTTGCACCAAATTTCTGAAGACAGTAAATGGAAAGTGAAACTATGTTAAGTCATCTGTTGATTTCATATTTGTTTAACCTTAAACTGGAAACACAAATCGGTGTTTATTTCCATTTTCAATATGGCTGCTGTAAATTACAGGGGTGGGAATTCTCCTCGGATCCGCGGAATTCCGCGGTAGAAGCAAAAGATTTCCTCGGATTGAAATGTTATTTCCTCGGAAAATGAAATTCGCGGAGATAGGGCCTACCTCTTGTTCGGTTACGGTCGATTTCGGTAATCAGATGGCCTGTCTAGCAGGATACAGTAGGCCTATATCCGGCGCTAAGAACTGTGGGATACATTAAAAAATGGCGTACCGACGAGACATCGTAAAGCGCGGGCTTCAGAAATTTGACGAAAGCAACATAAAAAATCCATGGAGATGGGAGTGGATGGAGAAGACAGCAGACAACGAAAGGCTGTGTACATTCATGAGAAAAATTCTGGCTCCTGGACTCGCTTTTTGTTCTCTGTGTGAAAAAGAAGTCAACTACTCCAGTCGTGGCTTGTTGCACTGCAAGACCACGTGAAATGGATATCCAGTAAACGAAAGCAGGCATCCATTTCAATGTTCTTTTTTTCGAAGTAGGGCGAGTATTTTTGTAATGTTTGCATGTGATCTATAGATGAAACCGTGCCCCAAAAAAAACATTTTATGCTCTCTGAATGTTTCATTTATTTGCCCAAAATACACCAGATTGCACAGATATGCATCCTTAAGAAAAAACATATTCCGGGGGGGGGGGGGGGGGGCATGCCCCCGGACCCCCCTAGATTTCCTCTTTTTTGTCTGTTACCAGTTCCCACCCCTGAAATTACCATATTGACATACTATGATATCAAAGTAATACTACAAGCTTTTCCAAACATGTTCACATTGCAATATAGAATTATGCCCATAAGTGCCTAGCAATACTTCAGTGTACTTGTTTTGTCTTTTTGTTTGTTTTGTTTTACGGAAAAAGAATTTTCTTTCATGTTTTAGTATATTTTGATGTACCATATCACAGTTTTGCTTATGCATTTGGACTGTCATCCAGTTGACCTTTTGCAGAGTGTCTTGCATCATCCAGTTGACCTTTTGCAGAGTGTCTTGCTTAATGTTTTTTTGTTTTGTGTTTTTAAAAATCAGTCAACCCTTTCTTATGGGCTACCAACACTATTACAGGTCACAGAATTTGATATTGACAGAAGTCATCACAAATTCTTTGGAGACTTATTACATACCATATTAAGGTTAAAAGGGTTGCTTCTTTGGTTTTATTTGTTCTTTTGATAAAACTTTCACAGCTTTATATTTCCGTCCTGATTGAGACACTTAGTGAAAGGGCAAACAAACAAGGCTTTTCACATTTGTAATCCAATATTTTTGTTGCTGTAGTCTGAGCAGAGGCATGTATCAAACTTGTGTACTACTTAACTATGGAAAATTAACTTCCCAGAACGTGATGACGTCATTTTTGCACAATATTGTGTTTGTTGTCATTGTTCTAATATTGCCTGACCACTTGCGTACAAGCTTTCATGTGGCATCTATGTTATCTACAAGAAAATAAACCCAGTCGAGTTTGGTATTAAAAGAATTGTTGGGAATTCGCCAATTCAGTCATCTCAATAGCGCAGATATATCACATTTTTCATGACAATAACTAATTATCAAACCTATAGCCCCATTTGTAATGGCCGCTCAACCATGCCGAACACATTGCTGCCAGACCAGCTATGCACAGATGACATTCAGTTGGCCGAATACAGTGCGGTTAGCAGGCTGGTGGGGAGCGGTCCTGCAGAAAACACCCCTTTCCCTCACCTGCATTCACAGCTTGGTCTCTGCAGCTGTAAACTCCCCTGCGACTCAAAACTAAGTAACTTGCTCTGAACAGCCGTGCTTTAGAAAATACTGTGATTTTCAAAGGAAAAAAGGAATCGAGATCAGAATGAATGATCAAGCAACTTTTGAGTGAACTTGACCTTATGAAGAGAGTAGAAGCACATTTCAGCCAGTATTTCTTAGGGCTTCGAACCATATCTGATGAAGGTTGTGATGAACTGCAGGAAGAAGTGGTTCTTTTCTTGGCCATTATTATTAAGAGTTTAGACCATGCTATTTTTTTGTTTTTTTACTGTTTCATGTTGGCTGCTTCATGCAGAAAATGTTCAGGGAATGACAGAATAAGTTTGAATTAAAACGATTTTTTGACCGGTGACTTTTATTGGATAACATTTATTCTTCCTTTGAATTTGATCTGAGATGATATGCATCCAGATACAGTTGAAGACTGAAAATAGTAATTTCTTTTCAATGGTGTATGACAGGGTATGGACAGTGGTTTTGGCGACGATGAAGCGTACAATGTGTATGACAAGCCATGGCGGGATGAGCATTCTGTCGCAAACAACATCTACCGACCTTCCAAGAAACTGGACGCTGACCTTTATGGTGGCGATATTGATACGTTGATGAAAAACAAAAGGTGAGACAGTCATTAAATCATGTTTGTTTATCAAAGATAAAGCAATCCATATTGTTGAAGACCTTTGCTACTGAATGTTGGGTTATAGAATATCAAAAAAGATGTTTGAAAGTAATTCAGTTTTAAGAAAAAAAATCAGAATCTCAGCAGATCGTTATGAATTGAATCCTTTTTTCGTTTCATTTATTTTTGTAAAAGCCACTAACACAGTAGAGATACAACAGCTGATTTCTTGGCGGTTATGGGGATTGACTGTGATCCTGAATTGACGTGGAATAGATGTCAGTATGAATTTTAACTGGCCAGTCTTAATTTGCAAGACTAGTGTTTAGGACATCAGGCAGTGTTTTACAGTGCACTGATATTGTCAGTATGAATTTTTATTGGTCAGTATTAATTTGCTGGACTATTTTTAGGACCTCAGGCAGTGTTTTACAGTGCACTGATATTGTCAGTATGAATTCTTATAGGTCAGTATTAATTTGCTGGACTATTTTTAGGACCTCGGGCAGTGTTTTACAGTGCACTGATATTGTCAGTATGAATTCTTATAGGTCAGTATTAATTTGCTGGACTATTTTTAGGACCTCGGGCAGTGTTTTACAGTGCACTGATATTGTCAGTATGAATTCTTATAGGTCAGTATTAATTTGCTGGACTATTTTTAGGACACCAGGCAGTGTTTTACAGTGCACTGATATTGTCAGTATGAATTCTTATAGGTCAGTATTAATTTGCTGGACTATTTTTAGGACACCAGGCAGTGTTTTACAGTGCACTGATATTGTCAGTATGAATTCTTATAGGTCAGTATTAATTTGCTGGACTATTTTTAGGACACCAGGCAGTGTTTTACAGTGCACTGATATTGTGAGTATGAATTTTTGTAGGTCAGTATCAATTTGCTGGACTAGTCTTAAGGACCTCAGGCAGTGTTTTACAGTGCACTGATGTCATGTAAACTTTGTGCTGCAGATTTGTCCCCGACAAAGAATTTGAGGGAACAGATCGCACCCACCGACGTGAGGGACCAGTCCAGTTCACTCGGGATGTGGAGGAGGATTTGTTTGGTCTGGACAAGTTCTTCAAGGATGCCAAGAAAGGTCAGAAACGCACAGCGGAAGAGTCCTCCAGCCGTCGTGATTATGACAGTGGGAAGAGCAGCAGCAAGAAGCGGAGAGACTGATTTTATGAAAACAGAGATGAGAGACCGTCATTACCTGCATGAGAGATTTTTAGCTCTGCCCTGGCAGTGAAAGTGGAGTCCAACCTCCAAGGCTAGATGTCAGGAGTTGGAGAGAGAACAATGAAAAAGAAAAAAGCAGTTTACAGAACATGTCCAGGGGTAAGGAAAAATAATGATCTAAGGTGTGTAGAGCCAGTAACTGATTTTTTTCTGCCATCATATCAGCCTCTAATAATTCAACTCTGACATTTTCGTGATGATATTGCTAGCAAAAATGATCATTGAGCATTTTTGAAATATCCTGCGGGTTCCTGAAATTAAAATAGCTGTCATCTTTCTCAAACTTTTAAGATATTTCATTATTTTAAGATTAATGCTGAAATGGTGAAAAAATGGAAGAATTGTTGTTGAATGAAAATCCAGTAATGATATGCATGGGGTAGCAACTCTGTGTTGAACGTTTTGAAACCCTATATTTATCAGTTGAAGAAGTAGGGAAAAAAATTGCTTTCAATGAAAAGCCAAACTTGCCTCCTTTATTCCCTGGTTCATGATGTCGAGTCAAGAGGGCCAGCAGCTACTGCATTCATAATTGTTGAAAATGCTAATTGAAAAGGTTTGAAACAAATAATAATCTACCAGACACTCTTACGGAAATTAGAGCTCGCCAAAAGGAAACTGTATCTGTAGCTGGCCAAGTTTTTTCCTTTTTAAATCCTGATCTCAATTATGTTGATAATATCACAAATTGATGTATTGCATCAACAGAGTAAACTTTTTATTATTTATTCCAATAAGTCGGCCTTTCGACAGACAAAAGCCCTCCCAGTTACATTCAAAATGGCTAAATGCTAATGAAGCAAATCTTGTCAAACCAACTTTCATTAGATTTGAAATGAATAGCATGAAGAGCATGTTATTTACGTTAGCTAGATCTGCGTGTAAAAGCTGCTAGCTGTGGATCCGTCAGACAAGGAATAATTTGTTGGAGGAACTTGAATAATTGACTGGCAATTTTTTTTGTTTTGTTTAATCGTTGATGAAAGCCTGTCAGTTTCTGAATATTCCGGCAGTCTATACATGAGATATTAGCAGAGCTGGATAATGTACGACATTTGCGTACAATCTTATGAAATTGAAGGTCATTGTACGATTGTAAGACACACTCTAAAAACATATGCAATTAACAACATCGATCGTACACAATTTTTAGTCCTTGCCTAATCCACAAGTGGGAGGCACTCTTCTTTCCCTAGTCACCGATTCTATAACCTTGACCTGCCATGTTCAGGGGATTGCCCGCCCATCACATTGCACATGTGCAGCATTGAGTCATTGGATTTCTCCACTTTGTTGGGCGACGCGGTTTGTGAACTGTTTAAAAACTTCAAGATGGCGAGTAACGTCAAATGCACACAGCAAAGTGGGTCTGAAGATGAAGAGGAAAGCAAGAAGCGGAGGCAGTACAGTCAGATTTTCAAGTCGACCTATTGCAGAGATTATCCTTTCGTTACTGCATCAATGAAAGGCAAACACTTTGCCTTCAGCAAGGTTTGCAGGTCGGACTAAGATGGCGAGTAACGTCAAATGCACACAGCAAAGTGGGTCTGAAGATGAAGAGGTAAAGCAAGAAGCGGAGGCAGTACAGTCAGATTTTCAAGTCGACCTATTGCAGAGATTATCCTTTCGTTACTGCATCAATGAAAGGCAAACACTTTGCCTTCAGCAAGGTTTGCAGGTCGGACTTTTCTGTGAGCCATAGTGGTAGCTTCGACATCGCCAAGCATGTGAAAGGCAAACGTAGCAAAGACAGTGCAGCCTCAGTGGGTTCTTCATCCATTGCCGAGTTTTTCAAGTCAAAATCTGATGTGAAAGCCAGTGAAGACAGCAGCTGGCAGATCAAAACAATGAGAGCTGAAGTGATGCATTCTGTAAAGAATGCGGTCTGAATGAAAGACCACAATCTTTACCGTGGGTGTGAATTGTACACTTTGAATTTCTGATTGTACACATTTTTGACTGCAATTGTACTCCTGAAAAGTTAAGTGGTAATCAGGTCTGCATTAGAGCTATGGATCCAACCCCCTGATATGGCCCTTTGCAGTCGGCTTGGCTATAAGCAACATTACCCTACCAACCAGGAAACTGGGGATTTGAAAGATGTTAATGGAATGCCCTGTGCGTGCCTGCACCTATGTGAACACAGCGCAGGCTTCCAAGGGTGGTGCAGGATTGCTCCCAGCTGGTTTGTTCGGCAGCTGAGGACAGTGCTTCTCTGGGTCCCACCCACACCTTCGGGTGCATCATTTTCTTTTTTGATTAACTCCCTTCGTAAATGGAGGGCACAATTTTTTTTATTTGCATAAAGACACATGCACACAGCTATACCGATATGTGTAGGTACCTCGATTCACATATGTTTAGGTACCTGGATTCACATTATGCCTTGTTTTGCTCTCTGTGAATAAATACCTCAGTTTGGTTTTTAAAGGACAGTCAAAGATGAAGGGGGAGGAGAAAGTTTGGTGTATTTGGAGAGAGAGAGAATCTGTGTACTAATAATTGTGAGCCGCGACATGATGAGAAGTGAGGAGTATGCAGCCGTCCTCAATTTGGAAACCAGCAAAGCCTCTGTATCATATTTTCATTCCTTTGAGCAGTTTTCTTCATGGAAGAATGAATATGACTAGCTTCTGACATGACCATGATTCAGCGGTTATGCATTGACAATTGTAATCATTTCTTGTTCAGATTTTTACAGTGATTTTTGTCCATGTATTGTTATGAATTGAATCTGATTTTTGTGAATTTAACTACGTCTCGTTACATCATTGCTGTTCTCACACTGTAAATGGACGCGAGACTTGGTGAAAAGATGAGAGGGAGAGAGAGAGTTGATTCTGTTATTTGGTTTGTGTGTGCTTGAGTTAGCTGAGCATTTGGAGAGTTTGAATTCCTTCAAGTAGTGTGTGACACACTTTAGTGCTCTTTGAAATGATGTGTGATTGTACATAAATGGAATGAGAAGTGTAATAAATCATGTGGTGTTCATTATTTGCAACATGTGCTCAATAACTATTATACAAGATGGCTGAAAACGGTGATGAAAGAGGGTTTCTACAGTTTAGTGTAAAAGTTCCACACTCTGATTGACCCTCATCTGCTCTATCTCATGACTTTCAAGAGACATAATATGCATGCAGGGTCTGCTCAGCAACATGTAATGTTTATAACCAAAACTATAGCACTAAAATCACAATGAAATACCACAAAAACTGGTGTTACTTTGAACTTCAGGACAAACATCTGTATTCACAATAAAGCTTGACAATGCATAAAATGTTTAGCAACCCATATCATAGGGGGCAATCCAGCCCAGGTAACGTGGGAAAGAAAGGGAATTGAACATTATCCACAGCATCAGTCTGCACATCTTGCAAGCCTCTTGGGAATTGGTCTTGTTTAGCAGAGATGAACTAACAATAACACCAAGTGTAACTTCAAATTATTCTGTCAGTTTTCTTTCACACATGTGGTTTGGTTCACTCATGAACTAAGTGCGATTGATAAAAAGCCATTACCACAGAAGGTAATAAATAAAACATTGCAAAACCAACCACCCACCCCAAAAAACAACAACCAGAGACTGCTAAAGATAGGACTGAGCTACAAAAGGCCACACCACAGATGATGAAAGCACACTAACAACTGAAAAATACACTGGTGTCGCAGAGAATACACCACAACACAGAACCTATGGACAGAAGGATCAGGATCCCACACTACTGCCAGTAAATGCAAGTTATAGTTGACTGACACACATTTGGGTACACACACACACACACACTGCACAAGCACCATATTCAAATGCAACACACGCACACACTCATGTACACACACACACGCATGTACACACACACACAGCACCACATGCAAAAGCACCACATGCACATGCAAAAGCACCACACAAACACCACACACCACATGCACAAACACCACAACACACACAATGTATACCCACACCATGCACAAGCACTGCTCTCTCTCTCTCTCTCTCGCACACACAGCCTGCACAAACACCACACACACACACACTCACAAGCACACACACACACACACAAACACAAAACACCACACACACACACACTCACAAGCACACACACACACACACACACACACACAACAACACACACACACACACAACCACCACCACCACCACAAAAACTCCTCCACGAAATCCATGGGCTTGAAATTGCCAATGTTTACCTTGATACCTGGGTCACCCGTGAAAGAAAGGTCGAGATTTGGGCAATCAGCACTGGCCTCTGTCCATTCTGAAACAAGTTCCGACTGACGAGTGCCACGCCCTCTTCCTCTGCCACGCCCCCTCACACCGGACAGGGCTGCCTACCCCCTTCCGCCTCTTTCAGGGACATACTTATTCAAAACCAGGACACCGACTGATTTCCAGGGACACATGCAGCGGTAGCACATATCACAACCACGTCAACATTAAAGTGAAAGCTTACCTTTATTTACACTATGTACAACTTCTACAATGCTACTTTGCTTCTAGCGCACTGAAACTTCTTTGCGATGTCCAAGTCAGGAAACATCAATTTAACGCCTCTGTTTAGCTTGTCCAGCGCAGCCATCGGCAATTCAGTTCAGCTGCAAGGTCAACCATCATCGTTTCAGCTCTTATGACGTCAAAAGTTTCCTGACTGGTTGACGTCTGAGCGCGCTGAAAGAATCCGCTAATGTTTACAAGATTTCTCGCTCTCACGGATTTTGTGTTCTCTTGTGCTTTCAGTGCGACATGACGGGTTATTTCATCCCTACCTCCAGATCCGATGGAGAACTCGCGCGCACAAATTTCACAAGACGCGCAAGTCTCGATCTTGCCACGCTTGATGAACGGCCAGGTTTCCGTATATTTTGACAGGAATGTCTGCCGACGTTTCTTCTTCTTGAGAGAAGCCCTAATAGTCGAGATCGCCGTCGGCATTTTTTAACGCTTTCCCCCGTTTCGCGTCCATTTTTCTCGCTTTCAAAACTCGGAAGACGGTGTATGCGCATGCGCACTGGTCAGTTCGGCAATGTTCGGGTCTTTCCGACGGATTTGGTCAGGATGGCCACGACCGAAGTCGGTCAGTCGGTGATCAGCTGACGAACTCAACTTCGTTTTTTTGTTGTTGTTTTTTTTCTCCCGAATTTTTTTTTCGCGGGACATAGAAAAAAAACAGTGGATTCCAGGGACAGGCTGCATGATTTCATTATTTCGGGGACAAATACGGAAACTCCGGGACCGTAGGCAGCCATGCACCGGACCCTCGCCGTTGTCCAAAACCCCCTCCCTTCCTCGACTCTCCTCCCGACCTCTCACGAAAGGAGGGAGGGGGTACTCGACATACACGGAATCGGCTCGTCACTCTCCGATTCGGCCCCACTTGCGCCGGTATCGCTCGGTTTGAAGTCGGGGATCAGCTTCGTCATCAACACCAACCTCCGATTGCAAAGGGTGGTTTTGATTGTAATCACTTTATTCCTCCTCCGAATCGCTTCATTCCACTTCTTTGAAGTCTTCGTCATCGCTTTCACGGTCTCGGATAACTTCTTGAAGCACTTCAAGAGCATTAGATCGTTTGAAAACGGCACGCGCCTGATCGAACTGCCTGCTCGACTCGCCATCTTCAACCGAGAATAACTCTCCGAACTTTGCCGAAGTTATTGACCGAATGGACGTGAGCCGGTCAGTCAGCTGACCCGCGAAAGGGAAGAAACCGTCCTTTAGGGTCCCTGCAACCGTATAAACCATTTTTTCCCCTTTGCCTCCCTTCTTTAAATCGCCGAATTTTGATGATGAAATTATCTCGAACGCCGTTCGAGCAAGGGCACACAGCTTTCCCGAAACCATCTCGAACGCCGTTCGTGCCAGGGCAGTCAAGGGGGTTTAACTGAACCCTCACTCTAAACCCTAAGCAAACCTACACTTAACACTTGGACACACTGATATATATGTACACACATGATGATGACAAAACCCATTGTGAAACTAAAGGTAACATGGAGATATGAAGGCAGAAATAAGCATATGGACCCCGTGAAAAAACAACCCATGAACATCATATAGACATGGTGACATTGAAGCCTAGGCCTACATTTTACCTAGATCTGTTGAACTAGATGAGAGATTCACAATCTTACCTAAATCTATTGAAGTGGAAGTAGATGACTCACAGCCTTGTACCTTTCCAACATAAAGAGGCTACAGGTGAGGTCTACACTTTATCTCGAATTGAATTTTGTACATTTTCAGTCACTGTTAAAGAGGAAAATATTGACGTTTGTCCACTTTTCTCCACGTAGTACAAATGTGCTCAGATATATTCATGTTGCTTCATCGCAAAGGGCCATGTCAGGGCTATTATCTTGTCAAAGGCGATTTCCTACACAGAAGTTGAAACAAAAGAAAAACGCCTTCAAATCAGATTTTTGTAAAACACACTTAGATCAGATAAATGGTAATAGGTGGAACATCTCTGAACAAAGTTTTCATGAATCTGAAGTAAAATGTTCATGTCTTACATCATGAAAGTTCCCAACAACAATCTGTAAGAACTTTCATAGCGAGTGGGATTTTACATGGAAGGCACCATGAAGCTTCTTCGCCTTTCAGGAGCTATGGTGGGTGCAAAAGGATTGGTCTGTGTCCATTCTACACAAAACCGTTTCTCTGCAACCACCTGTGGCAGATGCTAAAACAATTGTAAGGTTTGGATGGATTTTAACTCATTTTGTTACTGGTCTGCAAAAGAACACAAACAATTCAATTACAGCCGACTGTAGCACGATCTCTTTAGAAAAGGAAGAGCGTGCATCTTTGAACCAGCATCAGAACAAAAGAGTATGATGCACGCTTAATGTGACAAGCCTGTGACATGTACTGTTTTGAATCTAAAGTGCCACTACACAAAAATGCCATGGATTCAAAATTTGATTTGATTGATGCACACGCTACATGAAAAACTACTGAATAGATTCTTTAGTAATTCTGATGAGACTTGGTGTTAACTGCTGGTCCTAGCTATATAAAGCTGCAAAAAATTTTTTTTTGGTGTTCTACTTTTGCAATCCATATTTTTCCCGCAATTACCATTTAACGTGATCATTCTTCATCCCTTTCACCTCCTTGTACTCATGATGGTGTCTCTGTGGGCTCCATCTTACTCTTTGCATGCTCACACAATTTACACCTTGACTGTTGACAATTCTTCTCTATGCACACAAACTCTATTCAGGCACACAGAACACAAGTAATGACATGTATTGCACGTCTAAGAGAGGCAACTCGTCTTGAAATCCGACTCTTCTTCATTTTGAATTAGATACACATGTCCCCATTCTCCACCTTCCTAAAACCTACATAGACTTCCCACTCACAAACTACCTCATTCACTGACATTCCCTATTCTCCTATCTTCCCAACACAATAATTGTCAAGAAAGGCTCACATATACTGCAGCAACTAAAGATCTCCCCAAATCATGTTCACTAACTCATGCTTGCAGATAAAGGCAACATTTATGGCAAAGCTTACAATCTGTCCACAAAGCCTGCAGAATGTGAACTGTAATGACTTTATTTGCAAGTTGCGATGTCTATGAAAAGGTATGAAAACACTCGAGCAATCATGGCTTACAGTAACCTATTCAGGTTATGACATGAACAAGACATACAAAGTTATTTTTAGCAGTGGCACAGTAAGGTATAAATTAAGGTGTCCAATTGTGCACATTATAACCAACAAAGATCAGCACAGGCAATGACGATCAGAGATCGCAGAATAAACTGGAGAGATCTCTGTATGACTGTCAAATCCTATTTGTCCAACTTTACAACCAACGTAAAGTAAAACTGAAAATTAGTACACACTAAAGGAAAATAACTAGTAAATCATTTCATTGTAACCTCTCCCAAAGACATGATGATCAAAATCAGCTAATCGCTAAACCTTCAACATGGATTCAATTCTTTCTGACATCTGTCTTTCAAAAGACAGACAGGCGATTACTGTCTACATGTGGGGTATGGTAAACTGAACACAGCAGTATTTATTAATGTACAATGATGAAATAAATATTCAGCTACACAAACTGTTAACCACTAAAACCACAACTGTGCATTCTTTTGAATAAGTAAAACTTTGTCCCCCATGAATCCTGCTCCTTAATTGTCCAGAGTTGCAGCATTCCCCTTCATAAATACAAGAAGGCAACGCAAACCATTTGTGCTGTTCTTTTGACATTACTTTGGAGGAGGGGTCAGGGGGTTGATGGAGTGGAAAATCCAGCATAAATGTAGCATGAAGATGGCCAATGAAACGGAATCCTCTTCATGACGCCAGTCACTGAATCTGTGCGGTACAGTTTTGCCGTTGTTCCGTGGTGCACTCCATTGGAAGGGAAACGATCCACAACGATGCTATGATCCATCAACAGATTGGCTTGTGTCCCTTGTCTGCTACTATTGTGTCACTGCGACAGTTCACACACAGATAGGTGCGCATGGGATTGCGCTTGGACGTCCTTGAGTTAACACCCGAGCTATCAACGACATGGCACAGTGTCTTGATCTCTGCAGTGCTGGGACTGGTTGGTGGTCCCCCGTTCCCATTGTGTCTAGGGTCCACAGAAAACACCATCGCGGTTGGGGGGAAAGTGGGGATTGGGACGCGTACAAGGCGCTCCTCCTCTGCTTTCTGGGTAAGCATCTGCTGTTCACAGTGTCATGTGTTTGCGGACTCTCTCTTGCAGGTCCACTGGAAGCTGGAAACAGAGAGATGCGAAAGATTGTAAGTGAAAAAAAAAAAGAAACGCTGCAAAAGGGAAAGAAAATGCGAGAACCTCTGCTTCCTACACACACACACACAAAGCTGCACATGCACACACAAACAATTGCCACCATTCACAAAAATTCATCAGATAACAACATTTCATCCTGATTAGATTTTTCAGCAAGATAACCACTGAGGCCATATAGCGCAAGTCCTGATAACATGGCAAGATGGTGTGAGCAGATCTCGCATTCCTAATCTAGAGCTTTTTTCCCTATTAAAAATAAAATTGTGCAATTCAACCAAACTTTTGAGTAAATTTGATAGTCACCGACCTGTTTAACATAAAAAAAGAACAGTTTAAGTAATTTTGTACTTTTGCATAAAGCCAGACAAGCCTATCCCAGGATCTTTCGGTTAGGAATAGACGATGCAAAGTTGGGTACAAAGTGAAGTTTCAAGAATTTTGTGGAACACAATAAATTATTATGATGCTATGCAGATGTATACATATGCATATTCACACATCATGGCCACCATGACCCATACAGAATCCATTGCAGAATGTTCTCTTGCAAGTCATACACAAAACGGTTTCCCTATCTGTCCTTGTTTATCATGTATACTGTTCTTGGTATTATCTCCTTAACTCTTTCATTCCTACTTTTCTATGAGCCATTACTTCCTCTTGTTCCTAGATTCTTATAATACGAGTATTCCCTTCATTCCTGGGTTTAGAGGAAAAAAAGTGTCAATGAGAACCGCCACGTATGCAGTAGCAAATCGCCAGAATAGAGCGGCGACCACTTTCCCACGCTGTAGGGGCCGTCTGGCATCCATTCCATTCATAAACACTGCCGCACACACGCGGTCATGATGTGTATCGATGACGTGACTCACGCGAAGTTCAAAGCGCTTACCATGAGAACCGATTTTCCGGGCTGCAGGAAGGAAAGGAGGGATTTTGTGCTGCCCGGGTTTTCCGGGCTGCAGGAAGGAAGGTAGGATTTCTGCTAACCGAAAACCAGGTTGTAGGGATGAAAGAGTTAAGATCTAGCAGCGCTCATTTCTTTTACACCCCCCCCCCCCCCCAATTTTTTTTTTTTTCAGAGGCAGGATTTGCAATCCAAATTCTACATCAGTCGACACATTTTGATTCACTTGCCACAGCTATTCATCTACCTGTTCAATGCTTTCTCTCAACTTCAGCTCAGTTCAGATTCCTCTACAGGTGGTTATGGACTAACTTGCATGCGCACAGAGCATGAGATAGAACTGCTGTCAGGTTTGTCAACCTGTGAAAGAAGATGCTCCTGTCGTTTTTGGAATGAGGGTCCTCCCCTCCCCCTGCCATGTAATGAAGGTTCTTTTTGGTTGCTTGCTGACATATGGCTGTTGTGGTACTGTTGGTATCACTGATAAAGCATGGCTTCTTTCTGGAGAATATTAAGAATCAGTCGCTGTTTATGGTAGAGTTTACTGTTGGTATCACTGATAAAGCATGGCTTCTTTCTGGAGAATATTAAGAATCAGTCGCTGTTATGGTAGAGTTATTTTTCTTTTTTGAATGGTTCCTTTTGTGACTGCTAGCTTTTATGACCGCACATGTGGCTTCTCCAAGCAGAACTGTTAACCCCCAAACTGCTCATGGTGTACTTTCAACAAAAATGAGTGCACTTTCTATGCAGAATGTGAACATATCGTTCAAATTTGTTTTCTAACAGAGCTCTGTGTGTGTGTGTGCGTGCATGCCTGCGTGATGCCTGCGTGCTGCATGCATGTGTGTGTATGTGTGTGTGTGTGTACATTTTTATCTGCCATCACACAGCAGAGGGTAGAGGAATACCTGATCTTGAAGCAACTAAAGAAAAAAAAAAGTTCTTCCATTAGTTCAAACACAAATTACTTTCAAACCTGTTTCATTGGCATACTTTGGCACAAATTCACGCCCTCTCGTTGTTGTGATGGTGATGTTTTTTCCCCTTAATATTTCAGAGCCTCTAGTCATAGTTACTGTTCTTCAGTATCACTATCAGCATGTTTTTGAAGAAGCAGACCGCCAAATTTTGCAAGCCAGAGTTGTTGGTCTTTAGTCAAAGCACACCTACACAACCATGGTCAAACTCTACAAGTGCAATTACTGGTCACAAACTTTGTCCCCAGATTCTGTTTCAATGTATGTTTTTCTTTATTAGTCGTCATACTCTGTATTTTCGCAAAACGTGTGTTCAAAATATGATGAAATAGTACATGTAAACTGGTCTGCACATACATCAGACCGTTTACCCGTATGATTTTGACGCATTTTGTACATGTTTGGTGAAAATGCAATGATTATGACAAAATGAGAAATAACATGCCAGGAAATAGAGACGAAGTTCTTGAGCAGTAACTGCCCTTGCATTGCATACATATTGTGTTGTCTAGGTGTGCTTTAATCAAAGTGTGACAACTCTCTTTAACTCTCACGCAAAATCTGGCCGTGTCCGAGTCTTCAACAGCATGCCAGTAAGTTGTAACAATAATGAAGATCACAGCTCCAGAAATATTGAAAAAACTGGCAAGACAGCAGGATTTTATGCTGAAGTATGCTGATAAAACTTGTGTGAAAGTGATTTGTTTCAGGAGAAACTTTCTGTTGTACTCTCTGGAAGATCAGATATTCCTCTGCTGTGTCAGTGGTACTAGGTGAAAAGCCCCCCCCCCCCCCCCCCCCCCCCCCCTTCTTTTTTCACTTTTACAAAGATTGTAAGATGCTCCTCCCCCTGCTTTACACAAAATTTGGCAAACGTAAACACACATTTTGTAGACTATAATACTCATTTCAGCTGAAAAGCACACCAATAGGAAGTTTAAAGTAAACAGGTCTGTATCACACATTCAGTTTGACTTTGCCTTCATATTTCAGATTCCACTGTACCAGGTAGAAAAGATGTTTCTCAATGTGTGCAGATGTGTGTCTGGATGCATGTAGGCACACTGTGGCAGCTTAATTTACATTATAAACAAGGTGAGGTCGGAAATGATGGCTCTTTTAACATTACTCACTGCAGTTAATCTCTGACCCACAAAACTGGAGGGTTTGCACTGCAGCATCTGCACTGCCATGTTGCAGTCACTTCGGTATTTTTCCTGAAAACAAATCAAGCAAAAATTCCTATTTTGTTGTGAAAAAAAGAAAAAGAAAATTCTTTATAAACCACAAGTTGCTCTCTCTACATGCCAGGATTCTCTTTCCAAAATTGAATTTCAATCAAAATTAACAGTCATGTCTCTGGAAAAGATTTACCTACCGATACAAAAATGATAATTGCATTGAAAAATGACAAGATCATAGACATGGCAGCAGTACAGTGGCTCTGATGGACTGCCTCATGACAATCTGACACTGACTGCTCCCTGTGGACTGCCAGGACTGGGACAGCAACAGGGTGGGTTGGGTGTGGCTTTGTGTGGAGGCACTGGAGTAGGCAACCTGGGAGTAGTATCGCTGATGGAAACCCATAAGATGGGCCAAGATGCAATATCCCTGCTGTTCCAACCTTTCATGGCACACTTGCTGTTTCAAAAGGTCTTTTCTTTTTTTCTTTCTTTCTTTCTTTTTTTTTTTTTTGCCAGAAAAGGCAGCCAAACATTATAGAAAAACTGAAAAAAGTGGAATGTGGTTTCCTGAACTGTCAAGTCTGAACAGGAATCTTGAACAAGATGTCGTGGTATGGCCAAAGCACTCCAGCCCCTATCCAGCATTTACAACATTTTGGGAAACAAGACTGATGCCGCCATTATCAGATTTCCATCCATCTTTACTTTGCTTTGTTTCCATGCCTGATGAGACAAGTTAGGGATGGGGCATGGCGGAAAGGAGAAGTGGGGAAAGAGGAGGGGGGGGGAGGAAGGGATTCAGCTGAATAAATGGAATACCATGAATATAACAGCAGTTGCTCAACTCACATTCTCTTCTTCCAGTTCAGTGACGTAGACACGAGTATCTTGAAGTCTGGTCGTGAGATCGTCCACTTGGGATTGCAGGGCAGTCTTTTCTGCTTCTGTGGATGTCACCTGAACAACGAACGTAATGCTGATGACATGCATTTAACCCTTTGCCTTCCTTGACTTTATTGTAATTTTTGAAACCTTTCAGTTTGACATGCTGTATAGTCTATAATCTGCAATACTTCACTCTGTTCAATTCTGTGAAAAAAAGAAAAAAATCAAATAAATAAATAATTCCTGACATGCATTTGTTTCCAGAATCCCGTCTTTTCCCATGATCCCTGTACCATGGATATATCTGCAGTCCTGAGTGAATTGAGTTTTTTGTATTTGTTGAGCAACAACCATGTCACAATATTAACATTTCTCAAATGATTGTTTTCCTTGGCAAACACGTTTATCAAACTTTGTTTTAGTAGTAAAACAACAACAAAAAAATGTTTTCAGAGGTGATAATTTCCACAAAAAACCTTTGATCACCAAGGATTGAAAACCAAGAAAAAGGACCACAGGGAGATGGAAAAGTTGTCAGTTTGTTATCCTCATATTATGTGCAACAGTTCAGTAGTAAAAACTTGGAGGTGGAGAAAAAAAAAAAACTTGCGAATTTGGAGCCTAAAATGCATCCACACACACACACATGCATGATACATGCTACACACAACGAACAGGGGCAAACACTCTGAAGACTCGGACCTCATCCTAGAGACTGACCAGGCACAGCAGCTTGTCCTCCAGGTTGTTGTTGACTCGCTGCATCTTCTTGTGGCTGTCCATCAGGCGCTCGTAGCGCTCCCGCAGCCGCACCAGCTCCTCCCGGGTCTTGGTCAGCTCCATGTCCATCAGCTGACGCCCCTCCATCAACTCACACTCCACCTGGCCCAAGCTCTGCTGACTGCGCTGAAGCTGACTGTGCAGAGCCTCGATCTGTTCATGCAGGTCCAGGCTGTAAAAGCACAGACAGGCAGAGATAGAAGATGATAACGATTACAACAGCTGTGGTAGAATAGCTCAAAATATTGCAAAGATCAGACCGACTGCACTACAGTTCACTGGTGGGGGGGGGGGGGGGGGGGGGGGCTAAATCTGTTCATGCAGGTCCAGGCTGCAAGCACAGACAGGCAGAGGTAGACCATGACAATGATTGCAACAGCTGTGGTAGAACAGCTCACACTATTGCCAAAGACTGCACAGCAGGGGGCATGGGATGGAGGTGGGGGCGAGGGGAAACTCAATCTGCTTGTGAAGTCCAGGCTGAAAGTAGAGGTATGTGGAGAGAGGTGATGATGATGATAATAAAAACTGAAAACAATGATAAACAATTAAGTAATGTAAGTAAGTAACGTTGCTTATAGCCCAGCCGACTGCAAACGGCCATATCAGGGCTGTCATTCATGCTCCACCTGTCCAACACTCTGCTGACTGCGCACACGATCTGTTCATGCAGGCCTTGGCTGCATGCCGAGAGAGGTGGTACCTGATCACTGCCGAGTTCAGTCCAAACTTTGCACCCTTGTCAACACTTGGAAGACTGGCGTCATCAGCACTTCACCTGAAGTCCGCCCTTCCAGTTAGCAACATTCTCAGCACACTTTGAATGAACTGGAATTCTGTGAAGTCACTACAAATATCAATTTGAAACTCGAGATTCGTCCTCAGAATGTCACCTGATGCCATTTTAAGAGAAACCTCTCTGCTTGACCCCAGATAGTAGAAGAGTCAGGAAGACCAAGGGAGAGCTGGTGCAGGACAGTGGAGATGGAACTAATGAAAAACAGCTGTATCTGGGCAAAGTGACCAAAGACAGCTGAAGATTGGCAACAGTGGAAAACAACTCACAGAGTGCTCAAGAGATGATGATAATAATTTTCAGGTGCCTCATCAACTCCAGCGGATTAAGAACTGACCTCACATTCAGAAAGCTGCAAGTCCAAAACCCAGGTACTCAAAAAAAAACACACACACCAGCATTTCCACTGCTGCTAAAATGTGATCAGCAACATGGATAAGGCACTGCTGCTTACATGCAAGTTGTCACTTAAACATGACAATGCTGAACGCAGCATAGGAACTAGTAGTAGCATAGATATGTTGCACAGATTGAGCACACTGCAGCAACAACACTGTGTAAGTACGATCAGTCACACAGTTGACATGCTGCACTGATGCATAAATTGCACTAACATGACGAGTGCTGCACAGCTATTAGGAATTACAAATATGACCATACTGTTTAGGTAAACAATAATGAGTATATGACCATGTAACAACAATGCAAGATAGACACAACTACTCAGGTAATTACTCAAGTATGGCACATTTGCATTGGTATGTAAATTACAAAGATATGACAATGCTGCACGAATGTAATCAGTTAAACAGATATGACAATATTGCACTGGTCTAATCAATTGCAGACACACTGTACAACGAGGCTGCTTAGCAGATACACAGGCATGACAATGCTGCATAGGTATAATCAATTACATGAATATGGCAATGCTTCAGACACAAGTAATCAAGACACAGATACAATTAAGACAATGATGGATACCTGTTGTAGTCCTTTACACAGACATGACAATGTTGCATAGGTGTATGCACTTACAAGATAGACATGACATTTTTCCACAGGTGTAATCAGTTACTATGACCATGCGGGATAGGTATCATCAACCAGAGCTGCCAAATGCTACACTTTTGGTGCAGCATGTTACAATTTTGTTGAAAATGCTATGCTGCAACACTTTGTAACGAAATGCTACACCCGAAAAAGAAAAAACAAAATTTAAAGCGTTTCACTGACTTTGTGGTGGTTTACATAGGACCGAAATAATGTTCATCTTTAGACTGTCAACTAATTTGTTAAATTAAAAAAAAATGGCAAAGTCCAGTCAGGAGGGGAAGAAAAAGCAGAAGAAAAACTGCTAAAGATGACTGCAGTTTTGCCATCTAATCTAAAGGTTTCCTTGTCAGCCACTCTGACCCTTTCGTAAGGTCGAAACTAGCCTGCCATTAGGTCAAGTGTGCTGTGAAGTGTGACTGAAATTGGTCTTGTGATATCACATGCAAGTGCTATGCTTAAAAGTTAGAATGCAACACTAAAAAATGTCAAAATGCTACACTTAGCACTTTTAAGAGCTTGGCAGCTCTGACCTAATACAAACATGTCCCGTGCATCTTTGTCAACAATGAAACAGATACAATCATAAAAATGCTCGATAAGTGTAATCAATAACATAGACATGACAATGTTGCATAGGCGTATGCAGTTACATACTGATATGACAATTCTCCACAAGATGTAATCAGTTACACAATATGAAATGCTGAATAGGTATCACCAATTACAAGGACATTCAATGCATATGCAAGTCATCAATTACACAAATGCAATCATGACAAAGATACAATGGCAATGGTGGGCAAGTGTAATCAATCACACAGACATGATAATGCAGTATAGGAGTTGGCAGTAATATAAATATGACAATGTTCCACAGGTGTAATCTATGAATCCCATAGTTATGACAATACTGCGCAAGTGAAAACAATTACACAGATTTGAAAATGCTACTGGGGTCTACAATTAAAAAACACAACATTTGACATTACTGCACATGACAATGCTAAATAAGTGCAATCATATGAATATACATGTAAATAACTCTTGTATGCACAGCAGTTCAACATAACTGTTGACTTTATTTAAGTTAATTATCCATGAACATACTAAATCTAGTTGATTAAAGTTTATTATTCATGAATGTAAAAAATCTAACAGAAAGAAATCAATGGTTGCATTTCAGAACCTCTGTATTAGCAGATACCACAGTTTCTTATCTGGTAGCAGTGTGCAAACTTCCATGTGGTTATGAATGTTCTCCGACATTTACTCGGTCCGCCTGAAAATTTGGTGCTGATTTGCATATGTGAATGTTTGCCTCCCCAATGTTTATTAGTCCCTATGTTTGCACATACAAACACGCACACTATACATCTCTATATACACATTCAAGTGAAGGCTATTCTGCACAATCCTTAGCTGCTGTCAGCACTGAGAGCACTGACAATGCTTGGTTAACAAACAGCACAACTGACCTCTCCAACTGTTGACACCTTTTGACCACCCATTTATCATATAATGGACCCTCAAGCACAGGCTCAAGAATTTACCCCTTTATTACTCTTCATTTACAGACGTTAGTTTTTATGAAATTTATTTCCTTACAGTACTTTTGCTTTTCTATCCTTCTGTTGTGGTTTTGGGCTGGCGTTGGATTCTGTTTTAGAGTTTTTGGTGGTGAGAATACCGCAGAATCACATGGGGTTTATCATCATTTGATGCCAAAGGGAAACTGACTCTACCAGCTGGGTTCCACTTACGAGTTTGAATTGGCAGATGAAATGCTCTGGGCAGGCGATATAAATGGTTTAATTTTAAAGACTGACTGTGACGCTCTCCCCATATGCCGATAATGAAAGACTTTTGGAGATTTGGAGATGTCATCTTTTATGTGGAAGTACCACACTTCAGCAGGTAACCAGGATTCAGTAGCAAGCCTGATGAGCTCCAAATAGAAAGAAATGACTGTCATTTGCTGGTGCTGCTGACCTTGACATTTGAGGAACCGTAAAGCATACTGACCATTCACTGGAGAAAAATGCTATTTTTGTGTGTTTCCTTCCCTTCAGATACAAGCCTGTCGTTTAAACTGATTATATACTTTTTAACACGATGGGCTTTGTAATTTGCTCTCCTTCTATAAACATAGGAGGCATTAGCACCAGGAAACTCTTATCATTGAACATTTTATAAGAATAAATGAAGTTGTGGTAGAAAGGAGACCTGAAAAACTGATAACAAACTAAAAGGCAAAACAAAACAAACTACCTCTGCTGTAACAAAGAATTAAAAAGCAAGCTGCACTGGACAGTGGACCATGATCAACGCAAAATGCTATCTGATGAAATAACAGTTATCACTCAGCATTGACGATGAGGATCTTGTATGAGAAGGTGATACAGTAAAATGGCTACATTTGTGGGAACTTGAAGTGACACAGTGTTCCATGATTTGATTCCATTGAAAGCATTTTTTTAAAAATTGTGTTGAATGACAAAGGAAACATCTGTTGTGAATTGAATGATAGTACAAAAAAACATATTAGTAACAACAACATCATAAGAGAAAAAATGCACATCATGACCTAAACCAACCAACACACATTGTGCACGACTTGTGACAGCTTTCGTTAATTTCTTTCAAGACCTATGCACCTGAGCAATTCTTTAAGGCACAAAGCATGTTCATATGATCTGAACCAGGTGAGCCGGTGGGGAAGGATCGTTTGTACCGTTAGTTTGTGTTAGAAGCTAGAATCAAAAGACTGACATTCCAAGTGCATAACAGAAATGACTGTGCAGGTAGGCAGACAGCGAGGCACAGAGAAAGAGATCTCGAGATATATTCCGGCAAGATGAAAGAGGCGAATGCGGCACTGTGCCAAAGAGGCAACTACAAGAGAACAAAGTTTTGGGGAACCAGGTTAGCCATGCAGTGGAGAGTCACACACTAATGTGACCTTCCCAAATAAATGCTTCCTATCATTTATAGCGTAGTGGCAACTGTGACCAGCAAGAGGCTGCCTGCCAAGCTGTCGGCGCCGCAGCAAGCAAGTATGCCAGCCAGCCAACCTGAACACAGCCATGAAAAATGAACACAATGTGCAATAGTCATACTGAAAGGCAAACCCTGGCTGCATGCTGAAAGGTACGAGTAGCCCACACATGGAAACTGTTTTCCCTGTTGTGCTAGTTAAATACATGATAGCACAGGTTATCTCCCCCACCACATACAAAAAGCAACTGAAAAAAACAACACACTCAGAAACGTTAAAATAAAAATTTAGAGAATGAGGCAATTTTAATTTTCATTATTTTCTCTTCTACACATCACTGACAAGTCTTATTTAGAAGTATTCATGAATGAGTCAAACTAACTTGAGAACTTTTTTCAATGTTCTTTTGGGAGATTATTAAGCAAACTTCATGCTAAGGTCAAACACCATAAGCCTGGCCATTAGAACGACCAGTGACTTCATAGATATATACTAATGTTCCACAGAACATGCAGGTTGAGTTTACTGGCTTTAAGAAAAATAAAAAGGAAAGAAGATGGGACTGTTTACTTGCCTGCATGTATTATCATCTACTACTCAACACTCGTTTAGGATCAGATTTGGAACACACAGATATAAGATGATACTGGGAATGGGCTTTAGTGGATGGTTGGATAATGTTAACCTGTTCACCTACTTGAGGCCAGTACATTCTCCATTGAGCTATCCATAGTTTGATTACCTTATCATTCGCTTTGGCTCCTTCTAACAATTATATTCTCACAGTTCCAAATCTGATCCTTAGTGAGAGTTAAATAGTAGAGACAATATCCATGCAAAACCTGAAACCTGATAACAACCTTCAAAATGCAACACAACAGATGTCTGTGTGGGGAGGAGTCCCTGTCAACAGTCTAACTGAAAACAGCATCAACTCCTGATTAGATAGCAGACGTTCATTGCATTGGAAATGACTGCCGCTATTCTGATGAAAAATGATGCTCGTAAGAAAAGATCCTCCTACAACACTCCAAGTTGACCTAAACACTGTACTGACATTTTGTTTTAGCTGGTGTCGTGACACTTTATTTATGCATTCACTTTGTGTCTCTTCATTCTCTTGATTGTGCTTGTTTACAACAGTTGTAATGGATGACAATTAAAAGAAAGAAAAAAAAAAAGGAAAAAAAAAGACAAGTGCTTGCAATGAAAGCACTAAATTCTTTGAAATTTTCAAGGTTTGTGATTGATGACTAGTCTCAACATATGCTGTAATCCCTCTGTTCAACTCTTCATCTTCTAAAACGAAAAAATTACAAATCTCATGAGCTATCATGAGCAAGTGACAATGAAGATCAGAATGAGCCAGAAACCGAATGCACAAAACAGGCTTTTCTCACTTCAAAACAAACTCATATACATGTACATTATGTGTTTGTACATAGCCATAAGTACAGCGAATGGAGCATTGGAATCACTCATGTTTTTTCAGCATCGTCTGCTTGACAAGGTCTCTTCACTTACAGTGAGTTCACCCAAGCTTGTAGCACATTAAAATGTCAAAGATCGGCTACTTGACACTGAACATCATATAAAGTGCGCCTGTACAAGTTGGCCAGATCAGAGACCCACAGCCAACCACCACCAGGCCCACCAGTGCCAGTGCATCACCTGCCCAACTGACCACTGAAGTGAAGGACAATGTTGACACAGCCAGAGACAGGAACCACATGTCCGCTGACGTTACCCAGTCCGACAGTCTACAGCTACATCCCAGCCCACTGCCGCAGCAACCAGCCAGCTGATGGAATGGTAATGCCATGCCATGGCATGGCAATGTGGTTGCTGAGGGCAAAAACCTCTCCATGGGACCAGTGGCCACGATAGTGCACCTCTAGCACATGGTCTGACCAGTTGCTAGACCTAGGCAGGCATTTTTTTTTTTTTTTAATATATAATTTTTTGCCTGATCTTCCGAACCCGGTTCATTTCAGTAATGTTAAAGTTGGACACTATCGGAAGAACCAGCAGCTTGTGATCTGTCCCACTGAATTAAAAAAAAACAACACAAAAGAACACCTACGTGCTGAAGCTGTCAGCATATGTCTGTATAAAAACTGCTCAGACAAAATCAATGTACATACCATCCATCAAATCATGTTACTCGTAGCACAGCCAGCCATGGTGGTCATATGCTGTGGTTTAAAAGCAGAACAATGTAGGTACACAGTTCTGTGATTGTCCTTATCACAAAACAACATAATGAGTTAAATAAACAGGACAACAATAATAAACTTGTATCTCCAGTTTGACTGAAAAGTCATGGGTTGGAAACAAGAGAAGCAGTTCTACATGCACGAAACAGCGAGGCATCGAGAACAAAAATTCTGGGAATGTTCCCTGTTGGAAATTCTGGTCTGTTTATTATCTGATACAAGAAAGTGAAATTCAGAATGCCCTTTTCGAAAGAGAATGTTGCTATGATGCACTCTCTTTATTTCCACCCCACTTCTTTCTATATGCACGATTATCTCTGACATTGGAATTTACGAAGAATTTACCCAGAGGCAAAGCCTTTGTCGTCTTTGGTTCTTCTTTATGTGAAAGTTTTGGCTTCTCATTTCAACAGAAAGAATAACATTATAATAGTTACAAGCAATCACAGCAACATAATTTTAGATATCATTTTTTTTTGTCTGTTTGTGCCAGTATAAATTAAAGAAAATAAACAAAATTCTATCATTTTTTTTGTCTCTTTGTGCCTGAGTAAAGAAAAAAAATATCCAAGAGAAGAAAACTACTTCTGAAAAACTTTGAAGGACACTCAGCAATTTTCGTCTGTTCCGATTCTAAACCTGACTAGGCCTTACGTAACTTTTGGGTACCACACTCAGTTTATCATCTGAACTTCACAACAGAATTTACACATGATAACCTAAACCTTTACTAACTACAGCACATTTAAACTTAAAAAGGTTGTTCCTCAGTACAAAGTAAACATACTGCAAAGGAAACAAAATTGTAAGAAAAATTTATCTTCTGTTTACACTCTTGTATTCTGAAGACAAAAAAATCCATGCAGGCCCATCTCATACCTACACTTTATCAAAAAAAAGAAAAAAAAAAGAACACACACCAGCAAGCACAAATATAGCCTCTTTTTCTTGAAAAGATACTTAAACATGAAAAGGAGGATGAGAAACATGAACAGCCCCACAAATGCACGCTACAGTCTTTTCTAGAAAAAAAAAATCATTAAAAACAACGCACACCTGCCCACCATTACTTACTGTTAGTCGGTGCTATGATGTTCTAGTTACTGAAAGATTCAGGAGACACAGTTCAACATTTTTTTTGAGACCAAAGAACAGGTTGGAATTAAAAGTGAAAAGTGAGGAAGTGAACGACACTACAAGATCTACAAGATCAAGTCGTCAACTTATTACACAAACATTGTAAACCATCACCACCACAATAAAAATCTCCATAAATCTATGTAGGTGGAAGAGGACCCCTTTGATGACTGTGCAGAGTGTAAAATCCCACATGAAGGGTAACAAAATGGAAATAGGAACCACATTGTTGTTTGTTTTTCTTTCTCCCCAGTTCATTAGTGCCCCAAGTCTTTGGTGCTGACTGCCAACCTGAAGATTGTGGTGACCGAGTAATAGAAATGTTTTTTGACTGTCAGTATGGTGATTCAGACATGTAACAGGCATGTGCATGAACATCAATTATGATGAGAGAGAGAGAGAGAGAGAGAGAGAGAGAGAGAGAGAGAGAGAGAGAGAGAGAGAGAGACAGACAGACAGACAGACAGACAGACAAAGAGAAAAAGAGAGAGAGATAAGGAGGAAGGACATAAAGAAAAGCTTGAAGGACAAACAAAAATCTGCTTTTCAAATTAACTTTCTTAACAGCTTGAATGAAAAAACAAAAGCAGCTCCTTTTGGCATTAACTTTGTAATGGAGACATAAATTTAACATTGGTGCTGTGTGAACAAGTATGGTTTTGTGAAGTCTCTACAACACCTATCAATGTTAGACCATACAGTTATATTACCTCATGGGTATTAGAAGAAAAAGGCTAAAGGAACTTTACAAAAACAAGTACAATTCAGTTGCAAAGAACTCTTAAATGCCACCCAAACAGGAACATGTCATCCATTCACCGTGCCAAAAGCAATGAAAATGTCAGGCATACCTTCAAGCCTCAGACTGCACAAAGAATAGTACATGGAGCAGCAAAGCAAAAGAAAACTCAAGTCAATATACTGACGAGCAGCTTTTTTGTGTGGACCGACTTCCTAGCTGTCAGATGCTTGGTCGGCTCTCTGAACAAGGCAAGTATCATACCCACAAGCATCTGCTCCAAGATCAATACGCTGATGTACGTTGACATTGTGCAGAGGTGGAATCTGGGATTGGTTTATCACAGATGGGGATCACTGATCAGCGTAAACCATATGTCCGCACAGACATGGCTTCCTGATTGATTTATTGAAGATCTTTTTTTTTCCCGTCTGCCAAAGTGTTATTGGGCAACAGCTGATGGCAACTAGGTTGAACCACTGAACATCGGTACAAAACTGGAGTCCACCTGGCTCATATTACGAACTAGCGCACGTCAACGGAGAGGGGACCAGGACAAACCCACGTCAGTAAAAACCTTCTGATAAAGAACAAACCCTTCATCTCTTGTCTTTATGTAAAACAGGATTAGAAGGGTCCCTAGCCAAATGGTTAGAGTGTTTGCCCGCGGGATTGAAGGCCCCAAGTTCGAACCACTCAAGTGGTTGGATAATTTTCTCCTTGAAAACCTGCTCTTTCCACCCAGCAGTAAATGGGTACCTGACTCAGTTCGGGGAAGGCTAAAGGCAGCTTAAGGACAGGCATGAGCCCATCTTCCCCCTTATGTCGTGCCACAAACACATTGAACCTCGCACAGCTCACTGCCCCTTCTTGGCTATGAGACTACGACCTTAACCTGTCAGTCACCTCCCAGCAACCCCCCCTCCCCTCTAAAGACCTGGAGCACTTCTGTCTCTCTTGATAAGAGTTTCCTTCCAACAGAGAATCCTATTAAAGACTTCTGTTTTTCTCCTGGGATATGTTTTACTAAGTGTGCACCAGGCTTTTCACGCGATAAAGACTCCACCTCCTTAAAGGCCCAGTTTAAGTGTACTCGTGGATGATACTGAATTATTTACTTTGAAGAACTAGAGACCAGAGAGAGGGGGAGAACAATGAACAGGACAGGGATGCAGGTAGAGAAGCAAAACAGATATACAATGAGAGAAAAACATATATATATATATATATATATATATATATAGAGAGAGAGAGAGAGAGAGAGAGAGAGAGAGAGAGAGAGAGAGAGAGGGGGGGGGGGAAAGAGAGAGAGGGAGAGAGAGAGAGAGGGAGAGGAGAGGGAGAATGTGAATGCGAATGTTTTATTCGGTTTAAGACCACAGCCCCATAGTGATACTGAATGGGGTTTCATAAGTGCATAATACAACTCCCAGCGGAGAGGGAGAGAGAGATACACACACACACACAGAGGCAGAGAGAGAGAGAGAAAGAGAAGAGAGAGGAGAGAGAGAGAGAGAGAGAGAGAGAGATTTTTCATTGCTCTATATGTCCTGTCTATGACCACTATACCCATAATAATCAATTCTTTTCTTCCTCAACAACACCTTTCTGACTGCATTTCATTACATCTAATGTCTGGCTTATCAGAATGGCATGAAGTATCAACAAAAGACTAGCAAATCTGGAATAATGTTTCCTCTTTCTCACAAACACAAACACACACACACACAGTATGCTCATGTCACACACATGCATGGATCAATTTGTTCCCCTTTCCTGTAACCATTTTCAATGAAAAAAAATCACTTTCAGTTGATTGAAAAACAAAACAAAAAAAACTGCAAGAATTACAGAGGTAGATGTCATTTTTTTTAATCAATAACTTAGAATTTGATTCTTTTGTCAATTCTTAGAATCCACAACTTAAGATTTGCATTTAGTATTCATTCTTACTTATCTTTTTTTCTTAATGAAACCATATAAACAAAACAGCTATGACATGTGCAAGTGACACGGAAATCACAAAAATAAAATACTTATGAAACAAAATACAACATACTTTCCTTCTTTCCCTCTTTTATTCCACATCCCTCTAAAGGTTGTATGTGCCAAAATAATAAAAGGAGAGAGAGAGAGAGAGAGAGAGAGAGAGAGAGAGAGAGAGAGAGAGGAGGGAGGGAGGGACAGAGAGAGAGAGAGAGAGAGAGAGAGAGAGAGAGAGAGAAAAGAGAGAATTTCATATTACACACTTCTAAGAGTATGGTTCATCCATTTAAGAACACACACACACAGAGACACATACACACACCTAAACAAATATACAAACAACATATTACTCTACTTACTTAGAAGAAGTGAAAGCGTCTTTGTGACAAACACATCCACAGTCCTGAAACATAATTTATGACCAACATCATGTGGTAAAGACAAAGAGAATAAAATGTAGCAGAACACATATGTCATGGACAGGCTGTCAGGTCCCACTCTAATGATGCGACTCCTTGGTGATAATTCTTCTTTGTCAACTTCTCTCTCCCACACTGCATAGGATGAAAAACATTGAATCTTTTAGTGATACTTGTCTTGGCAAGAAAAAGGTCAGGTCAAACAGTAACAACTGCCAGATCTGTTGTCTGCCACCAGCAGAAAAATAACAAGTGCACACATACTTACTGAGATGGGGAGATGTGAAAATCTGAGCAAGACTCAGGAAAGACGTTGGCGGCACTTTTACTTGTAATAATTTACAGCTCAGCAAAGTAGTTTGAACTGCATGATCAACTATAAACATACACTGATGAAAACTCAGTCTAATTGTGTTCTTCTCTTAACTAGAAACAAACATGTTTCCTTAACTGCAACAGGCACTAATCTTTGAAATTTGTTTATTGCTTTCATGATTTTTTAAAGGCTGTTCCTTTACTCAACAAAATTTGGATAAGTCCTTTAATTTGGCAGATTAAGAGAGCTATACTGTTTCTGTTCTTTGATTCATCACTTTATCACATTCATAAAAAAGAACCATAATTCCACAGAAATGAACATAAAACTATGATGGGGAAACTACTAGCCCTGTAATTAAAGAATCATTCGTGAGCACACAGGTCCATAATTCCACAGAAATGAATATAAAGATTTGATGTGCAAACTACTAGCCCTGCGATTTCAGAGTCATACATATAATATTCCACAGCAATGAATATAAAACTGATGGGCAAACTACTAGCCCTGTGATTTCAGAGTCATCCGTAGACACACAGGTCCATAATTCCACAGCTGTGAATACAAAACTATAATTGGCAAAGTTAATGCACATGACAAATCTCTGGAGCACAGACCTGCGTTTTCATCCACAGCAGTGCAAATGTTTACAGTATTTTTGGTATACGATATCCTTAATTCCGTCTGTGCCTTATTGTTTCTGTCTGACCACAGCATTCTATTCTCTGACCTATGATCACATTTTGAACTGTTTTCCACCATTCATATGCAGATTTCTTTTTTCTTAACAGCAAAGCAAGCACATTATAATATTTTCTTTTTCTTTCCTTCTTTCTTCGACAGACTCTATCAACATTTCTCTCCTCTTCTCCTCTTTCGTTCACCTCTCTTTTTACCTCTAGTTTCACAGGATCCATTTCCATGAAACGATCTCTTTCCAGCTTTGTTCATGGAGTAGCTTCAGAACCTTGACTCCAGTGCTGACCACCACTGGTTCTGATGGCTGCCTATTTTTTTTTCCACTGGTCTTCTACCTTGTGTGAAAACAGATGTCAAAATGTGCGGTATTTACATGCACACGTGTATTTGCATTGTTACTCTCTCTACCTACTAATGGCACGGGCACGGTTTTCTTATCTCAATGTATGGAACAGTTGCTGAAGGAATCCTGTACACAGCAATAGTAAAGTGTGTTTTGATTATGAATACAATCCTATGACAGCAGATAAAAAAAAAATCATACTTAAAAATGGAACAAACACACACACACACACACACAAACACTTAACAGTACACACACACACATAGTGACATACACATATATGTGCTAGAGAGAGAGAGAGAGAGAGAGAGAGAGAGAGAAGACAAAGAGAGAGAGAGAGAAAGAGAGAGAGAGAAAGAGAGAGCGAGGAGAGAGAGCGAGGAGAGCGAGAGAGGGGCGGTCAGGGAGGAGAGAAGACGAGAGAGAGAGAGAGAGAGAGAGAGAAGAGAGAGAGAGAGTGACAGAGACAGAAACTTTGCACCAGTAACTTTATTTACTTTTAGTTGTATTTTAACAGCAAGGGTAGACTGTCTCTCAGTAAACAGTATCACACTTCACAAACACAAAACTGTGATGCTACATACTGACCCAGTTGGCAAGATACGTCAATGCAATAAAACACAGCTGGATGCCTCACTTTATTAGTTTAAGTCTCAGCAAGAAATGAAGGGAACTACTCTCGAAACTGTCCATATGTCAACACTTCACACCCACACATTGTGTTGTGTGTGTGTGTGTGGGTGTGGTTTGTGTGTGTGTGTGTGTGAGTGTGTTAGTGTGTTGTATGTGTGTATGCATGTGTCTGTGCATGCATCCATGCATACATACATGCATATGTTATAAATGTATAAGCAACTGATCATGACTCAACTTTATGTTTAATGTTTTACACTTCACGTTTTGTTGTGGAAAAAAAAAGTAAATATTCATTTTACTTTGCACCTTACACCATCCTTACAATGCTACTGTTCTGTACACTGTAGAATTCCTCACACAGACAATACTGGATAACAATAAACTACCTGTAAATATCTTTTTGTGTCTGGTTAAGTTATATAAAACCTGTACCTATTTCAAAATTCCCATCAAGGTTTGCTAAGAACACAAAGTTTTCACGAGCAAACACAATGAACTCAGGAACTCTCAACAAAGGTGGGTGTTTGCAGACAAACACATGGTGCACAACATACCCTAGTTCAAAACTGTATACCACTGTGACAGACATGTACAAAGTGACACTTTTCTCCATCTGTTAACAGCTTGATATCATCTGAATTTACTCACGCTTCATTTTTGTGCAGATGTGAATCATATCCTTGGCCAGTTTTGACAGGTGTGTTAAACACAATATTGTTCACCTCTCCCCTTTCAAATATAATGTAAAACAGTCCTCTTAATTCAAATATCAACTGACTGTAGAGAGTGTGGCTACACAGGTTACATCTGTTACACCAGATTTTTATTATTCTCCTTTAATGTACAGATACTCAACACTTGTTTTGGATCTGTGCTCTACAAATCCACACAGGCAAGACTTGCTATGTGTGGGCTCACGGACACCCTCGCAAATAGCAACACACTGACATTGGAGTTTAGGGACAACCTGTTAAAATCCCTTCAGAAACTTCTCTTCCGAAGAGAGCCCCTAGTCTTTCCATCCGTTATGAAAGCTGAGTTGAACATGACACTTTTTTTGTTTATTGGCAGTGCTAGCTGTAGAACATTTTGGAGCTTTTCTGAATAAATCTACTTTGATCTTTGATAGAATGAAAATATAACAAACAAATGTTATACTAATGAAATCATGTTTGAAAGAAGTTGAGTGTCGAAGCCAAGTGTTGACCCCCAAAGCCAGTTTTAACACCACAGAGATATCTGCAACACAAGAAGTTTCTTACCTTGCAAGGGGTAGCCATTAGTGAAGCTTCAGAACCAGAACGTCTATGTACCCTTTCACGAATTGGTACGGCCATTGTTCACGCCGATCAAGCTGAGGAAATCACTTCCCTCTTAATACTCTTCATCCTGCACAGTGAACAAAACTGAATCATTAGCTAAAGTAAAACTCTCTCTCTAACACATATACATCATACAACAATTTACACACATGTGTGACATTTGGCAGATTTGATTACAGTAAAATATCAGTGTGCATGGTTTGATTCGTCATGTGTGTGACAGTAGCATATTGTGTTAAGTAAATAGGTGCATGGATACTTCATAGTGGCGAAATACCAGTGTAATGGTGGTAGCACTGAACTTGTAGCCAGATAAATATTAGGAAGACAGTATTGGAAGGAGAGAAACACAGGGGGTGAAAGAGTATGATAATGGGTTGGGTGGAGGAGGAGCTGTGATTTGTATTTATGCCTTTGTTTCATTTCGGTATGCTCAGTACAAACTGTTGTTGTTGTATTTACTTTGTATAGATAACTTAACTTCAGTTTGGAGACACCTACTACCACAAATTTTTTATCATCGTTTAAAAAAATTTGATGATGGAAACTTGTCCTTCAGTCAAACAATTGATCAAATGTTTACACTTACCTTTACAAACATACACAGATACATATTTGCATGAAAATCAAGGCAACACCACCCTACACATACACACACACACACACATTAGATTTAATGATGTATGGCTTTGAAAATTGTGTTTTGTCTTTGTTGAATAAATGTAAGAAGTCAGAGTGACGTAAGAACTTCAGACAACAACAACAAAAAGAACGAGAAAGCAGGAACAAACAATAAGGCAAAAAAGTTTATGCTTGCCATGTTCTGGCGATTTCTTTCCACGTCTTGACCGAAGGCATGATGTTTTTTTTACTTCAACCTTCCAAGGATGATTGTTCTAAGATAGATCTGCAACAGACACACATCAACAAGAGTGTATACACGAACACACATACACAATATCTTTATGCACTTGATCACTGGAAGAAATTAAAAAACCCACAAAACAACCATGGACACTTTAATTGGTATATATTTACAGTGATTTATAATGAAAACACACACACACACACCACAACACACACACACACACACACACACACACACACACAAGAGTGACACTCACAATCAGATGACAACTTTCCCCAGGACACATTACAATCGCGTCATTCAATGTACAAAAACGAAAACATGAAAGCCAGTGTGTTTCTGTGACCCTCTGCTTTGTGCGGGATTCATACAAAGCCCAAATGGCCAGAGCACTGTACATATCAAGAAATGAATACTACTTACCATAAAAGAGTTTGTGTGCATTGTGTGTGTGTGCGTGTGTGGCGTGTGTGTGTGTGTGTGTGTGTGTGTGTGTGTGTGTGTGTGTGTGTGTGTGTGTGTGTGTGGTGTTGTGTGGTGTATGTGTGTGTGTGTGTGTGTGTGTGTGTGTGTGTGTGTGTGTGGTGTGTTTGTGGCTGTGTGTGTGTGTGCATGCACATACATATGGTGTCTACTTCTGTTGGTAGAAGGTGTCTCCGAAATTAAAAGGATGTGCTTGTTTGTGTGTGGCCTGTTGTGCTTTGCAGAATGGTTTCATACCAAATAGCGTCCTGACAAAAATCACATGCTACTGACTGAGAATCATCAGAAAAGCAGCATTCCTTGGCATTCATTCAAATTCAATTCTGTGGAGTATAGAAAATGTAAGTCTTTTGGGCCAGTTACATCATTGTAGGGCTAATACTGTGGCAACGTTCTGGCAAAGAGACAGCTAAGCGGTGAGGTTAGCAAAGAACAGGACAAAAGAGGCGGCCAAAAAAAAAAGAACAATGAAAATGACTCAAACCTTCCTTCAAACTCGAAGACCTCCATGTCAATATGAACTTTAAGGAGACTCTGAGATCAGATCACTCTACACGGCATAACAGAATTACATGGGGTACCCAAAGTTTGAAAGGAGACTGGCTATTAGTATTACCACATGATATAAGTTTTGCAGCACAGCACAAATCATACCCAATCTGACACGTGTTTCCTCTTTTTCCTGTTTGCAAACATGACCATAGTTTATCCTTATCATTATTTGAAGGGTGACAAAATGTCACACATACCCACACACAAACACATGAACAGGTGCGCATATGTTTGGACTCTAATCAGCTAAGCAGATGTAGCCAGCATTGTTTCTTCAGGAATGAAGATCCAGACTTTTTTTTCTCTTCAATTTAATCGTTTGAGCAAAGTCTGATAAGCTGTACTGTTCTGATCAGCTGGGGATTCTGAAACTAGCATAGATCTTCCATGGGTTAAAGGTGCTTACATCTGACAATGTTACATGTATGGCTGGTGGTTGATGATTCTGTCGATTGTGGAGAGGCTGGCTGTTGTTCTTGAGGATTGCTGCTGCACTGTTTCCAGATTATGTATACATGAGTTAATGTTTTTTGAGTGTGTGTGTTTGTGTGTGTGTGTGTGTGTGCACGCATGCGGCCGGCGCCATGCGCGAGAGAGAGAGAGAGAGAGAGAGAGAGAGAGAGAGAGAGAGAGAGAGAGAGAGAGAGAGAGAGAGAGAGAGAGAGACAGAAGACAGACAGACAGAGTGTGTAAGGTAAGGTAAGGTAATGTTGCTTATAGCCCAGCCGACCACAAAGGGCTATATCAGGGCTGTCACCACGATGAAATCAACACACAAATCATTCATTCACAGAACTCCTTAAAATACATCTTCTAAAAACCTACCCGAAATTTTGTTAAAAATCTTTCCACTATAAAATCTCAGATCCAAAGAAAAATGTTAATCTCTTTCAAGAATTCAAAGATCGCATCAGGTGGAGCATCTCTGAACAAAGTTTTTTATGGGTGAGGAGATATGAGAGGTGAGAGTATGTGGTGTGGAGTGAAAGAGTAGAGAGTAGAGCAAAGGAAGAGAGAGATGTATGAGTGTTGAGAGAGAGCAGTGTTTGTGTCTTGTGTGTGAGTGGTGTAGCTGTATCTGGTGTGTACGTGTAATTGCAGTGCATGATAGTTGTTGTGTGTTGAGTGTGAGTGTGTTTGTGTGTGAGTGTGTGCGTATCTGCGTGTGCATGCATTGAGTGGATGTGTGTGTGTGGTGTGTGTGTGTGTGTGTGGTGTGTCTGTGTGGTGTGTGTTGGGTGATTTGTGTGTGTGAGTGTTTGTGTGTAGTGTGAGTGTGTCTGTGTGGTGTGTGTATGGGTCATGTGTGTGTGTGGTGTGTGTGTGTGTGTGTGTGTGTGTGTGTGTGTGTGTGTTGTGTGTGTGATGTATTTGTTTTGTGTGTCACTGTGTGTGTGTGAGTGATTTGTGTGTGTGTCATGTGTGTGTGGATGTGTGAGTGTGTGTGTGCAGTGTTGTGTGTGTGCATGTGTGTTTGTGTGTGTGTGTGGTGGTGTGTGAGTGTTTTTGTGTATGTGTGTGTGTGGTGTGGCGTAGGCGCCAGCATGTTTGCACTTGTGTGTGTTGTGCGCACATGTATGCATGTATAAATGTTGCTGTTAAACAACAATTTACTATCAACATCATTATCACTATTCTTCTGTTGCGCTCTGATCCAAATTTTATGGAATGGGCAAGCTGTAGCAAAAACTCCGTACATGTACATGGTTTGAGCTCACTAAGACTCAAACATTTATGAGGCAGTGAATGTTGGCAAGACTGACATTCTAACTGTGTTCTTTCCATCTCTAAATCACACACAGACACATAAGGAGAAATGACCAGCAAATGTTCATCCTAATATTTTGATTAGTCGGTTGGTCTTCCACATGAAACCTTTCACAACGAAAGTACTAATCAGGTGTCCAGTTCTTAACTTTTGGAAACAAGCTGGATAAAATCTCATTAACTCACTTCCATTCCTCTGCTTCCCCATACATCTCTTCCTCACCACTTGCCTTTCTTTCCCTTTCCCTCCTCCTCCCCTAACTGCCCCCCAGGTGCTTCTTCATTTCTTCCCATCGATTTAACATTATTCTGTGATTTTGGTATTTTCTCCTCCTTTCCTGCTCTGTGCTAATAATTCTGAAACACTTGTAAGCATCTTCAGTGTATGATGCCAGAAGGTCAGTCATGCATGTCTCTCAAAAACACTTGGGAATACACACAGTGTGAACGTGTGTGCATGCACGAAACACACACACACACAGACACAGACACACACACACACACACACACTATGCACAAACATTCCTTCATATCTGACATGCAGTACATACACTTTTGTACTCAAGCAAATTTATGCATTATTACATATTGGCACATGTTTCAACACATCAAAAAAAAAATTCCTCAGGATAATAAAAGATATGACAAATTTTAAGAGGAGAGAAATCCTGGCATGTATCATGTAGACTGACTAAAAATAAATCTAAGAATTGAACAAAACAACAATGGAACAGTTTAGAATGTTTAGATAAAAAAAAAAAAAAGTAGACCGCAAATGCACTTTACAAAAATCATGAGCAGTGGATAGTGTAAAAATCTACATCAATTGCAACACACACACACACACACACACACACACACACACACACACACACACTCATGTGCATTGACATAAACACATAATGTCTAAAACACACTGTATACACACATGCAGCACACACCTGCACGAATATGTGGACAGAAAGAAACACACACAAAGTCTACAAACATATGCACCAAGAATGCTATCTTGCTTTAAAACATAATAGGTGATTAGATACCAAATACATATAATATATAAATACACACAAACATTAAGAACTGACTTGGGTCAGTGATTATGCTCCATTTATTTTATTGATCTGTTATGTTTGTTATTACTATACTAAAAGATCTTAATGATAATGCCATCAAATATCAATCTATTTGAACTGCACTGATTCTGATTCTGATCAACACATCTCATCTCCCCTAGATGTCAACAACCAACTGATCGTGCTTCCAGACTAGATTCTAACCGTAAATAAGCACAGGCACTTGATGCTAGTTAATTTCGCTGACTTTGCTGATCGTTGTTAATATGTATCGACATCTAGTCCAGATCTGTGAGATAATTTGTCATTTCTTTTGGTCTGGCCTCACTCAACCTTCTCTAAATGCTGCTGCCACGTCTGCGAACTACGGAGCAAACACACACAGAGAATAATTCAGGTTGGAAAAAAAAGAGCACAATTCAATACTTCACCTCATTAAAGTCCAGTTTTAATCACGGATAATGGAAGCATGAAATACAAAGTCAGTGCACCATTTGCTAGTAATGGGTCTTGCGGACATTAGGAGACAATCAATAATAACTCATACTGAAACTTTTGTCGTCACTGTCAGTCCGATGAATCACTTCCGTTGTGCCAGCGTGATTGATGAGCATGCGCAGAAGGACAGGGACTTTCATTTTCGTAAAGAAAATGAACACAAATTATCTTCATTGGCTGCCCATGACAGTACGTTGGACAGATGTCGTGAAGGACGTCTGAGCATTAATTAATCTCCATAGTCGCTAGTCATGCACAATAAGAAATTGGTCTAACCATGGAATTTGTACTTCAATGCATCCAAATGCAAAGTATTACATATCGGCAAAAGAAACCCTAAATTAAATTACAGTATGAAAGTTGGGGATCAAGAAGTTCAAATAACGTGCTGTGAAGAGGAAAAAGACTTGGGAGTAACATTTGATGAAGACTTACTCTTTGACAGACACATTGCACAGACCGTCAAGAAAGCCGTGCAGATGATTGGTATTATTAAGAGAACTTTTACATACTTGGACAGAGATACCTTTCTTAGACTATACAAGGCAATGGTGAGATCGATTCTTGAATATGGCAATGTGATATGGTCTCCAAGACTAAAAAGGCAGTCAATAGAAATAGAAAAGGTGCAGAGAAGAGCAACTAAGTTAATACCGGACATTGCTGATTATCCATATGAAGACAGATTAAGGTACCTAAGGTTACCATCCCTCAAAGCCAGAAGGATAAGAGGAGATCTGATCCAAACTTATAAAATTTTCAATAAACTAGATGATATTGATCAAGCATGTTTTTTTGAACCTGCACTAACCAACATAACCCGTAACAGTTGTGACAAAGTACAAATACAGCAAGTTAATACTAATATAAGGAAACATTTCTTCAGCCAGAGGATAGCACCAATTTGGAATTAAACTAACTCCGAACATCAAACGTGCACCAAATATTAACTCTTTTAAAAATCTTATCGAGCAAAAGTTAGCAAGAGAATGCAAACTAATCCAAAAGCTTTTTGGAAATATGTGCAGTCAAAGACAAAGGCAAGAGTAGGAATCAGTCCTTTGAAATCACAAGATGGAAATATAGAGACAAAGGATGTGGATAAAGCTGAGATTCTAAACACTTTTTTTGCTAGTGTTTTTACACGAGAGGATAAAAGGGACATACCAGATGTAATACCAAAATGTAAATCAAATGGTAAAGCTGTCTATGATGTAATTATTACCCGGAACTGGTTAAAAAGAAACTTGATAATCTAAATCCGAATAAAGCGCAAGGACCTGATGCTATTCCATCTCGCGTTTTAAAAGAACTAAGCACAGAACTAGCAGAGCCTCTTAGTATCCTTTTTAACAAATCTATAGAGCAAGGAACTCTACCTCGAGACTGGAAAACAGCAACAGTAATACCTATTTTCAAAAAGGGAACAAGAACTGACACCTGGAAACTACAGACCTGTAAGCTTGACAAGTGTGACTTGTAAGGTACTGGAGTCAATCGTAAGAGATGTTATTGTTGATCATATGATGAAAAATGAGTTGTATGCCAAATGTCAGCATGGTTTCGTCAAAGTAGATCTTGTATACACAGTGCTTGGGTAAGAAGATTTACTAAGTTAATGACTGAATAGATTGATTTGTACCGGACTCGTAAGCCTTCGATTCGGCTGAGGTAATGGAATAGTTAATTGATTCAAAACCAACAATTAAACGCCCTCAACAACCTTTTCTCAACACATTCTCCCCCTCCCCCCCCCCCCCCCGCTTTCTCCCCATCTAAAGACCCCCTTTTAAACGAAACAACAACCAAAAAAAAAAAACCACCAAAAAAAACCAACACCGTTGGTCAAAAACACTGATGGTGCTGCTGCAGAGGTTTCAACCTCTCGAAACAGTGGCTGAATGGTAATTTTCTCAGTAAGAGTCAAAGGTTTAATTCACGTTTTCTAACTCTGGCAATATATATTATATATATATATATATATATATAACAAAACTAATAAATTCCAAGGATTAGTACCGCGCACCGTTCCAACCAACTTACAGAGCACTTGGGTTGCAATGACTGCAAGAAATATTGAATTATAAACAAAGCTTGCTCTTATGTCTTAGATTGACAAATAGGGGAAATAAGCATTCATATCTGCAGTGGTAGATGATTCTGCCTAACTAACAGATGTGCTTGAGTGGGTGAATGGAGAAAAATAAAATAAATGCTTCTAAAAATGAGCCTTCAGCAAGCTTATAGTCCCCAAAGGGGGGAAGACATCCTCCAATAGGGAGGGAAACTCACTAACATATAACTCCTGGTCATATACCGATATTTCGAAACCTTATTGCTTCTCCTCAGTGACCACAGAAAATGGTAATTTGACTCCTCTGCCTTTTCAGTTTTAAGAAGAATGCAATCCCAGAAAAGGCTGGTGTGCAATAACCTAGTATATTTGTTGAGTTTCAAAAACCAACCAAAGGGGCCACCTAAGAAGCAAAAGAAAATCATGAAAGAGCAAAACAAGCTACATTTCTTGTGAAAAGTAAAAAATATAAAAAGATATCCTCTTAAGACACAAGTGCTGAGGGTCAGTTCTTGGAATGAATCCGCAAGGGACTAAAATACAACAAACTAATAAATTCCAAGGATAAGGACCCGCGCACCGTCCAGCAACTTACAGAGCAGCTTGGGGTTGCAATGACTGCAAGAAAAATTGAATTATAAACAAAGCTTGCTCTTTTGTCTTAGATTGACAAAATGGGGGAAATAAGCATTTATATCTGCAGTGGGAGATATTCTGCCTAACTAACATATGTGCTTGAGTGGGTGAATGGAGAAAAATAAAATAAATGCTTCACTGCAGATATGAATGCTTATTTTCCCCCTATTTTGTCAATCTAAGACATAAGAGCAAGCTTTGTTTATAATTCAATATTTCTGCAGTCATTGCAACACCAAGCTGCTCTGTAAGTTGCTGGAACGGTGCGCGGTACTTATCCTTGGAATTTATTAGTTTGTTGTATTTTAGTCCCTTGCGGATTCATTCCAAGAACTGACCCTCAGCACTTGTGTCTTAAGAGGATATCTTTTTATATTTTTTACTTTTCACAAGAAAATGTAGCTTGTTTTGCTCTTTCATGATTTTCTTTTGCTTCTTAGGTGGCACCTTTGGTTGGTTTTTTGAAAACTCAACAATATACTACGGTATTGCACACCAGCCTTTTCTGGGATTGCATTCTTCTTAAAACTGAAAAGGCAGAGGAGTCAAATTACCACTTTTCGCGGTCACTGAGGAGAAACAACAAGGTTTCGAAATATCAGTTATATGACCAGAGTTATATGTTATGAGTTTCCCTCCCTATTGGAGGATGTCTTCCCCCTTGGAGACTATAAGCTTGCTGAAGGCTCATTTTTAGAAGCAATTTATTTTATTTTTCTCCATTCACCCACTCAAGCACATACTGTTAGTTAGGCAGAATCATCTACCACTGCAGATATGAATGCTTATTTCCCCCTATTTTGTCAATCTAAGACATAAGAGCAAGCTTTGTTTATAATTAAATTTATATATATATATATATATACACTGTGTAAAACCTGCTTCTTTCGACATTCACTGACTAGTGGTAGTACCCCCCCACCCCCCTCCTTCCCAACCCGCGTCTCCGATTGCCCAACTGACAGAGAACATCAAAAGTGGCTTCAATGAGGTGGTTGAAATAAGGCTGAGACCCACAGACCTGTTTCTCAGCATCTGTGGTCTGCGAACAACTGGACAATATTACTTTCGTCACCCGATTTCGTGGATACCCGGATGCCCTTCTGCTGTAAAAGAAAGATTTTTTTTTTTTCTCTGGCGCTGCCGGAATTTGAACCCGCGTCTTTTGAATAGGTAGTCTCAAGGCGTGCTTTTTCAATTTTTTTTTAATCTGATGGTTGACCCACATCGCTATCGGACATGGTTCTAAGTTGGGGCATTTATGCTTTATAAATATCACTTTTGTTCCTCCTTGACCAGATCCAGCTGGAACTGCCGTCAGGTTCTGGTCCTCTTCTTATCAAAATCCGACTTATCCTACACACACACATATACACATGCATGCATGTGCACGTTCACACCCATACGTGTGCGCACATACACACATACACATGAACGCAAAAGTACGCACACGCGTACAAGCCCACATACAAAGACACACACCTATATGCACACATATATAGGCAGATACGTGTGTGTGCTGACACAAACCTACACATTACATGCACACACACACACACACACATGCACACGCACTTCTACACACGCACACACACGCACACATACAGGCAGGCACACATGTGCACACGCACCCCCCCCCCCCCTACACACACACACACACACACACACGCGTGCGCGCACACATGCACGCGCACACGCATACGCGCATACACATACATGCGCACACGCACACACATGGGCGCATGCCCACACATCCATACATACACATGTGTGCATTCACTACACACACATAAAAAAAAACAACAAAAGCAACAACAACAACAAAACCAACAACCAACCAAACAAACAATGTTAGGTAGGCACTCAAGGTCTGACCAGCGCGTTGGGCTAATGTGTAGGTCAGACATCTGCTCAGTCGTAGCCACGAGACCCTCTTCTTCAATTCTCTCATCTAGTTGTTAATTCATTTATCCATCAGCTTAGAATCATGCGTAGTGTGGTCTCAAAACTTAGCGGATGTGGCGTAGCGTATATGGACTAGTCCGCACGCAGTGACGCCTCCTTGATGAAACTGAAACTGAAACTGACAGGCTGATGGGCCCACTACCTCTCTTGCTCCAACCTTTGTGATGAGGACTTCGGCCTGACAGCCAGATTCCCTCAAGCCGCTCGCCAGATAGGCATACTCCTCAGTCTTGTAGACGTGAGCTTGCTCTATTCTGCTTTCGTATGGTACAGTTTGTTCGACCAGTATCATTTGTTTCAATGACCCTGAGTGGAGAACAACATCCATTCTAATGCCACTCTTCCTAATGATCTCAGGATGCTTTTCCCATTCTGGAAGATCTGCTGTGCATTCCCAGTCGTTCATTCCATTCTGTAAACCCAGCTTCCATGTTCTTGGCATTACAAGTGTTCCAGACAGCAGGGCATGAGAGTAATTACACACACAAGCACGCACGCACGCACGCACGCACGCACGCACGCACACACACACACACACACACACACACACACACACACACACACACACACACACATTGACTGCTGCCTAAAGCCGCTTCCCGAAGAATTATCCTAGCCGCTCTGCTTCCTTCATTGAAGGATTTTCTGAGAGTCTGTGACAGCCCATGCTTTCCGCATACATGGCACCACACTGTTCCGCAGGTCCTCTTCCTCCATCTTCCCAAGACTATTCAAAGCCAAGGGTATACCACAACCAGGAAACAACATTTTTTTTGGCGGCGTTGTTGTCAAAAGTTGCAGTCCCACATGACCAGACACCAGTCTTCACGCCAGGCAAGGCTGAGGCTTTGTTGAAGCTGGTGAAGTTGATTGTGGTCAATATTACGTTGGTGTTGAAGTGTCTCCTCTATCATCAGGTCTTAGGTTGAAGGATTGTTCAGATAGGCTCTCTTTTGGTCTGAATCCTTCATAATCTCACTGAACTCAATTCCCCTGACCGCTGGGGTCGTTGGGAGGACGTGATGAGGCAGCCGCCGTTTCTCTCCAGGCTCCTCTGTTGGCAGCTGTCGTGAGGAGATCCGGCATGGTCATTTGGTCCAATCCTCTATGTTTTTGGACCAGCTTTTTCTCTCCCTTCCTCGCCTGCGCCCCCCTTTCGTCTGTCTTTGTTCTGTTCTGTTCGCAGGCCCTAAAACGGCTGATTAGAGTTATAATCCGTTTATTTATGCCATGTATTTCAACTATGGGACATACTTTCTCTCATCTGTCTCTCCGTTTGTCTCTCTTTTGTCTCTCTCTCTGTCTCTGTTTCTGTCTGTTCTCTCTGCTGTCTGTCTCTCTGTCTCCCCTCTCTCTCTTCTCTCTCTCTCTCTGTGATAATAATAAAGTCAGGACAGCCCAAGGCGAAACGAAAATTACTATGGTGCCTGATTCACTCAGTTATTGAACACCGAGTTCCCCAAAAGGTCACGCACCAGCGTAGGCCCTATCCATTATTTTAAAACTTATTGGCCAAAGTGGTGCGATTCGATTCGCACTGAGCACAATTAAAAGTGGTATGGTCGTGGAGGAGGAGAGAGAGGAGAGAGAGATTTGTTGGTCAAGGGGGAAAAAGGCAACAGAAAAACACCAAGAAGGGAAAGAGGACAAGGTTGGTGGATGGAACGGGGTGGGAGGCTGGGGGGGGGGGGGGGGGGGAGGAAGGAGATGGGAGGGTAGGGAGGGGTACTACGATGGGAAGGAGCACAGAGTAAAGAGAGGCGATATGATTTCATTATTTCACGTGTAAGTGTGTGAGTGTCGCAGGGGATGGAGAAGAGAGGAGATGTCGGGAGGGGGGGCTTGAACTTTTAATTGGATTGCTGAGCGTTGGTATTCTTTTTATAAAATCAACAAGATCCCGCAGGCTTGAAAGAGAGGACCTAATCGCTCTATTCATTGTGTGTGTGTGCGTGCGTGCGTGTGTGCGTGCGTGCATGTGTGTGTGTGTGTCAACAAGATCCGCAGACTTGAAAGAGAGGACGTAATTGCTGTATTTAGTGTGTGTGTGTGGGGTGTGTGTGTGTGTGTGTGTGTGTGTGTGTGTGTGTGTGTGCGCGCATGCGTGCTTTGCGTGCGTGCGTGGCATGCGTGTGTGTGTGTGTGGGGTTTTGTGTGTGTTTTGGGGTGCGTGGCGGCGTGCGGCGTGCGTGCGTGCGTGCGTGCGTGTGCGTGTGTGTGTGGTGTGTGTTTTGGTGTGTGTGTGTGTGTGTGTGTGTGTGTGTGTGTGTGTGGTGTGCAGCTGGAAGCCAGGGCGACCTGACATCTCGGCTATTATTAATCTGTTTTTTTTTCAGCAGTCGTGGCGCGGTGGACAGCGTCATGAACACGGGATTTGGAGGTAGCTGGATCCAACTTCTTCTCCCGGGGAGCACATAACCGTGGGATTATCCGAGTCTGGCTGACTCAGTCCACAGTTGTGTGTGTGCTATGTGCTCTAACGGGATGAGTAGGCGCCCTACAATCGAATTTCATGCCTTCAGCATGCGACTTTGAGAGTTGTTGATATTTCCTCATAAAAAAATGTAGATGTCTGTATTTCAGGTGCCCTTTTGAGATCGGATATATTACATATAAGGGGAACGACAGATTGCGCATTAAGTATCTCAAACCCAAATGAAAGTCCACGGCACCAACGTCATTATCCTGGAGCCCCCCCCCCCCCCCCCCCCCCCCCCCCCCCCACCCCCCCCCCCCCCCCCCCCCCCCCCCCCTCCACCCCCCCAGGTCTCTCAACCCTTTTAATGAAATAGAGGAAAAGTTCGTTTCGCATTCTGGGAGGCCTTCATTTTCTTCTGTTTTCTGGTGATCTCAGTCTGGAATTCATCTACCCTTGGTTTTTTAGTGAAAGAGCAGGGAGCAAAGTCTGTGTCTGGAATTCCTCTACTCCTTGGTTTCTAGTGAAGAGCAGGGAGCAAAGTCTGTGTCTGGGATTCCTCTACTCCTTGGTTTCAGTGAAGAGTCTGGAAATTCCTTACTCCTTGGTTTCTAGTGAAGAGTCTGGAATTCTCTACTCCTTGGTTTCTAGTGAAGAGCAGGTAACAAAGTCGTGTCGGGGATTCCTCTACCCCTTTGGTTTCTAGTGAAGAGTCGGGAAATTTCCCTTTCTACTCCTTGGTTTCTAGTGAAGAGTCTGGAATTCCTTACTCCTTGGTTTCTAGTGAAGAGCAGGTAACAAAGTCTTGTCTGGAATTCCTCTACCCTTAGTCTCTAGTGAAGAGTCTGGAATTCCTTTACTCCTTAGTCTCTAGTGGAAGAGTCGGGAATTCCTCTATCCTTGGTTTTAGTGAAGAGTCCTGGGATTCCTCAAATCCTTGCTTTTAGTGAAGAGAGGTAACAAGTCTGGGGTCTGGGATTCCTCTTCCTTGGTTTCTAGTGAAGAGCCCGGGAATTCCTCTACCTTTGGGTTTCTAATGAAGGCAGGTGCAAAGTGTGGAGCTGAAGTTCTGTCAATTGTTGGACGGAGGAATCGACGTGTATGTGTGTGTGTGTGTGTGTGGTGGGGGGGGGGGGGGGGGGGGGGGGGAGGGGAGGGGGGGAAAGGGGAAGGGGGGAGGGGAAGGGGGATATCCATTCCAGAGGAAGCCTCACGCGGTTGGTCTCTGTCAGCAGAGCAGTTTTGTAGGAGTAGGGCCTGCGTAAGTGGCACAGCTAGACGCCAATGAAACAACCCCCCCCCCCCCCCCCCCCCCCCCCCCCCCCCCCCCCCCCCCCCCACCAACAACCAAAACAAAACAATAACAACAAACCAACAACAACAACAACAAGATAAAAGAGAAAACCACAAAAACAAACAACAACAACAAAAAAAAACTAAAACACACACACACACACACACACACACGCACGCACGCACGCGCGCATGGGACGCACGCACGCGCGTATGCACGCACGCACGCACGCGCACACACACACACACACACACACACACACCACACACACACCACACACACACACACAGAGTAATGCGTCAGCGCAGAGTTTTTGTGGTGGGTGGCCTCAGGGCGCTCGACGCGGTTTTTTTTTTTTTTTTTTTTTTTCTCCTTTTTTTTCTTCTGAATTACGATCTGCTATGGCAGAGACCGCGACAAGATAAATCAGTATATGGCTGACACTCCCGGGGTAAATTATGTACAGATGCAAATGAGGGACACGGAGGAAGAGGGAGGAAAAAAAAAATCAGACCTTGTGCAAACACGAATCCCTGAGGGGTCCTCATGTTACAAGCCCTTTCAAATGTGTGTGAGCGCCAAGGGCATTTTGACAACTTCTCCAAGTTGTCGTCTCTCTACTCGAACAAACGTCACGATTCAACGATCCCCTTTATGTTTATTTCAAGCATGTGCAAAAAATCGCATTCAAGCATGAAACAACTTAATTCCTTGTGTGTGTGTGTGTGTGTGTGTGGTTTTGTGTGTATGTGTGTTGTGTGTGTGTGGGTATGGTGTAATGTGGTCTGGGGTGGTGGTGGTAGTGGTGGTGCTGGTGCTGGTGGTGGTGGCGTGGTGGTGGTGGCGGTGGTGTGAGTGTGTGTGTGTGTGTGTGTGTGTGTGTGTGTGTGTGTGTGTGTGTGTGTGTGTGTGTGTGTGTGTGTGTGTTTGGTGTGAATTTTTATGACTGGCGAGCTCAGTATGTGAAGTGTACGTGCGTGTGTGCGTGGTGTGGGGAGGAGAGAGAGAGAGAGAGATGAGAGGAGAGAGGAGAGAGAGAGAGAGAGAGAAGGAGAGAGAGGAGAGGAGAGAGAGGAGAGAAGAGACAGACAGACAGGCAGAGACAAACAGAGACAGACAGAACAGAGAGAGAAGAGAGAGAGAGGGGAGAGGGGAGAGAGAGAGAGGAGGGGAGGGAAGAGAGAGAGAGAGAGAGAGAGAAATGCGCACGCGCCTGTGAGTGAGTGGTGGTGTGTGTGTGTGTGGTGTGTGTGTGTGTGTGTGTGTGTGTGTGTGTGTGTGTGTGTGTGTCCGTGTTTGTGTGTGTTGTGTGCATTCCTTCACGCGCTCGCGCCTTTTTTGTGTGTCTGTGTTTGTGGAGAGGGGCGCGCTTGTGTGTCTGGCCGTGTGTCTGGCCGTGTGTCTGGCTAGCGGTCATGGCTTGGAGAGGAGTAGGCTCCGCCAAGCTTCAGCAAGTCCCCTGAAAGGACATGATGAGGAAGCGTGTGTATGTTGAAGAGTGTGTGTGTATGTGCGTGGGGTGTGTGTTTGGTGTGTGGTGTGTGTGTGTGTGTGTGGTGTGTGTGTGGTGTGTGAGTCGAGCGCGTGCACGTGCATGCCCCTGTGTACGTGCTGCGTGGCGCGCGTACGTACGTGAGTCTGTCCGTGCGCGCGTGCGTGCGTTCGTGTATGTATATTTGTGTGTGTGGTGTGTGTGTGTGTGTGTGTGTGTGTGTGTGGTGTGTGTTTTTGTGTGTGTGTGTTGGTGTGTTTGGGGTGTGGGGTGTGTTTTGTGTTGTGTGTGTGTGTGTGTGTGTGTGTGTGTGTGTGTGTAGGATTTTGGGGTTAGGATGGAGCAGTTCACTTAAGGTGGGATTGACGTTCAGTGAGCAGGATTGGGGGGAAATAGCGCCAGAGTTCGTTTGATTATCTTCATCGCTTTTGAAAAGCAGAAAAGCACTGCATATCTTCTGAAGATATTAGTTTATTTAAACCGCCATTTTATTAAAGATAATGTTTTTTTATACATAAAGAACTGGCATGGATTTGTTGTTGGTCCATATACCCAGACTGTCAGTAAGTCAGATTCGGATGCATCCTGGTTTTGTTGTTGTGACGTTTATACACTCAGACACACACATACAACACGCACACACACACGCACACACACACACACACGCACACACATCACACACACACACACACACACACACACACCACACACACACCTCACACACACACACACACGCACGCACGCACGCACGCACGCACGCACCACACACACCACACACCACACACACACACACACACACACACACACACACACACACACACATACACACACACACACACACAACACACACACACACACACACATCAACCCAGGGGAAACGAATGTCCCAGACAAGCTTTGAACGCATAAACGTGATTACTTCCCCTGCATAAGCGAATTTTCATGTCTGGAGAGGATCCTCAATCTGCTGAATTCACGCTGAACATGGCATTTTTCTTCTTCTTTCCTTTCCTTTTTTTTCCCTAAGAGGAAGAAAAGGGGGCTGCTTCTCTGTGTATCTTCTGTCTGTCTTTCTCTGCTTTTGAATAATCAAAAAATGCTAAAACATTTATAAAAAAAAAAAAAAAAAAAAAATCGAAGCGAAAATGTAAAACTAAGGCACAAAATTACGAAGTACATCTTGCGTTAGGTTTGAAAACTTATGTAATACCAGCTGCTGCAGTACGTTGGTTTGCGTCATGGACTCGCCGGCTGGGAGGTGGTTGCTTCGAGTCCCAACAGAAGCACTTGATTATCGGATCATAGCTTTTCAGTATAATCTGCCCAGATTGCTGTAAACCCGAGATTGGAACCGAACACTGAGTTTAACACCGAAAAAGTTATGTATCTGAGCATGTTGCTTTCTTAGTTGTTGCTGCCTTTGTTGATAATAATAATAATAATAATAATAATAATAATAATAATAAAATAATAAAAAAATGTGATGATAATAATAATAATAATAAACAATAATAATAATAATAATAACATAAACAAAAATAGCAACAATATACTAACTAATAATAACATCAACAACAATGCAACCAAAACCCACAACGAAAACAACAATAATGATAATAATTAATAATAATAAATAATTAGTAATAATAATAATGTGATGTTTATTTAAAAATTAATGGGATTTGATGATTTAAAAATATTAATTTAATAATATTTAATAATTATATTTTAAAAAGCAGAAACATTTTTATTATCTTAACGTTATTGTTTTTCATTATCGTCATTTTTGTCAGTTCATTTTTATTTCATTTTCATCATTAAACGACCATCCAGGAGACATGCACTATGCCTGTCACTTCGATGGTTTCATCTCATCATTATCGTTATTATTTATTATTATATTATTATTATTATTATTATTATTATATTATTATTATTATTGTTATTATCATTATTATTTTTATTATTATTATTATTATTATTTTATTATTATTTTATCATCATTATTATAATTACTATCATTTCATTATTATCATCATCATTATTTTTATCATTATTGTTATCTTTCGAGTATTATTAACTTTTTGCTATCTTTCGTGCCACGTTAGTGGCATTACACCCACGCCACTCACTCCGTCTCCTGTCCACAGGTACAGCTGGCTTGTCCCCGCCACAGGTACAGCCTGGCTTGCCCCCCCGCCACGGTACAGCCTGGCTTGTCCCCCCCACGGCCCGGAAACCCACAGGGAGCGGTCAATGTCAAGTCGTCATCATACAACCCACAGGGAGTGGGTCAATGTCAAGTCATCTCATACAACCCACAGGGAGTGGTCAATTTGTCAGTCGTCATCATACAACCCCACAGGGAGTGGTCATGTCAAGTCGTCATTAAACAACCCACAGGGGGCGGTCAATGTCAAGTCGTCATCAATACAACCCACGGGGAGTGGTCAATGTCAAGTCACATAAAAACCCCAGGGAGTGGTCATGTCAAGTCGTCATTAAACAACCCACAGGGGGCGGTCAATGTCAAGTCGTCATCATAAACCCACAGGAGGGGTCAATGTCAAGGTCGTCATCATACAACCCACACAGGGAGGGGTCAATGCCCAAGTCGTCATCATGCAACCCAAAGGGAGTGGTCAATGTCAAGTCGTCATCATACAACCCACATGGAGTGGCAATGTCAAGTCGTCATCATACAACCCACAGGGGGCGGTCAATGTCAAAGTCGTCATCATACAACCCACAGGGGCGGTCAATGTCAAGTCGTCATCATACAACCCACAGGGAGGGGTTTCCAATGTCAATCGTCATTAAACAACCCGCCAGAGGAGATATTTGCACTGTTTGTCGACTAACTTCGGTGGTGTTTAGTGGTGCCCACTCTGATCCAACACGCGCTGAACACCACCTACAAAGCCCTCTGCTGACGACAATGATTTGTAGCTTAGTCGTGGAGGAGGTCATGGGTGAACTCTCCCATCGGAGGACACCACCATGGCCATCTGACGACGGCCCCACGAACTGGCCGATACCGGTGATCCCTGAAAGTTGTTGTTGTTGTTGTTTTTCGTACCCTGGCTAAAAGACTCCAGGGATCATCCGAACAGCCGAAGTATTTGAACACTATGGCACAAATGCATCAGCGGGGGATGAAAAACATTACGTGTGTGACCGTTTTGATTACCCCGCCACATTGGGCAGCCACACTCCGACTTTCGGGGGATTTGGGGAGACTGATAATGTTATGCTAGGAGCTTGTCACGACTGAAGACAATCCCCACATAACTATGCAGAGCATAACAAACATTTTGATGTAGCCTTGGTGTTCTGGCCTATGTCAATTGGTCTGACACAGCCTTAAGCCAAGGCCAATCCCTGAAAGTGATTACCCAGAGCATAGGACGTGGAGAGGACAAACGACACTGGGGTCGCCATGAGAGCAGGACATGAAGGGCCATAGAATTTGATTTTTTTTCTTTATGCTGATCGGTGACGATGAGGATGATGAAGAGGATACTCTGGAGTTCCATGCTAAAACCCGAGACTACGTACAGGGCTGTGCTCTACGCTTACTCTCATGATATAATTTCCCGGGATTTAGCAGTGATGGCCAGACTGAACAGGGTGTGGGAAAAGCGACACAAATTCCACACAGAATTCCGGCTCGACAAGTCACTAGTGGTCCCCCATCCTGTTATTATGGTTACGAGACATGGACACTGATGGCCGAAACAGAAAAAAGAATCCAGGCGTTTGAGACCAGGTGCCTGAGGAAACTACTCCGCATCTCCTACAAGGAGCACAAGACCAACGATTGTGTGCGGAACCTGGTCACAATCTAGCGGGCCCCCCGAACCACTACTGGCAACCGTCAAACGACGGAAGATGGCATGGTTTGGCCACATCATTCGTCACAACACCCTCTCCAAAACCTTCCTCCAAGGTACCGTTGAAGGAGGGCGCAGACGAGGGCGGCAGAGAAAGAGCTGGTCCGAAAACATAAAGGATTGGACCAAAACGACCATGCCGGATCTCCCCACGACAGCTGCCAACAGAGGGGCCTGGGGAGAAACGGGGGGCTGCCTCTCACGTCCTCCCAACGACCCCCGCGGGCAGGGAATGAGGTGATGAGAGAACATCCCGGCGTCACTAAGGCCCGTTGGTCGGGAATTTGGGGCAACGCTCTCAAGACGCATCGGCTGGGTGGATGAAACTCGACTGTTTTGGGGCCCAGTCTTCACATCTGAGCTCGTAGCACAGTCAACTCTGTAGGACCGGTCGGGGCAGAAGAAATCTCACAAACAAATGGTTCTGAGGGAATCGAACCCACGACTTCCCAGTCGCAAGTTCCCCAAAAGCTGACCACCACATCATGGGGGCTGGTTGTGCTGCTGAAGTTACCTGACCAAAACTGCAACTGTCTGAATTCTTGGGTCTGGCCGATGCCGGGATATATCTAAACTATCTATCTAAACTATCTATCTATCTAAACTATCTATCTATATATATATATACATATACATATATATATATATATATATTTATATTATATATATATATAATATATAAAATTATGTTACAGTAAATTTATGAAATCAGTAAATTCGTGAATTTCCTGACATTTTCAGTACATTCATGAATTTAAAGTTTCACTCAGGGAATTCACGAATTCCCTGTAGATTCCAGGACATTCACGAATTTCCTGAAGCAAGGTCCAGTAATTTCATGAATTTTTCTGATTTTTTCTCTCTCTCTCTCTTCCCCTACTCTCTCTCTCTCCCCCTCTCCTCTCTCTCTCTTCTCTCTTCTCTCTCTCCCCTCTCTCTCAAGGTCGAGACAAGGGGAAGAAATTTGGGGCGGTTTTACCCAGCGCCACATAAAAACGGTTTAAGTGATCCGAAAAGTGTTCCAGAGCGTCACTCTCTGCTCAACCACCCATGTACTGAGCTGAGCTTACTTGTTCCTGCAAGTGCGGCTGCATGACATCTTGAATTACACAAGGGATTCGCTTTGAAGCATTTGCAGCGATTGTTCTGACATGTTTCGGGCCATTGCAGTTGCATTTAGCGAAACCTTGTCCCCCTGTATTTCGACTGGAATTTGACTGCCTGTCTCAACGTAAACCGAGTTCTCCAGGTTAACGTCGTCCTCGGTTAGCAGTCTTTGTGGACAAAGATCAAACTGGTCTCTTGAATAACCAGTAGCCAAGATGCCCGCTCTCACGGCGATCCGGTAACGGTCAGTTTCTGTCTCTGTTTTCAATGACTCCTAAAATGTTTCGGGGATCTCCTCGACCGCGATCGACTAATGGAATGAGAACTGCAACATTATCCCCAGATTCTCTCGCTTGAGTTCAACCCGGCTGCTCTTTATAATCCGTTCTGTTTGGATCACTCGATTGTCATAAGCTTCTGCACGGATCCGCTTGATTCTGGCACATTCAAAGGTTTCCACTGATACAAAAAGGTACATAACAATGTTAAACAAATTTACTGGAATTTTCGGGGAATTCGTGAATTCCCGGTGTTAAACAGTACGTTACACATGTTTACTGAATGATATTAGTGTTTCAGTAAATTGTGTAAAACTGACCCCAAATAATCAGGAAATTCGTGAATTGACTGGAACTTTCAGGGTATTCCTGAATTCCCTGAGTGAAACAGTAAGTTCATGATTTACTGAAAATGTCAGGAAATTCACGAATTTACTGATTTCACAAATTTACTGTAACACACACACACACACATCCAAACACACACACACACACACACACACACACACATATATATATATATATATATATATATACATACATACATTCATACATACATACATACATACATATGTATATCATGAAAAGCAGCATAGAGAACATGGCATTTAGATCACATGGAACTCTATGCGTCATTATCATCATCCTCATTCTCTTTCATTATATCATGAAACCCAGTCTCAATATCTGTAGCCCTCTATGCCTGCTCTTGTGGCTGATGTCAGTTTTGATTTCACATTCATACCGATGGTGAGTTGATGTTGAAGTAGTCGGTTTCGGCAAGCTGATAGGGGCTGTTGTTTGACGGTTAGGATGATGCCACGTTCAGGAGGACGATCGACACAACTGAGCAATTCTTGTTGTGTGACTGGGAGGCTTAGAAGGCACCATCCTGAGTACCTTGGATCAGACCAAGTATCCCCAAAGACTCATCGAAGTGCCCGTGCAGAGTCTCCTGTGATCGGTAGTCTCATGGCAGTGTGATACTGATTGCTGCCTACTGCCTGCTGGTGCCGAGGCTGTGGTAGTAGTGTGCGGGGAGCGGGATGAACAGCTTGGGAGCCATGCCGCTGAAATGGCAGGAATGATGATTACCCCACCACGCAAGAAAGAAACAAACAAAAAAGAAAAAACAAACAAAAAAAAAACAACAACAAAAAAACCCCAAATCACCACACAATGACAACACACACACACACACACACACACACACACACACACCACGACGCACGCACGCAGCAGCACGCAGCACGCCGCACGCCGCACGCAGCACGCCGCACGCACGCACGACGACGCAACACACCACACACCACACACCCCACACAACACACCATTTTCCCTTCCTCTCACTCCTTTTTAAAGTACCACCCCTCAAGAAAAACCTTCGTAAAAATCTAAAACTTTTAAGTCAATCACTGTGTGTTGTGCGTGCGTGGTGCGGCGTGCGTGCACGCACACACACACCACACACACACACACACACACACCAACACCACACACACACACACTACACACACACACCACACACACACCACACACCCAACACCCACATTTTGGCCTTCCTCTGCACTCCTTTTAAGCCATCCTCAAAAAACAACCTTCTTAAATCAAAACTTTTTTACGAATCACTGTGTGGTTGTGTGGTGTGTGTGTGTGGGGGCGTGCGTGCGTGCGGCGTGCGTGCTGGTGCGGTGGTGTGGTGTTGCGGCGTCGTGCGGGCTGCGTGCTTTTGTGGGTGTGTGTTGTGTGTGGTGTGGTGTGGTGTGTTGGGGTTTGTGTGTTTTGTGGTTTTTTGTGTGTTTTGTGTGTTGTGCGTGCTCGTGGTGCGTCTGCGTGCGGCGGCGTGCGTGCGCCGCGCGGGGTGTGTGTTATGTGTGTGTGTGTGTGTGTGGTTGTTTTGGTGTGTGTGGGTGTTTGTGTGGGTGAGAGAGAGAGAGAGAGAGAGGAGAGAGGAGAGGGGAGAGAGAGAGAGAGGGGGCCACAAAGACAAAAAACCCGTATCTTATTCTTTCACTGGGCAATGACCTTCGAAGTAACGGCAACGTCAGCACGACTGCCCAGAAGATAAAAAAGTATTAACAGACGGGTCGTGGCTCGAAAAATCCACTTTTACTGGGCAACCCCGTAAAAACGTCTAATCCCCCCCCTCCCCCCCTCCCCTCCCCCGGGGCCCCCCTCCCCCCATTTCCTTCTCCCCTACTCTTCCCCCCCTACCGTTCTTCCCCTCCCCAACAAAAAGAAAAAAAAAAAAAAAAAAAAAAAAAAAAGAAAAAAAGAAAGGAAAAGAGAAGGGGGCGAACCGACCCTGACCCTTCGTCATGAATAATTACGCCCGGAAAGGGGGGCGTGGTTTTGAACCCAAAAAAAAAACAGCCTGCTTTTAAACTCTGCCCACACTCCTCCCCCCCCCCCCCCCTCCTCCCCCCCCCATTTCTTTTTGGTCTGTCTGCTGTCGTCTCTGTCTCTGTCCTTCTGTCTTGTCCTCTCTTGTGCGGCGTGGGGGCGTGCGTGCGTGGTGTGTGTTTTGGTGTGGGTGGTGTGTGTGTGTGTGTGTGTGTGTGGTGTGTGTGTGGGTTGTGTGTGTAAAAAAGAGGAGGAGAGAGAGAGAGGGAAGGGGAGAAGAAGAGAGAGAGAAAGAGAAGAGACGAGACAGAGAGACAAGAGAAGGGATGGGTGAAGTGAAAAGCCCTTTCTTTACTCTTAAAACCCTTTTTACAGGGGGTTTTTTGAAACCAAAAAGATCCAGGCACGAGAAGGTAAATGGTTACTATGGGAGGGGAGGGAAAACACACACACACAACACACACACACACAACCACACACCACCACACACACACAACACACACATACCGCACGCACGCACACAACGTGAGTGAGAGGGTAATGTTTTAGATCCTGACGGTTTTAGTGTCAGGCACCCAGTTAACCGAAAACCCCCAAGGACTTTTTCCTAGAGCTGTGACACAAGACAGACAATTTTCGCTGCAATTTTAAAAAGCTGCCGTTCTGCTGTTCCTGTGTGGTTTTATTATTATTTGAAACATTTCTAAACAGTTCTGTAGCGCCCGTCCCGGCTAGAGATCACGCTGAAGGCTTTACAATCCACGCCACGTTTACACTAGGTGCCTACTGCGTAGAGCCGACCAAAGATCTGCCCGCTGCGCTGGCCCTTTTTTTCCCCAGTCATCGCCAATTTCAGTCTCTCAGACTTTTGCTATTGCTTTTATTTTACGGAAGAGCTGCTTGGAACTGTGTCTCCCTACCAACGGGCCGGGGTGGCCTTCTCTCCGAAAAATTGGGGGATAGGATTTTTTTTGGGCAAAATTTATGCGTGCGTTTACACAGGAACCCGATTTTTTTCGTTTCTTTTAAAGGGCTTTTTGCAGATGGGGTCGAACCGATTCAAATTCGAGGGAAAAATTCCCCCCGTACCCAAAACTGCCCGACGGGATTCGAACTCACAAACCTTAAAATCACGAGACTGCCTTACCACCTGAACATTCCCCCTCCAGAAGGGAGGACCCCTTACTTTCCAACATTGGGATGGTTAACGCTAACTACACCACCTTTTGGGGGGGGGGCTTGGGGGGTAAGGGGGGGGTGGGGTGGACGCTAAAATTTAAAGGAACAAAACCAAAAAGACTTTTCTTTCCCCCGTGGATTTGGGGGCAAGGGTTTTGATGCGTCGTCTAGGGATGTGCCGGTTTTGTGTTTGGCGAGTCACTCCCGCTTTCTTTTCCCTGTGGGCTACTCCACCAAACGACACAACAGCTAGACCCTTAAAGATAAAGCACGGGAAAAATCCCTTTAAGTGACATAGTTCTTTTAAACCGTTTTACGAAACAAATCATTTTTAACAACCTGGCCTCCCCCATTGTTTCCCCCCCACCCTAATGAGTTTATTAATTGTTAAACGCTTTTTTCTGTTTCTCAATATGTCTGCTGTCTGTCATTTGCCTCTATCAAAACCCCCCGTGTTTGTCTGATGCCTAATTCAGTGTGGGAGTCATTGACCCACTGGAGTAATCGGCGGGAAAATACTTTTTTGGCTATGCAGCACATTTTTACCCGACAAGAAAACAAAATATTGGAAACGAAAAAATCAATCTAAGACCACGAGTACGGCGTCTAAGGGATACAACTGTGATGAAAGAGAGGGAAAGAGGATAGGGGAGCAATTGAGGGAAGAAGAATGAAATTACGGGTAAAACAGACGGCAAAATACAATGAGAGGGGGTGAAGGAGAAGGTTAAAAAGTCTAAGTAGGTGAAGTGGAAGGTAAAAAGTCTAAGGGACATTATATCCCAAATTCATAATTTTTTTGACGCAATTTGAAATACAGTGAAAATATCTCGGGACATCCAATTGACATGAAAATATACAAACTTGAAACTACATTATCGCTTAATTTCATTTTTTAACGTGTTCGACATGACATTGAAATAAAGCGATCAATTTAATATGCGGTAAATTTCACTTAGCAATGTTCTTGTATTGAGTTTTAAGTAAATACAAATGTAATTTTCCCGAATTTGTAGCGTAAATCCCACGAATATATAAATCGAGTTGCACTCTAGTTATATTTGAATGAAAAATGAAGACAGACATCTCTCTCACTGTCTACCAACATGTCGTGGTTGTGTGAATGTACATATCTCTCAATCTATGTCAGTGAACAAGTCCGTGCATGTGAAACGTATTTTTCAATGGCCGGCACAATATTGTACATTCACACCATATTGCATGTGTTCCAAACAACAAAAGGAAAGCGATAATCTTCAATATAGGCTAATCCAATTCTAAAATCACCAGAAATCATGTTCACACATTTTACAATCAAGTTATTCTTGACCTTCAAAAACTATCTTCCCAGTGTCAGATATTACACCATGTAAGAAAACATAAAACGAGAACTAGAATTCTTTTTTTTAAAGTTTTGGTCTGTCTATCTATCTATCTATTTATCTATCTATCTATTGATCGATCGATCTATGACTGCGGTTATTTTTCTTTCTTAAGAAATCAACTTTTGTTCAATATTGCCTAAACAGCATGAAAATGTTAAAGTCAATATGCATTCTACATCGAACATTTCTGACACTGATAATGAATCCATGTAGATGACTACCACCGCAGCATTCGGCTCTTCCTTCCTCCTATTCTCCCTTAACTCCGTGGGGAATCATTGGGGCACTGTCAAGAGCGTGAAACCTCTCACAAAAGGCATTAGACGCTTGGAGACAAAGGGACATTTTGTATGTGGTATACAAATAGGTAATTGACCAATTAACCAGGGTACCTTACCCACCGCACACGGCCGAAGTGGTCAGATGACAAACAACACCTAGGAGAGAGTTCGGACCTGCCTGGTGGCGAAAGGGGGAAGGGTTGTAACCACTACGACCTCGGGGCCCCAAGTGAGCGCTAAATGCTCGGTCAGCTGAGGTTCTTGTGTACACAGTCAGTGAAGAGCAGGAGTCTTGGATTTGTTTGGATGGTATTGCCGTGGGTCACTGTGTTGGTTCTATTGTCAGGCTGGTTGAATGCGTGTGGAGGTTGTAGCAGCCCTCCTTAAGATAATTACTGTGTTAAGTAACCACCGAAGTCGGCGGGAATTTTCGATGTCCATCTGGGGCTAAGTGTGTGTTTGCTAATCAATTAGGTAGGGGTGTGTGTAAATGCTGACGTGTGTGGAATGTAGCGAGTGGAGAATTCAGGGTACTTGTGAACTAGGGGTTTGAGAAGCAGCGTGGACAAAGGCATGGCCCAAAGGGGAATCCTTTGTTTCCCTCCCTATATAAACTGAGGGAGAACAACGTGTCAGGAGAACAACACCAGGAGAGAGAGAGAGAGAGAAGGCTGAGGAGAGAGAGAGAGAGAGGAGAGGAGTGAGCAGGACAGAGAAAGGGTCGAGAGAAACGTGGTCTGGGAGATAGAAGAGACAGCTAAGTCTTAAGGTTGAAGACAAGCTGGAAGAGAAGGAAACTAAGTTTGAAGCCCAGAGGTGGGTGAAGATAGACAAACTGAATTTGAACCCAGAGGTGGGTGAAGAAGACGAAGAAGAAGAGTTCGACGTCGAGATCCCAGAGACGACCACGAAGACCCAGTCCTGAAGCCTGGAGCCAGTCAACCAAGGGCATCACCATCAAGCAGTGCTGAAGAAGACGTGAAGAGACTTTTTTCAAGAACTGTGGTGTGGTGTGAAAGC
>CM031598.1:55835001-55847501 GCA_018398815.1 Conus ventricosus | reverse complement strand
TTCTTTCCATGACATAGTATCTTAATTAATCACAGTGAAACATCACTACTGAGGGCGGAGGAGTAAATTTCTTTCCATGACATAGTATCTTAATTAATCACAGTGAAACATCACTACTGAGGGCGGAGGAGTAAATTTCTTTCCATGACATAGTATCTTAATTAATCACAGTAAAACATCACTACTGAGGGTGGAGGAGTAAATTTCTTTCCATGACATAGTATCTTAATTAATCACAGTAAAACATCACTACTGAGGGTGGAGAGTAAATTTCTTTCCATGACATATAATCTTAATTAATCACAGTAAAACATCACTACTGAGGGCGGAGGAGTAAATTTCTTTCCATGACATAGTATCTTAATTAATCACAGTAAAACATCACTACTGAGGGTGGAGGAGTAAATTTCTTTCCATGACATAGTATCTTAATTAATTACAGTAAAACATCACTACTGAGGATGGAGGAGTAAATTTCTTTCCATGACATAGTATCTTAATTAATCACAGTAAAACATCACTACTGAGGGTGGAGGAGTAAATTTCTTTCCATGACATAGTATCTTAATTAATCACAGTAAAAACATCACTACTGGGGGCGGAGGAGTAAATTTCTTTCCATGACATAGTATCTTAATTAATCACAGTAAAACATCACTACTGAGGGCGGAGGAGTATATTTCTTTCCATGACATAGTATCTTAATTAATCACAGTAAAACATCACTACTGAGGGTGGAGGATAAATTTCTTTCCATGACATAGTATCTTAATTAATTACAGTAAAACATCACTACTGAGGGTGGAGGAGTAAATTTCTTTCCATGACATAGTATCTTAATTAATTACAGTAAAATATCACTACTGAGGGTGGGGAGAGTAAATTTCTTTCCATGACATAGTATCTTAATTAATTACAGTAAAACATCACTACTGAGGGTGGAGGAGTAAATTTCTTTCCATGACATAGTATCTTAATTAATTACAGTGAAACATCGCTACTGTGATCCTCTTTCCATCTTCCTCCATGATTATCTTCCTTAATTCCAAGGAAAACTATGCAATATTAAACAGGAAGAGAGAAAAGAGAAGGAAGGATGTTTTCTTTCCTCTTTTTCCTTCATTTCACCATTGGCTTCCCATACAGCAAGGTGTAAAGCCTGCAGACAATAGCTTCATGTCATGATTGCAAATTATTGTTAATGTAATGATACATGCTGCATTGAAACTGAATTGTTAAAATGATATTGTCCTTATTTGAATGGTGAAAATATTGATGGAACAATTATTTAAGAAAAATAGAAACCACCTGTGCAAGGGAAAAACTCTTAAAAGGGATTTTTATTGTTGTTGTGTCAGTATAGGTGTTAGTCAAATAAAAGTTGCCACGGGTTTACAGGCAAGCACGTGTGTCAAGCGACTAACTTCTGAAACGTTACTAGTACTACCTCCTCTGAAAACACCACTATAATTTTCATAAGATAGTATAGTACTACTAACTTATGAAAATTATAGTAGTGTTTTCAGAAGATAGTAGTATTAGTAACGTTTCAGAAGTTAGTAGCTTGGCGTTGCGACTATCTAGTGAAATGTCCCTCTTTCTTAGTATTATTACTATCCAGGGTCACTGATCGATGTCATTTGGACTATTTTCACCGCTTGACTGCTAATCAGTATAGTACGGGTTCATGTGAACAATTTATGATGTCGCTGACCAATGGTCAGTGTCAGACCAGTGGTCATTTTTGCCCCATTTCCACTGTTTGACAGCTAGTTAGTGTAGAACGAGTTCATGTGAACTATTCATGTTGTGGTTGACCAGTGGTCAGTGTCATTGACCAGTGTCATTTGGCACAGTTTTACTGTTTGACAGCTAATCAGATAGCTGATTGTGTGTGTGTGTGTGTGTGTGTGTGTGTGTGTGTGTGTGTTGTGGTGTGTGTGTGTGTGTGTATGCGCGCGCGCGCGCGTGTGTGCGTTTGTATATATAAGTGTGTGTTTGTGTGTTTGTGTATGCTGTGTGTGTGTGTGGTGTGTGTGTGTGTGTGTGTGTGTGTGTGTGGTGTGTGTGTGCGTGCGTGCGTGCATGCGTGCGTGCGTGTCTGCGTGCGTGCGTGTGTGTGTACGTGCGTGCGTGTGTGTGTGTATCCGTATGTGTATGTGTGTGTGTGTTTGTGTGTGTGTGTGTGTATGTGTGTGTGGTGTGTGTGTTGTGTGTGTTGTGGTTGTGTGTGTGTGTGTGAGAAGAGAGAGAGAGAGAGAGAGAGAGAGAGAGAGAGAGAGAGAGAGAGAGAGAGAGAGAATGTGTATGTGTGTACGCGTAATAGCATGCGCGCGCTTACATGGTGTGTTGCGTGTATGTTTGTGGTGTGTGTGTGTGTGTGTGTGTGTGTGTGTGTGTGTGTGTGTGTGTGTGTGTGTGTGTGTATTTGTTGCGCGTGAGTGCGGACGTGCATATGTGTGTGTGTGCATGTGTGTGCGCGCGCGCACGTGTGTGTGTGTGTGTGTGTGTGTGTGTGTGTGTGTGTGTGTGTGTGTGGCGTGTATACATATATGTGTGCGTGTATACATATGTATGTGTGTGTGTGTGTGTGTGTGTGTGTGTGTGTGTGTGGTGTGTGTCGCGCGCGCGCGCTCTTCGGCAATAGGCCCTCCTGTTTGTGAATGTGCGCTTCGGCATCTAAGATGTGTTCCGCTTTTTTCCCTGATAGAGGTTTTCATATGAGAAGAGAAAGAGACGACTTTTGTTTTACAGGCCTCGTCATTTACCCACTGATTTTGTGGGTCTCACAGACCCACGTCCGTTTAAAAAGCAGTTGAAGTATTTACTCCTGTTTAGAGTATCTGATAGACCCAAACTTGTTTATGAGGCAGTTGAGCTCTGTACTTGTGTTCAGATGTCTGGGTGTCGCAGATCTATTTATTTTCTTATGTTAGTTACCAAAGTTCTTTCTTTTAATCTAAGTTTCTTTGTATTACCTTTCATGTTGACGATCGTCTTCTTTCATTTTTTGTACTCCCAGTTCTTAAAGAACAGGGAGTACTTTAGAATGGGAACGAAGAAATGCTGTCTGTGTGTGTCGGGAAAGGATTGACTGAGAAAACATTATTTACTAATGCAGTTGTTTTGTTACAGGCAGAATTTGGAGATAGGGATTTCTTATGTTGTTGTTTGCGTGTTTATATTATTTTGGGTGCTGAGTTAAGTTTGCATATTGTTCATGCAGTGTTTCTTAGATTTTTTGCTTGTGCATGGTGGGTTGTGCTGAGTGCAAGTCGATGTATATTTCACATGTATTGGTCAGTTGGGTGTGTCGATTCCCCCGTAGATAAGATGTATCTTCGGTTTGACTTATGGCCTTTTGGCAAGCAGTAATATCTATGTTCGGGTTTCATTCCTTTAGATATTAGGAGTCCGTGTATCCTTGTCTAGGCTAGGCTGTTTCAGCCTCCATCTGGAAGTGATGGTGAGGTGCCTAGTGTATGGCTGTATTGTTCCTGACATGTGGAGCAGTGTTCGTCCCTATGTCATCGTCTGGCATCAGTGTTTGATGCTGTCTGTGGTGGGTTGGTAGCAAGCGAGTTTTTCTTGTGTGAACTGTAGTTTCTGGTACTGTTTTGATGGATGATTTCTGAGTTGGGTATCCTGCTGTTTGTAAGAAGAATCGATTATTTTATTCTGGATGAAGAATATTGTGACGTCAACGTAAACCAATATTTATTATGACGTCAAAGGAAAAAAATTAGGTAGGACATTACGTAAAATGAAAAAACGGGCGAGAAGAGAAAAAGAGGAAGCGGACGGGCCTCGTGTCCAGCCTGGCATGGTATTGTTTTGGTTTGTTAGTTATTCATTCGTTGCGGTTTTCATCGGGTGATTTTGTCAGTGTTGCGTCGTGGCTGCCGTATCAGCAGGAATTCAGCTCGCTGTATTCTTTTGTGGTTCTATGTGGATTACTGGCTTTATGAATCTGCGGCTGTTGTTTTTTCTATGGATTGCCGTGTTTTGTGAATCTGCGGTTCTTCTGCTATGGTTTACTGTGCTTTGCGAATCTGCGGTTCGTCTTCTGACCGTTCGACGTGATTAATGTGCCGTGTGATTCTCTGTGCTTCAGTGGTGTTCTTCTGGGGTTCGACATTGTTTAAGGTGCCGTGTGATTCTCTGTGCTTCAGTGGTGTTCTTCTAGGGTTCGACATTGCTTAATGTGTCGTGGGATTCTGTCCTTCAGTGGTGTTCTTCAAGGGTTCGACAATGTTTAACGTGCCGGGGGATTCTCTGTGCTTCAGCGGGGTTCTTTTGGGGTTCAACATTGTTTAATGTGCCGTGTGATTCTGTCCTTCAGTGGTGTTCTTCGGGGTTCGACATTGTTTAATGTGCCGTGTGATTCTGTCCTTCAGCTGTGCTTGTGGGCGGCTCGGTTCGCCATGTGGTTCCCGGTTGGTGATATATATGCTGTAACGTAGGTTCGATGCAGCCAAGTATATGGACCGTTTCTTTGATCGATAAGATTGTGTCAATCGTGATGATTTATTGAGTTTATTGCCTTGGTCATTTGTAATGTTGTGGTGTGTAGTCTCCTCGTCGGGTGCATGAGTGTGTGGTTGTGAGTATGAAAACTTTTAGGCGTGTGGAGTGAAAGAAAATAAACCCTGTATAAACGTATTACCTTTGTATTGATGCTGCCATTGTGTGTCGGGAAGACAGTTAGCTAGGTCTGTCATTTCTGTCTATCCCTCTATAGTGGTTCAGGTCTTAGCGAGCCTGACAGTGTGTCTGTGTGTCTGTCTGTGTGTCTGTGTGTCCGTGGTCAAAATGTGTTCCACTCGCTCCAGACAAAACTACAGGGCCGATCTTTCTGAAAATTTGTAGGTATGTTCACTATGGGTCAAGGATGATGCCCGATGTTTAGTTTACCGTTGCAGTCGTTACTAACGCTGTAACGGCCTGTAACGCTTTTTCTTCTCTATGGAATATCTCAGAAAGTACTTGGCTGATCTTTGTGAAAATTAGCAGGTATGTTCATTATGGGTCACGGATGATGTCCGATGTTTTAGTTTACCCGTTACAGCCGTTAGTTACGGCTGTAACAGCCTGTAACGGTTTTTCTTTTTTATGGAATAATTCAAAAAGTACTTTGCCGATCTTTCTGAAAATTTGTAGGTATGTTCATTAAGGGTCACAGATGATGCCCAATATTTTAGTTTACTGTTACAGCGTTACTAACGGCTGTAACGGTCTGTAACGCCTTTTCTTCTTTATGGAATATCTCAGAAAGTACTTGGCCGATCTTTGTGAAAATTAGCAGGTATGTTCATTATGGATCACGGATGATGCCCGATGTTTTAATTTACCCCCCTTATAGCCGTTACTAACGGCTGTAACAGCCTGTAACGGTTTTTCTTCTTTATAGAATATCTGAAAAAGTACTTGGCCAATCTTTCTGGAAATTTGTAGGTATGTTCACTATGGGTCACGGATGATGTCCGATGTTTTAGTTTACCGTTACATCCGTTACTAACGGCTGTAACGGCCTGTAACGATTTTCTTCTTTATAGAATATCTCAAAAAGTACTTGGCCGATCTTTCTGAAAATTTGTAGGTATGTTCTTTATGCGTCACTAATAATGATGATGTTTTAGTTTACCGTTATAAACGTTAATAACGGCTGTAACGGCCTGTAACACTTTTTCTTCTTTATAGAATATCTCGAAAGTACGTGGCCGATTTTTCTGAAATTTGTAGGCATTTTCATTATGGGTCACGGATGATGCCGATGTTTTAGTTTACCATTACATCCGTTACAACGGCTGTAACGGCCTGTAACGCCTTTTCTTCTCCATGGAACATCTCAGAACGTATTTTGCCGATCTTTGTGAAATTAGCAGGTATGTTCATTATGGGTCACGGATGATGCCCGTGTTTTAGTTTACCATTATAGCCGTTTCTAACGGCTGTAACAGCCTGTAAACAATTTTTTTTCTTTATAGAATATCTCAAAAAGCATTTGGGCCGATCTTTTTGAAATTTGTAGGTGTGTTCATTATGCGTCACGAATAATCCCTGATGCTTTAGTTTACCGTTTTAGACGTTAGTAACGGCTTGTAACGGCATGTAACGCTTTTTCTTCTTTATAGAATATCTCAGAAAGCACGTGGCCGATCTTTCTGAAAATTTGTAGGTATGTCATTATGGGTCAGGATGATGCCCGATGTTTTAGTTTACCGTTACATCCGTTACTAACGGCTGTAACGGCCTGTATCGCCTTTTCTTCTCCATGGAATTTTCTCAGAAAGTTACTTGGCGATCTTTGTGAAAATTAGCAGGTATGTTCATTATGGGTCACGGATGATGCCCGTGTTTTAGTTTACCCCGTTATAGCCGTTACTAACGGCTGTAACAGCCTGTAACGGTTTTTCTTCTTTATAGAATATCTGAAAAAGTACTTGGCCGATCTTTCTGAAAATTTGTAGGTATTTTTTCATTATGCGTCACAAATAATCCCCGATGTTTTAGTTTCCGTTATAAACGTTAGTAACGGCTGTAACGGCATGTAACGCTTTTTCTTCTTTATAGAATATCTCAAAGTACGTGGCCGTCTTTCTGAAAATTTGTACGTAATTTTCATTATGGGTCACGGATGATGCCCAAATGTTTTAGTTTACCGTTACAGCCGTTACTAACGGCCCATAATGGTTTTTTTCTTTATGGAAAATCTCAGAAAGTTCTTGGTCGTTTCTTTCTGAAAATTTGTAAGTTGTTCATTTTAGGTCACAGACGATGGCCGATGTTTACCAGAAATAGCCCTTACTAACGGTTGCACCAGCCCAAGACGGTTTTTTTCCTCTTTATGGAATATCTCACGCGTATTCAGGATAAACTGGGGTACGTTTACATGCTTTGCATCTTTAGAGTTGTTGAAACGTGAGGCGTTTGTGTAAAAAAACAAAACCCTCGATGTATTAAAAGACGAATAAACAATATTCTTCAAACTGCAGGGTCTTTTCATTATAGGGGTTTATGTGGTGTTCTTCTCTATTTCCTTTTTTTTATGTGTATTGTTCTCAATCTCGGTTTCTCTCAAACCCTTTAAATTTCTGCCCCCAAAATGTGACTTGATGTGGATACTAATCTGATAAACTCCAAATGAAGTCATACTTCTCATAAAAGCAATGGGTGATCGAAGGGTGACCTGCGCTGTTTCTTTTATACTGTAAAGTAGATTTCAGATTAGAAGATTGCATTGTGCTCCCTAGATGTCATCTTGATATTTGAAACACTGAAAATCGTGTCTTCTTTACTTTTTTCCACCTTCACAAATCGTAAGGATAGTTGTAATTCATACAGGTTCTAGACACAGCAGATGTTGGTGAGTCTGATGGAGGTTGGAGTGGGATCAGAAGTGCTGGATCTGTTTTCTTGTGTTTGGGGTCTCATTGTTGTTGACACGTTCCCTCTTGACCCTCCTGTTTCTGCAGCACAGTCTTTATCTTTCATGGCCATGACGGGTGGCCTTGGGTTGCCACATTTCCGGGAAAAGTCAGTTGGTAGAGCGCCTGACTCGTTTAAACTTGGGGATCCCGGGGTTGCGGGTTCGAAACCTTTCCCCCGGGGCGTTTCGGTACAGGGGGATTTTTTCCCCCGGAGTTAACATTGGTTCTGACTCCATTTCCCATACAGTCTTCCCAATGAGACTATAAACCGAGGTTCCGTGTTGTGAACGCACGCATAACATCTTGCACACACGTAAAATTTCCCATCACCAACTTTCGAAAGAGTAGGCCAGTTTGGCCGTTGGTATGGATGACACATTACACATAGCATGCACCCTGCGTGGGGAAATGGAAAAATGAAGGAAGTAAGGAAAATGAGTGATCGATATTGAAAAGATACTGAATGGATGACACGGGAAACGACTGAATGAAGGCCAGCTGTCAGCTCTTCAGTCGGCCATTCCAGGTAGGCAGACCGTTGTGTAAACGAGTGTTGATTGTAAAGCACTTGAGCTTGGTCTCTAGGCGAGAATAGGCGCTATATAAGTATCCATTATTATTATTTTATTATTATTATTATTAAAAAGCAAGGCTTGCATGAAGTGTTTGAGATGAAGTTGTCACCGACATAGAGATGGAGAGGAAATACAAACTGTTTAGCACGAGAACGGCGCAGGAGGCTTACAGAGTTCAAGACTCTTTTGCATCCTATGACGATAGCAAGAATTTCCCTTCTGGTCTAGACTGCATGACAGACTTGAATGGCACTTTCATGATATGTGCCGACATCAGACAGACTTGAATGGCACTTTCATGATATGTGCCGACATCAGACAGACTTGAATGGCCTTTCTGAATGTGCCGACATCAGACAGACTTGAATGGCACTTTCATGATATGTGCCGACATCAGACAGACTTGAATGGCAAATTTCATGATATGTGCCGACATCAGACAGACTTGAATGGAATTTCATGATATGTGCCGACATCAACCGGGCCCGGGAGATACAGACACCTTCACGATGGATTGGGAAATTTAACGAGACTCTGGGAAACCGCCCCTTCGGTGGGTGTTGTCTGTGCACATGTTATGTTGATTGTCATGTGCACATGTTGTTTTGTGTATAACTATTGGTTTTGAGATAGCGGTTGGCTGGGTTTGTGGTTTTAAGTGAAGAGTGTCATTTTCAATGCATGTCGCTTTCTGCTGGCTGTGGCCTGTTTGAGTATGGTTAGGCGCACTGCGCGCGCTATTGAATTCACCTTTAGGATTGATAATCACTTGCTCCATGCCCAGCCGGAGAAGTCGGAGGCCTGATGGTTTGTTTGGAACTGAGGCCAGAGCGAGGCTGCGTCGCGTTAGAGATAGGCTGTCTCACACGGGCCCCGGACCCATAGCGCCTTGGGGTGGTCCCAGAGGTGCCAGGCCACAAACAACATGTGCACATTACAATCAACATAACATGTGCACATGACAGTGATTCAAAACTGTACGGCTCCAGTCTTCTCCCTAATTCATGAGAAACAGCACACTGAATAACTCTAGGTGAATTCTCTGGGAGCTGAAAAAATGGGATGGTTCACTTGTTTGCTAGTTCAACTTTTCCGAAATGGGCACAGCTTTCATGATGCGATTATTGTCCATGTTTTGTATCCAAGTAGTTTCACGCTGTATTGATCCGGATTATGTGGGTCTGCATTGAAAAGAATGGGGGAATCGTTATCGATTGTAATGAAAAAAAATCTGGACTATATTGCAGTTGAAGTCTTTTCCCGTGAACTTCCCTGACATGTCCCTGAAAGGGGCAAGGGTTTCCCCTGCTGTCCTTATGTTGGTATTGAATAGGTGGATTTACTTCAGTTCTCAGATGTGGGGGAGAGCTACAGATATTTTTCTCCTAATCACTTCTTCGGGCCAGATCAGAACTGTTTAAGTGGAGCAGTCCCAAATGTTTCATTTCGTCATATTCTGGTTTGTTAATTCCATTCACTGTTTTACTTTCTGATAACTTTGTCCATGACATGTTCCTTGATTTTGTAGGAAGATTTCTTTTTTTTTAAATTTTATTTTCGATTAGATTGATTTATAGCCTTCTTCTCCCCATTCTGTAGTGCTCCCTTACACATGTCTCTATTTGGTGACCTTAGTCTCATCCTAGATTTCCGCCTGTCTTCCCCTGATAATACTTTGTTCTCCTCTTTGTTGCACCCTCCCTCTTTCCTGCTTTGCGCCCTGCCTCCCTTCCTGGTTCACACCTTTCTCTCTATATTGACCCTACCTCATTTTCTCCACTACTGCTGCCTATCTCTCTTCATAGACTGCTGCCTGACTCTCTCTTCCCGTGTTTCTGCCTGTTCCTCTTCCTGCACTGTGGCCTGCCTCTCTTTCCACCTGAGCCTGCTCAGTGTTGATTCCTCTTTCCCTTCCTTTGTCCACGTCCTTTCCATTTCTGAACGGATATCTGGGCATCTTCCACCTGTCTGAATGGCTGTCTGCACTCTTCCTGTATTACTTCCTCTTACTCTACCTGGCCATCTCCCACCTGTCTAAATGGCCGTCTGCACTCTTCCTGTATTACTTCCTCTTTCTCTACCTGGCCATCTTTTATCTGTCTAATGGCTGTCTGCACTCTTCCTGTATTGCCTCCTCTTTCTGTACCTGGCCATCTCCACCTGTCTGAATGGCTGTCTGCACTCTTCCTGTATTGCCTCCTCTTCTGCACTGGCCATTTCCACCTGTCCTGATGGCTGTCTGCACTCTTCCTGTACTGCTTCCTCTTTCTCTACCTGGCCATCTTCCACCTGTCTGAATGGCTGTCTGCACTCTCCCTGTCTTGCCTTCCTTTCTGTACCTGGCCATCTCCCACTGTCTGAATGGCTGTCTGCACTCTCCCTGTATTGCTTCCTCTTTCTGTACCTGGCCATCTCCCACCTGTCTGAATGGCTGTCTGCACTCTCCCTGTATTGCTTCCTCTTTCTCTACCTGGCCATCTCCCACCTGTCTGAATGGCAGTCTGCACTCTTCCTGTGTTGCTTCCTCTTTCTGTACCTGGCCATCTCCCACCTGTCTGAATGGCTGTCTGCACTCTTCCTGTGTTGCTTCCTCTTTCTGTACCTGGCCATCTCCCACCTGTCTGAATGGCTGTCTGCACTCTTCCTGTGTTGCTTCCTCTTTCTGTACCTGGCCATCTCCCACCTGTCTGAATGGCTGTCTGCACTCTCCCTGTGTTGCTTCCTCTTTCTCTACCTGGCCATCTCCCACCTGTCTGAATGGCAGTCTGCACTCTTCCTGTGTTGCTTCCTCTTTCTGTACCTGGCCATCTCCCACCTGTCTGAATGGCTGTCTGCACTCTTCCTGTGTTGCTTCCTCTTTCTGTACCTGGCCATCTCCCACCTGTCTGAATGGCTGTCTGCACTCTTCCTGTGTTGCTTCCTCTTTCTGTACCTGGCCATCTCCCACCTGTCTGAATGGCTGTCTGCACTCTCCCTGTGTTGCTTCCTCTTTCTCTACCTGGCCATCTCCCACCTGTCTGAATGGCTGTCTGCACTCTTCCTGTGTTGCTTCCTCTTTCTCTATCTGGCCATCTCCCACCTGTCTGAATGGCTGTCTGCACTCTTCTTGGCTTGCCTTCTCTTTCTGTACCTGGCCATCTTCCACCTGTCTGAATGGCTGTCTGCACTCTCCCTGTCTTGCCTTCTCTTTCTGTACCTGGCCATCTCCCACCTGTGTGAATGGCTGTCTGCACTCTCCCTGTCTTGTCTTCTCTTTCTGTACCTGGCCATCTTCCACCTGTCTGAATGGCTGTCTGCACTCTTCCTGTATTGCTTCTTTCTGTACCTGGCCATCTTCCACCAGTCTGAATGGCTGTCTGCATTCTCCCTGTCTTGCTGTCTGCCTGTCTTCTCATTCCTACATGTCTCTCGTCATGGTCAGTGTGGAATTCAGACCAATGGATAACATTGTCTTCCGCGTGTTACACAACCTACAAGTGTAGAAACACTAGAGTTTATTTCTGTGAAGGCAGATGAATCTTCACTTCTGAGTCTTCTGATTAGTTTTGGAGTCGCCTTCCTTGCCTTCGTTGGATGTTGTTTGTGAAGCTCCAAAAAAATCTTGTAGATATTCTTTTTGTTGTTTTTCACGACAACTTTATAAATGTTTCTCAGACCAGTGCATGATTGGACCTTCACCTACACCTTCACCTACACCTACACACACACACACACACACACACACACACACACACACACACACACACACACACACGTACGCGCGCACGCATGCGCACACACAAAACACACACACACAAAACACGCAACACACACACACACACACAACACACACACACACACACCACACACACAGTGCATCAGGAACGTATTACGAAGCCGGAGTTCTGCCCCTTGACGACTATAGAAACTTGGCCTGTGCTAAATTCATCTTACGTAGTTCAGCTGTTCAGAACTCGAGCAAAGATGAATTAGCTTTACGATCAGATTTCCATTTCCCGAAGCGAGCTAGATCTATTAAATCTAATACAACTATAATGACATATTCCTCAAAATTACTGAAAGACGCTGGGATTGATCCCAAGAATATTGCTGATCGTTTTCCAGTATCCCCGATTCCAAACTGGGAATTGCACACCGCATGTTTTGATTATAAATATACTGATCTACAAAAGAATGTTAACAATAATATATTGTCCTCTCTTGCCAAATCTCATATCGATAGTAATTATTCACACCACCTTAAAGTTTTCACCGATGGATCACTGTTAAATGAAAAAGCTGGAAGTGGTTTTGTTATTCCTACCCTTAAAATTGAAAAATCTTTTCATCTCGGGAAGGGGTATTCTATCTTCACGGCTGAGGAAGTGGCAATTCTAATGGCGCTTAACTTTCTTGTTGATACTCCACACTTACTATCTACAAAGCACTTTTCTGTGTGGATTCTAAGTCTGTCTTACAAGGCCTCGAATCTATTGCTGTAAAAAATCGAGGTGAG
>CM031598.1:55812501-55815001 GCA_018398815.1 Conus ventricosus | reverse complement strand
TTTGTGTATGTGAATGTGACTGACTAACACACAATTATTATTCGTTCGATTTTGTTTATGGTTCACGTAGACAGCCACCGAATTTGGATATAAGAGAGAGAGAGAGAGAGAGAGAGAGAGAGAGAGGAGGAGAGAGAGAGAGAGAGAGAGAGAGAGAGAGAGAGAGAGAGAGAGAGAGGAGAGAGAGAGAGAGAGAGAGAGGGGAGAGAATGCGCTGCTTCTCTTTACCAGAGAGAAACTAGTTCATCACCTATAAAGCCTCTGAAGTGAGTGAGAGAGAGAGAGAGAGAGAGAGAGAGAGATGTTTCATGCTTTTCCGCACTCTTACACTGTTCACAACACCCTGTCTTTCTTTTTTTTTTTTTTTAAATCTCGCGTGCCAGCCCTTCTTAAACTCTTCTATTCAGCTGCTGATCACCACATACGACCACAAACACCCTCCCTTCGACACGCGCGCACGGCTCGGCATGAAGAAACAAAAAAGAATCTGATTCATTTCGTAGCAGACTCGGGCGTATGGAAACCAGTGGCACGTCTATGTCGGCAGCATCCTCTTTTCTTGGCGCACGTGTGGAAGAATGAACAGGTGGCTGCGTATACGCGTGGAGTGAAGCAGGTACGATCAGGAGATATTTGATACGATTCGACCCTGATACAGTAATTAGACAGCTACAAAGAAAGCGGGTCTGTAAACAAGATTTGGCTAACAACGTAGTATACAGCGATGACTGAGCTCTTTTTCCTAATTGCTCTATTTTTCATTTCTTTTTCTTTGTCTGGTCTGTGATTTTGGCAGAATCTCTCTCTCTCTCTCTCTCTCTCTCTCTCTCTCTCCTCTCTCTCCTCTTCTCTTCCCCTCCCCCTCTCTCTCTCTCTTCCCTCTCTCTCTCTCTTCTCTCCTCTCTTCTCTCTCTCTTCTCTCTTCTCTCTCTCTCTCTGTATTTGTCTGTTTCTCTCTTTCTTGAATCTGACAGCTGCTTGATTTGCTTCATATTTGCTTGTAACTAAGCGGATTAATACAGAGTATTCACGAAAACAACTGGTTTGATAATGAATGTTTTGTTGAAGGACGAAATGCAAGAAAATTCTTCAGAACATTTCATCATCCATGCCTAAAGGCAGACTATACGACAAACAGAAAAAACCCAGGTGAAATTAATCTACATAATCACCATAACGCTCGAAGAGAATATGAAAATTAACTTAAGCCAGAAAAGAAACAAAATGAAGCTAAAGTCTTTCTGGAACTTTTGGATAAGACTGATAGTCAAGAAGAATTTTGAAAAAGAATAAACCAGTCAGCACCGAAAGGCACACAGGCATTGAACAACATATCTGTTGATAAATGATTTGACCTTTTTCATGACATTTAGAGACTGAGGATCGATCTGATTATGTTGATTATATAAACTATTAGATGGCACTGAAAAATGCAGATGATCTTAGTGGAGTAAATGCACTAATATCCAAGTAAGAAACATCAAGTGTCACTAAAAATCTTAAAAGTCAAAAATCGCCTGGGCATGATGACATGTTTGGAGAAATTTGTAGAAGTGCTTCAGGAGTAGACATCAACTTCTTCCACAAAACATGTTTAACGAATTATTTGACAAAGGTACGCATCCAGAAAGCTGACCTGAATCCTTCATATAGTCGTCACATACGAAAAGCAGTTTAGATAACTCAATAATGCATGCAATTACCGATATCAGTTTAAACCTGTTTCGATTGCTATGCATGACATCATAGATGAACATCAAACTGGTTTTTAGAGAGGACTATTCAACAAAGGATCATATTTCTAAAGTCATTATCCAAAGACAACTGTCTCAAAATCGTAAATGATATGTTGCATTTCTTGTGTTTGAGAAATCCTTCGACTTTGTTTCAAGGAAACTACTATGACATATCCTGCAGAAAAGTGGAATTCGAGGTTGACTATTTGATTGTGTTAAAAGCATGTATTGTAACTTAAAGACGCGAGTTGGAAAAAGTTCATCTTTGAAAGATTATATAAACTGTCTTCATGGGGAAAAGTTAACATAACTACATAATTATAACATCCGGTGTATTCAAATTTTCTTTGAACCGTTTGATATCAGAATGCAGCCAGTGCTTCTATGTGGATTAGAAATCTGGGGTTTAGACGAAAGTTTAAAATACAAAGAGGAAGTACATTTCTTTGTATTCAAATGCAATGATGCCAATGCAATGATCAATGAAGACACCAGTAGATTTAGTTGTATCTAATGCATCAGCTAGATCAATGAAATACTGGTTCAAATTAACATGAATATACAAGATAAATGAAAATCGCCTCCCTCATTAAGCTTATCAGATGTTACAAATGTGGGTGAAGAGGGTAAAAAAACCGGGTAACCAAGATTCAGTTAGCTTCGTTAAATTTTGATTTGAATAATATGTGTGTGAAAATTAAGATGTTGAATCAGTTTACCAGTTTATGAATTGTTTTAGGTTAAGACTGATAGATTGTTACTGG